>VWZK01015693.1:42411-297705 GCA_013396935.1 Baryphthengus martii | reverse complement strand
TCTGCGCGCGGAGTTGGGGGTCCGGGAGTGGGTGGCCTTGGGAGAGATTGCTCCACATCGTGGGGTCCCAGCGCTGCCCCGTCCCTGCCAGGGCACCACTGAGCCCTGTCCATCAGCACCACAGCTCCAGGGATCAGGGGGACTCCAGCCCTGCCCTGGGCAGCCTGGCACAGGCCTGGACAACCCCTATGGGGAAGAAATTCTTCCTGATACCCAACCTGAACCTCTGCTGGGGCAATTTGAGGCCGCTTCGTCTTGTCCTGGCGCTTGTTCCTTGGGAGCAGAGCCCGATCCCCCGTGGCTCCAAGCTCCTGAATGTCAGGGAGTTGTGGAGAGCCAGAAGGTCTCCCCTGAGCCTCCTTCGCTCCAGGCTGAACCAGCCCAGCTCCCTCAGCCGCTCCTCCCCACACTCCTGCTCCAGACCCTAGAAAACCTCAGTGCTCTGGGCTGGGGGAGCTCCAGTCGGGGCAATAAACCAGTGGCACATCAACCCAGGAGGCTGTCAGTGCCCACTGCTGGTGCCTGCCACTTCTGGAGCCCTGTGGTACATACCTGTTCATAGCGCTGTTAAGGCTCGCAAGAGTTAGATGAGTTTCTTTCCGCAGGGTGGCAAAAAAAATCATACTGTTTGATACAAAGATTGTGACCTAATTCTTCCCTCAGAGCAGGGAAATTTTGTCAATATTATTTGCCCTAACTACTGTTAAACTCCATCAATGCCATAAGCACTGCAACTAATTTACGTATTAAAAAGTCAGAGCGGCCGACACAGGAGGCCCGAGCCTGGCTTGTGTTGCCGATGGACTCGGCTCCGCAGCCCGGGATGGGCCGGCTGCCAGGAGCCCACCTCGCTGGCACCGGAGCCTTGTCTGCCGTCGTGATGCTCCCTGGGGATGAGTTTCCAGAGCAACCAGCCAGCAGCACACAGGCGGGATTAACGTTAGTACTGAACTGGGAAGGTGCGCGGTGGAGGCGTGAATAAATCCCCAAATAGAATGGCTTACTTTTGTTCCTTCCATCACAGAAAGAAAAGACATTTTTCCTTTTATTCTTGGCAAAGCAGGGAAACAGGTGGAAGATAAAAATAACCAGTTGTGGAGAATAGGCTCAGCATTAGTCATTTCCAGTCAGCCTAAGAAAAAGAATTTCATCTCGTATGTGCAAAGCGAGGGGCAACGGGCCCACCGTGGCTGTGGGACTGCCTGACAATAGCCATTTATGACCTTTGGTAATGACTCATAAGGTACCAAATCTTGATGAATTGTTATTATCCTCCTGTTTCCCTGCTGGCAGGCACATCTGCCTTGTGCCGCTCGGGCTCCAGAGCCGTGAATCATCTGCTCGTTCTGGCAAGTGAAGCGGCTGTGCTTTGCACAACAAGGCAGAAAGGAGTTTATATCAACAGCCAGCTGTGGAACCAGAGAAGTTTGAGGTTTCACTGAAAAGAAAAAAAAAAAAAAAGAGAGATCACAGGAATTTTTCTGATACTTAGACAATGACTTGGGTATCTCTGTTCCTTCGCTCTCTCTCTCTTAACTGTAACATTTGCAGCCCAATATACTCAATAATTATTAACACTGCAGCTGCTCTCCTGCTAAAGCTGTGGCCAGGAAATTGCAAACGGGCAAAGAAATTGATCTGTTGTGCCTCTCATTGCCATGGGTCAGGATCACAAACGCCACTGAGGGGCAGGGATTTTAGAAACTGCTCTATTAGTCACTTACAATCACAAGGGATCTCACCAGCTTTGTTGGGTGAGTTTGTGGCTGAGCCTAAAACTGCGTCCAGCCTTAATTCCACCTGAGTTTCTCAGAGTTCTTCAAAGTTGTGATTTAATGGGTAGCGACAGAGATGCACAAGCAGAAGTAAGAAGCACATAAACAGCACAACACAGAAAGCTGTTCTGAGCGCGCGGTGAACGTTTTCAGCTGTCTCGAGCGGAGCGTGGAGCAGGTGAGCGGCGCGGTGACATCTTCATTGATGGTGCCCTGTTGTTCCAGAAAGGTGTCATGCTGGGGTTATAGCTTGATTCCAGAGCAAGAAATCTCCCAAAGCTGCTGCTGCTTTTATTTTTCTCCAGTACTTTTCTTTCATGATCAGTAAGCGCTTTAGAGACGTGGACTCATCTGGGAGAGGTGTTGATATTGTCCCCCACTGCCTGGGGAGGCTGTGCCCAGGGCAGTATCACTCTGTCGATACGATTCTTCTCATCTTTGCCATATTTTTTTCACAAATGAGTTTGGGTAACTTGCCTGGAAGTCACACACCAAACAAGTAGCTTAAATAAACCAGGAGAGCCTCCAGTTCCTGGGCCTCCACCCCGTGCTGTGGGTTGCACGGCCGGGAGAATAGGTCAGCGCTACGGCCGGTGTCTGGCTGGTGTCCGTGAGTCTGGGGGGCAGCTGGTTACTCTGGAGTGCCAACACATCTGCATTCTGCACGCAGAAAACAGCTCTGAAGCAGGGCGTGCATCCTCACGCCGGCTATTCCGCGTTTTCTGCCTCCACGTCGCTGTCGTCTGCCAGAGGGAAGTCGCGCAGGGCTTTCTGAGCCGTGTAGCTTTTGGGTTGCATGGGGCAGGCCTGGCTTAAGATCGCCTGGGGGCAGGAGGAGAAGAAATCGCGGTCTTGTAAAAATGGTGATTAATTTGAATGGTTCTTGGGAGCATTACCGCTGTTAGAGAAAGCCAAAGCAGCCAACAATTTTTTGCCCAGGGAATCATAGAATGGTTCAGGTTGGAAGGGACCTCTGAGGGTCCAGCTATGAGATTGGCAAGGGGCCATAGCTCTAAACTTTTCTCATTTTATTGTCTGAATTTTCTGTCCGTTTGTTGAGGGCAAAGTAGAGCCCAAAAGGGATGACACAATCCCTGGCAAATTTATTCTTATCTGCACCAAATCTCTGGATTATCAATCCCTGGCAAATTTATTCTTGTCTCCACCAGATCTCTGGATTATCAGTCCCCTCTACTCCGAGATTATAAAGTACTTTGACTCACAATCTTCTCCTCTTTGGCGGGGGGGTTGCGCAGGTACCAGCAGAGGGGAGCGTACGCGATGTTGATGACTCCAATGACGACCATCAGCCAGGGGAACCCGACGGCCCGTACGATCGCCCCCCCCGTGGAGGGCCCTGCAAATTTGGAAATTAAAAAAGGCTCAGATGACAGATTGCAGAAGGTGCCTTTCCAGTTTGTGAGGGAGTCTGTGAATCCACAGTGACTGGGTTGCAAGCTCAGTGCCGGTCGCTTGCGGTGAATGCCGGGTGGAGGAGAGGGATGCACCTCAATCAAGTGAGGTGCACCCCGAGCGCGTCGTGTCGTGGGTGAAAGAGTTCCTACCGACGGCAAAGCCCATGCAGAAGGCGACATCGGCTATGGCATAGACGTTGCCGTAGACGGAGGTGTGGCGAAGGTCCACCAGGTAACCCATGATGGGCATCATCGAGGAGTCCACCATCCCTGCCCGAAGCAAGAGGGACCCGATCGGCCACCACCTTGCCCCAGGGCAGCGGTGAGAGCTGCCACCAACAGCCTGACCACCCACAGCTTACCTATGGCGAAGCCAAGCCCTCCATTGGGGCCGATCAGCCCGTAAATGTTTCTGGCCAGAGGGACCTTTGAGAGGAGAGAGAAGGGACACGGGACTGAGGCCAGAAGAGCTGTGTGAGGCGTGCAGGCGTAAGGCGGAGCCGTGAAACCGCTGCACACGTGCAACCGCTGGGCACCTGACTACGGCCCACGCTGCCCCCGGCTGACTCTTCTACAGAAAGGTCCCTTCCGACCCAAACCGTTCCACGACGCTACGAACTCCTTTTGCGCTACTTACGCACAGGAGGCTGATCCCCACCACGGCCATCCCGACCAGGGAGCAGAGCCACCTGCAAGGAGGCCGTGGTTAGCAGAGGGCGGGTGTCCTCGAGCGTAACTCGCGCAGGGCTGGGCTGGAATCTCTTATGTTCCACTTACCGGCCCATTTTATTGGCCAGAAACCCAAAGAGATTGGTGCCGATGAGGTAGGATATGCTGGCAGGGAGAAAAGCCATCCCTGAGAGAGAGACGGAGAATTAAAAAATTACTCACTAAGTAAAGAGGGATAAAATAACTGCTTAAGTAAAAAGCTTGGGGATAATTATGTAGTCAAAGTTAAATATTTGCACTGTCTGCTGATTTACCAGTTGTTTATTTTTAATATACTCTCTGGCCGACTATAAATAAAACTGATCAGCTCCTTTTCACTGAGACAACTTCCTTATTGAAACAGTGATTTATGTTTCATTTTCTTTCCTTTCTTCAGCAGCTACAGAACACAGTTAATCCTGCAAGTTCAGTCCAAGCTTTTCTGTGTTGTTGGGTTTTTTCTTCCAGAATTATGGAAGTGGACAAAGTGAAACAGACAAATAAAGAAGCCCCTTGAGTTCGCAGTGGCTGGTGAGATGGGCGGCTTGTACTTGAGCTGTGTCTAAATCCAAACCGCTCTCCAATCTCAGGTACCTGAAAATCTAGTGAATCTATTTGGGATTTTCTTGGATGTCTGCTGACCTCCGGGTCCTGCTAAGTCACTTCAGAGGTTCCCCTTGAGTTCAGTGCTGAAAGGGGCAGCCGAGTGTGCACCTCGGCCTGTCACATTTGTGGTTACCAATCCCTTCTCCCCAGGGCCAGAATCCTCAGTGCTGCTTCTCCCTCCGCCCTCCTGGCTCAGTCACTTGCTCGTGAGAAGCATCAGAGGCTCTCACTGGGATGGATGCTCCCGCCTGGCTGGGGGATAACTCGATTAGGAGCTCACTCAGCCCTCCTGCTCCTGGGCTGCAATTCAATTTGGGGTCTAAGTGTAGCCTGGGGCACCCCCCGGCTCATTCCTCAGTTTTATAACAATTAGGTTTTATTTTCGTAGCAAACAACAGACAACGTTATCTCCATATCGCATTTTCTAGGCAGCTGGTAATTAGCAGGTCCCATCCTGTCCTGCCTGGGACTCTCTAAATGGCCTTGTTTTACTCAGAACTGTCTCTGCAAAACCCATCTGACCGCCCCCGGTTCAGCCCAGCACGACACCGTCAGCTGCCCTGCAGAAGATGGGATTCGACAGACTTCCCGTGCACGGAGCAGCCTGTCTTCCACCGTTATTGCTCTCGTGGGAAGGCTGATTCTATACAATTTTTTTTTTCCAATAATAGAGAAAAGCAGATTCTATAGCTACCACTAAGGACATTTCCAGCTGAAATCGAGGCGCCACGCAGCCTGAGATCACTCTGCATGGGTGAGGGCATATGTTTCCTTCGTTAGAGGGATCTAAGAGATGTTTCAATCCACCTCGCGGTGCCAAAGCGGGACCGGTTGTAGCTAAACCCTATCGAGCGGCTGTTTGGGAGCGGAGGCTCCAAAGCAGGGCACCTACCCAGCTGCCACTTCGGGGAGCACATGGTTTGCATCATCCAGATGGGCAAGGTGGGCTCCAGCATGGCCACCCCCATGTTGGAGAAGCAGAGGGCTCCTGACAGGGAGAAAAAGGAGAGGTGCTCTAATTTAGCCACTTTTTTGCTGCTGTTTCAAGCAGGCCCGAGCGGGTCTCTTTAATCGGAGCGTGGCGTGCGCTGACGGCCGCCGTTACCTGCAGCGACCAGGATGTAGGGGTCTCGCAGCAGGGTGGTCAGCGGCGTGCCCTTGGTGCTCTGCCGGACGGCAAAGAGGGGAGGGGGTGACATCGGCCGAGAGCGGCGTCTGCCTCTGCACCCCTCTCCCCGGGGAGCCTGCGCCCGCAGCGCTCACCCCCACCCCTACCTCCCTGCTCACCTCGGGGGAGATCTTGGAGGGCTGCAGGATGCAGAGCTGCAAAGCTGGGAAGAAAACACCGATATTAGCTTATCTCTGGAGACGGCGTCGCTTCAATCCGCATTTCCCTCTGGTTTTTCCTCCAACTCGAGCCCTTTCGTCGGCACAGCCCCCGGGGATGCAGTAACTGTGTTTGGGGGTGTTGTTCAAGCGGGCAGGGTCAGAGGTGGCTCCCAGCCCTGCTCCCACTGGAAGGAGCAGCTAAACTCCCTGAATTGAACCGGGTTGGAAGCGTTTTGTCACCCCGTGGAGCGCTCCAACACGCAGGCGCTGTCGGTCAGGCTGCCAGCTGCCTGCTGGGGAGCCACGATTGCAGCGTGGCAGCAACTGAAGGTGGGGAAGAATAGGATTAAAAAGGGAAGTTGCATGTGTATGGGACCCGAGTTTCATTTTCCAAAAGCTCTTACATGCTTCGTTAGAGCCGTCTTGCCTTACATCTAGGCAAGGGTGGTAACCGTGACTGTAATTTAATTAGCCTAATACTTCCCACTGAAAATTTCTGCTCGCTGTAGCTCTGCCGGTGCGCTCCGACGGCTCCCGTGGCCTGCATCCCTAATGCAGCGAGCGGGGAAGGGGCAAGGGTCACCATTTCTGTTGGCAGAGTCTAACTCCTTCGTGGCACGGTGAAGAGGCTGCAGGCGGGCGTCCCTCTCACAGAGAACCCGCCGTTCAAAGAGCTTTACTGAATGTGCTGCTCAAGCCATTAAAGTAATTGGAATTTATTAAAGAATGGGACACTAATTCTTACTACATTGCTGTGTTGTCTACCTGGTGTAGAAAACATCTGATGTAGCAAAACAAAAAAAGCAGTGCTGCTGATGTCACCCGTGTTGTATTAATGTGCCCCTTCCTTCTCACCAGCCCCGTGAGATTTTCCCTGAAACATCCACATTTAAATCTTTTCACACATGGGTTTGTTGCTGTTTTTTTTTGTAGGATTGAACCATTTGGCTTCCTACCTCCATCCAAGAGGGCGAGAAACGCCAGGACCAGGAAAGGAGACGATTTCCCCACGAATTCGTACATCACGCTCCCAAAGGGGGCCCCGACTGCAAGGGAAAGGCTGCGTCACGCAGCGGCGGTGCCACCGTCCCCAGCGCTCGGCTCCGGCCCTCCCGGTCGTCTCTGAATCCCCCGGTGGGTGTTTGGTGAAGGCGGTGGGAAGGTGTCGGGTCCCAGAGGCAGTGGCCGTGGGGAGCGAGCAGAGGGAGGGAGGAGAACAGGCCAGCCCTGTTCGTGGGGTGCCGCTGGGGAAGGGGCACAACCAGACAAGTGGAAGCTGTAGGTGATGGCCAACAAAGCTCTGGAGATGCTGTTGATGGAAAACCCCCTTGGGAGCAAGGTTCCCTTACTCAGCACACCCAAAGCCAAGCCTCCAAGAGCGATCCCCATCGCGTTGCCCCTCTCGAAGTCGTCCGTGTAGACGCTGGCCAGCATGCCCAAGCCTGGGAGCAGAGAGAAAGCAGAGGCCACGTGAGGCCGGCTGGTCCGTGGTGGTTGGGGGGGGGAACTCCTTTCTGAAAACAGCCCCAGCTCTTGGGGGGATTCATCTACTTGCTGACTGGGGTGTGCGAGCACTGTGTCTGCACCGGGTGGGCACGGCGAGGAGCAGGAGGAGGAGTTTGACGCAGAGACCACGGCGCAGCTCAAACACTCACCTGCCACCGATGAGAAGGACGAGCCAACGCCTTGGAGGGCTCGGGCGATGAAGAGCAGGGTGTAGGTGCCTGAGAAAGCGAACACTGCGGAGGAAGGAGAGAGCCGGCGTCAGGCAGGACGGGCTAAAGCCCCGCAGAGGGGAAGAGCGCCCTCAGCTTGCACCAGTTTGGGTGCTGGAGGGTGCTGGGTGCCGCTCGCCCTTTCTTGTCCCTGATTTTGGAGACTGATTCCTCTGCTCTCGCTCCTTTCTCCTGCACGGGTGCAGCGGTGCACGTGAAGGTCAGACAGATACTCACTGACTGTGGAGAGGAACATGATGGTGAAGCCGATGAACATGGGGATGTGGTATCCTATCCTGGAAAGGGAAAGAGACATCACCTCACGGAGGATTCCTCAGTCCAGCCAGAGATCTTGCTGCCCAATCTTGACCCACACGTCTCTGTGAGCTGGAGAGCATCTCCTGAACGTGTGGATGGGCCCATGAGTGCTGTCCAAGGAAGCATCCAGTGTCTAAGTGCCCTCAGACAGTGCTGTAAAGCACACCCAGAGACACCGCTCTGTTTTGCCGGCTCATCTGCCCACCCAAACCACATGGAGATGAGCCCAGGGGCAGAAAATCTGAAACCAACGCTAGACCCACAGTACACCTCGGTACAAACCCAGCTCTCTGACCTACCTGTTGGTCAGGAGACCCACGGATGGGTTGACCACCAGCTGTACAAGAGCCTTGGAGGCAAAGAGCAGCCCCACACGGACGTTTTCCTCGGCGAGGAACTCGTCACCCTCCGGGCAGCCGCTCGGCAGCGGGGAGCTGCTGGTGGGGGGCCGCGGTGGGAGGCTGCTCTTCGTCCCATTCGCCGAGCCCATGGCGCTCGTCGGGCCCGAGACAGTCACCGTGGTGTTGTCAAAATAGGAGAATACGGAAGAGAAAGGAGGAGCTTTCAAGGCTGCAGGAGCTGGCTCAGGCTGGGCTGGGGCAACAGAGCTGTTGGCACCTTCGTATTCTGTCATATAAAGGAAGGTGGGGATGATGGGCACTGGAAGAAAAGCCAGGGAAGGGGTTAGTGACTTTGTTTTCTGGCTGAGCACTCTGCACAACTGAATGGTGCTGGCCAGATGTCAGTATCCGGGGAAATCCCAGCCCTTCCCATGGCTCTCCCTGTGCAGGGACCCCGCCGGCATCACCCAGGGACCGAGCAAGGAGCCAAAACCCGGCGGAGCAGAGCGAGCGGCGCGCACCATACCCACGACCGTGAGCAGCATGTTGTCCAGCAGCAGCGCGATGAACACCACCCCCAGCACCAGCCTCGGCGACGCTCTGCCCGCTGCCAGCCAGCCCCGGGGTGCCAGCCGGCCCCAGGGCGAGCGGTCGGCGGACGAAGTCATGACCCAGAGCCCGGAGCTCAGCCCCAGGCCTGCTGGCTCCTGCTCTTCAGTGCTGAAGGTCTCCTAAAGCCTTGAAAGAAAACGCTCTGTGTTACAACCTCCCGCAGCTCGTGGCTTCTCCCTGGAGGAGGCAGCTCCTGAGGTCGCTCGGTGTCCGCGTCCTCCAAGAGCTGGGAGCTGTTCCCCAGCAGCTGGGACCACCAGCTTTGCTATCAAAGACCGTGGTTCTATCGAGCTTGCATTTGAAGTTGCGGGTGCCGTGTTCCCTAACCCCTTTCCACTCTCCAGAGATGTCTAGTACCTGCTTCAAGGCATCATTTAAGCCTCCTTCCAAAGACTCAAAGGACAGATCCAGCCAGTAGCTTATCTGTGGTAATCTCGACATCTTTTATTCCATGTTTGTTCTTTGGAGATTAAATTAGGTCTCAAAGGAAATTCATTTACCTTACACGCCTTTTCATTTGGCCGAAGTGAAATGTCGTAGTGAGATATAGGACTTAAAAGCCCAACATACGTGATTAAGATCTGGGCTTCAGCGGGGCTGAGAGAAGATCTCTCGCTCAGTCGCACTGAAAATATCAATCCGAAATGTGCACTAAACCGACCAGTTAGCCATTTACACTCTTACAGCTCTTAGGCGCTTCAGAGACTAAGTGGCAAAAGGAATGGAGCTGAGTCCCAACTATCCCTCTTTCCAAAAATCCTATGGTTCCCTGACATCTCCGGCAACAATATTTATACACTTTTAATTCAAATAAAGAAAAGCAAATGCTTCAAACCCTCTGTCGTCAACGAGGAGCCACACAAGACACCAAGCTGGGAAACAGGGATGGTTCCTCACTGCTCCTCCAGGTACTGGGAAGTACCAAATAATAGAATGAATGCAAGAGAAGATGCAGAGCAATAGATATAAATTAATAGAGGAAGCATCAGGAAGCCTAGACAACAAAGACTTATAGACTAATGCGGCCCTTGCATCTCAAGCCCCACACCCCGTCCTCTTCTCCGTGCAAACCTGTTGTGTGGAGCAGAGGAAAAGGAGCCCTTACCCTGGAGCCCATCGCGGTGCGAGGAGCCGGCTGCCGGAGCGGGAGGTGCCGTGTTCTGCAGCCGCTGCTCCCGGAGGAAGGATTTATGATCAGCTTTTATCAGAAGAGGATATGAGTGTCCCCTCTTCCGTGGAGATTTAATTGGAACCTCAAACAAGTTTCATTCAGCCCTGCGGCTCCCTCTGCGTCAGAGCAGGACGCTGGGGCGGGCTGAGGGGGACCGGGTGGAGGGAGCCAGGAGGCTTTATCTGCAGCAGAGGCACCGCTCTCCGGGCTTTCATCAACGCTTATCTCTCTCCCAGCACCGGAACCCTTGCCTGGGTCTGAGCGCACCGAATGCCGCCCTGGGACTGGGAGGGAACTGGCATCGTTAAATGGCATTATAAAAGACATTATGGTCTGGCCCTTGGACTCCTCTCCAGTGATTTGTGGCCGTCCTCTTGCTGCCTGCGCTTGGTACGCTGCCCTTGATCCAACGGGGACTCCACGTTGCGCATCCTGGAGTCAAAGCAGGCAGATTTCACCGAGGAGACCCCCGGAAGGCCTCGCTGCGTGCCTGGGAGAGGCTTCTGCAGGATCCACATCCGAAAAGGCTGCAGCTGGAGGGGTGGTTTGTGGAGAGGGCCTGTGTGGAGGCTTTGTAGGGAGCTCAGCATTTCTTGGAAGGCTGCAAAGGGAGGGGAAGGAGCTGCATGTCCAACCATCCCCACCGTAGGCGGGACCCGAGCTCCTGCTCCTCCTGTGGGATGTGGTACAAGGAGCTGCCTCCAAAGCATCCTTCTCAGGCAGGTTTTTCCTTTATGTTTTTTTTTAGCATTAGAAAGGAAATAAACTGAAAGAGAGCTCTTCTTGAACAGCAAGAGAGGCACATTTAGGTCCCTGAACCTCCTGCTGTGGGCTGGTCCATAGGATGGACCATCTGCCTTGGCCCAGTCCCCAACACTCGTCAGCTTTTTAAATTTCCAGAATTGTAAGTGTGATGATAAACGTTCACAGTGGAAGGAAATATTTCTAAGGCTCAAATGCAGCAATCTGGCCTGTGATTTTGGAGAGATGTGAGGGAATCTTGCTTGGGTATCAGCAGGTTGTGGTCCCTCCACACCTGAGTTCTGCCCTCATCCCTTCCCCACAGGAGGATGCTGGCAGTGGGGCACCTCTCCAGCCTTTCCCGAGGCTGTTGTGCCATCTGCTTTATCTCTAGGCACAAGGAGATATTTCCTGGACTAACAAGACCTGTTTCATAAACAAAGCTGGATGGAAAATTATATCCGTGTGCAGGTGAGATACTGCAAATGCCATTTACAATGGGATCTCGTTTCTTCCATCATTTCTGTTTTCTTAAACTTTTGACACTTGGCTCCATGATTTCTTTTTTTAAACCAAAACTGATACCATCATTCATTCAGGGTACAGAGATTTACCGCAGAGAAAGAAAATAAATCCTAAACATATTCACCTTTTCTCCGTCGGCGCGTAAATCTGCCGCCGAGGCCATTTATCTGGCTTCCGCGTGGCCAAAAAACCTATTGCCAATAACATGAGATGAGTACATCCTACCCAGGAATTCCCTGGGTGGGCATTAGAGCAGAAGTTGAAGCCTTTAAATATATTTCATGAGCTGAGAATTGAATGGCCAGGCCTGGAAATTACTTTCTGGATCTCTGCAGAGCCGGCCGAGGATGAGCAGTGCAGCACTACCATCTGCTGAGGGAGCTCAGCATTGCTCAGCTCTGCCTCGGGGCTCGGCATGGGGAAAGAATCCTTTTCCTTTTCCTTTTCCTTTTCCTTTTCCTTTTCCTTTTCCTTTTCCTTTTCCTTTTCCTTTTCCTTTTCCTTTTCCTTTTCCTTTTCCTTTTCCTTTTCCTTTTCCCTCTCCCTTCCCTTTCCCTTTTTCCTCTTTCTTTTATATTTTTCCTTTTTCCTTTTTCCTTTTCCCTTTCTCTTTTTCCCTTTTCCTTTTTCCTTTTCCCTTTCCCCTTTTCCTTTTTCCTTTCCCCTTTTCCTTTTTCCTTTTTCCTTTTCCCCTTTTCCCTCTTTCCTTTCCCCTTTCCTTTCCCGTTTCCTTTTCCCCTTTCCCATTTCCTTCTTTCTCTTTCCCCTTNCCGGGTGAGGCCGGGCCCGGCGGCTCCCACGGGCACGGCCGGGGGCGGTTCTGGGGTCTGCGGGCCGGCGTCCCGCGGGAGTTGGGCTTTTCGTTGTCCCCGGTGCCGCAGAGGGGCTTTGCGCGGCTTGATCCGGGCTGGAGGCGGGAGCCTGTGGCCCGCTGGGAAACAGGCCCTTTCGGTGTCCTTGCGGAAAAACGGAGGGATTTGGTAGGAACTGCGAACGGCTGTGAACTGTGGAGGATGACGTGGGTTCTCTTCCTTTAAAATCAAATTGAGAAACTGGGTGAAAAAAGGGAAGTACAGTAGCCGTGTAGAAACCCCTTTATTGCGGCTCAGCTGGGAGAGAGTCCAATTTGTTTAGGATGTGGGTTTTTTTCCTGACCTCTTTTGGGTGTAGGCACTAATTCCGCAAGTGACTGTACCTGTACCTAACTGGCGTGAACGCTTAGGAGGTGGCGGCCGGGCAGCTTCTCTGCGCTGGTTTCTTTGGAAGTGCTGGTCTGGTTTAGAAGCCTTGTTGATCGTTTCCATCCTTACTCCGCTTCGCTCTGCAGCGGAGGCTTCCCCAAGGTTGGAACCAAGGTGGCTTTGTGTTAGATTAACGGTTGGACTTGATGATCTTAAAGGTATTTTCCAACCAAAATGATTCTATGACTCCACATTGAGTTCTGTGTAGGTTTGGCTTTGGCCCAGGCTGACATTACCTGCAAGCTGGATTTGGAAAATGCTTCAGTTGCTTTTGGTTTGTCGTAGAACTGGTTGGTCACATTGGAGAGAGACATTTTGAGTTACTTTCGAGGGGAATTGATGCTAATTGATGCCAAGGAAGTATTTTCTTGTGGACAGGGCAAGGAGTGTGAGCCTTTTCCTGCTGGCTGAGGAGGAAGTGCTCACGAGGCAGTCATGAGGTGAAGGGCTTTGCTTAAGACAGTGTTTTCCATTTCTCATGGGCAGTGGGCTGCAGACGCTTGCAGCCTGAGGGGCGTCGTGTCTGTGTACGTGTCCTCGCTCCGGCAGAAGGAGCAGGGCCGGCCTCTGCTCCAGACGGAGAGGATTTAGGGGACGCGTGTCGTGTCTTGGGGTGTTCAGTGGGATTTTGACAAGAATAAAGCTTAGAAATGAGGGTTGTAGCCCTAGACCGTCTTGTACACCCGCTAGCCCTCCAACCTTATCGAGTGCAGTGTTGATTATTGCTGATTAAGAGATTACATTGCAACAGTTCCAGCTGATTGTTGCAGTGTAAACACCTCACCGTTGACAGCCTGGACACCCACAGGGAGGGTGCCAAGCCTGGGCAGGCTGAGGTGGCTGCACCAGCCTGGTGCTGGTGGCATTTGTCATCTTCCCTAGTACCACGAGCTCCTGGTCCCTCTGCCTTGTGGTGTGACCGGGAAGGAGTGTCTCTGGAAACTGCTCCGCTTGCTCATTTTTCCCTGCCAGGGATGAGTGATTTACAGTCACTCTCGTGATCCCGGCTCCTTGTGACCCTGATCAAGCTTTGACTCAGTGTTGCTTTGATCAAGTGGTGCTGGGCTCCAGCTGGGGTGTCCGTGGAGCAGGGCAGGAGGAATGTCTGCTCCCTTTCCACAGCTTTTTCAGAGGGCTGAGAGCAGGGTGATGACTTCTGGGCAGACAGTACCTCTGGAGGTGGGGGGGGTGCTCATGCCTGAGCTGCTGATAGTTAAGAGATGAGCTGACCAGCAGTGTGTCTATCAGGTGTCACTCCTGAAGATAAACCAGGATAACCCACGAGTAGGAGGAGCTTGGCTAAGGTGAAATCCAACCTTTTTTTCCAGCACAACGCACTGACCTTTTCTCAGGAGACAGGGAAGGTATTAGAAGGTTTCCAAACACCACAATTATCGCGGGAGCTCCGCCGATCAGCTCGTGAGCACGAGATCTGCTCACTTTGCCGAGTCCAGGCTTTCAACCTGGGCCGTTTTCGGTGCCGTGGAGCAGAGCTGAGCCCCAAATCTGCAAACCTGAGACTGGGGATAGAAATGAAGCTTGGAAAACTTCCTGCAGGGTATTTCTGAGGGGTCTGAGGTAGTTCCTGACTTGTGGCTCGTTCTCTTGCAGCGTATAGAACCGTCTCGGGTGTGAATGGTCCCCTGGTTATCTTGGATCAAGTGAAGGTAACGATTCAGATTCTTCATGAATGAAGCTTTTGGAGGCAGAGTTGACATGAAAAGCCAGGAGGAGTTCAATCCAGGCTGTTGGGAAGTTTGTGGGCCCACTGAGCCATTTGAATACAAGATACTACTTCTATTACACACAAATGGCTGTAAGGCGAAGGAGAGTTCTCTGTGTCGTGGGAGAATCTTTGAATTTGTTGGGGAAAAGGAAGGAAACAGAGTCTCAGCCTTACCAAAATCCCCCAAATGTTGTCTAAACATGAAGGCGGGAAACGGACACTTTTGTTACGAGAGCCCAGCGCCCTGTGGAAGGGAACTGTAAACAGTTTGGGCTTGTTTTCAGCTCCCTGCTGAAGACAAGCAGGGGATGCTGCGTGCGGGCAAACGCCGGCTTTGGCTCCTGGCAGGTGCTGCATCGTGCCTTTCTGGTCGTGCTTCGGGACTACTGGGGTTGGTAGAGCAGGTTCTGTCAGGGCTTTCTGCAGCTCTGAGCAGTTGTTGTCAAGTCCCTGTAAAAATGGCTTTAGCCTGATTAATTTTAATCACCTTGGGATGAGTTTTGTTCTGATGATAAAAATGAAAAGGATTGAGTGGTTAATTGCTGAGCTTAAGCTTGTTGAAACTGTTAACTTCTGTTTCAGGGCTCTTCTCCTGGGTTTTAACTCTTTCCACCATCTCTCTTGCTCCTCTTCAGTTTCCCAGGTACGCAGAGATTGTCCACCTGACCCTTCCTGATGGCACAAGAAGAAGTGGGCAGGTTCTGGAAGTCAGTGGCTCCAAAGCTGTGGTTCAGGTAGGAGCTGGGCCGGCAGTGTCTCTTGTTGCAACAGAAAAATATTTTATTAATCAGTGCGTGCCTGAGCTGTGTCAGTTCTGTCTCGAGAACAAAGGAGCAGCACTGGGTTTGCTGGGTGCTGCTGAAACACCTCGTGAATTTTGTTTCCAGGAGATTTTTGGGATGCTTTCTCCTAGTGAGCTGCTCTCAAAATCCTTTTGTTCTTCTGCCCTGTTGGCCCATCAAGTTCTCGAGCCTGTGAAGCATCATTCTCATGTGTGGTTCTGTAAAGCACAAGACTTAGTCCTTTTTCCTGTGTGTTGTTTTAATTTTTATTCTGGTATATTCAGGTATTTGAAGGAACTTCAGGTATTGATGCTAAGAAAACCTCCTGTGAGTTTACTGGGGATATTCTTCGCACCCCAGTCTCTGAGGATATGCTCGGTAAGTACTCGTCTCTTGCTTTGAAGAACGAACAGTAACTTAGTTCCACAGTAATTTACCTCTTGATTTTATTGCTCTTTCTTGCAGGCAGAGTATTTAATGGGTCAGGAAAACCTATAGACAGAGGCCCCATTGTTTTGGCTGAAGATTTCCTTGACATAATGGGTATGTGCTTGATCCGTTTCTGGTACGGAGCTAAAGACAAATCTGGTGTCTCTAGTTTGGAAAAGTTGCAGCAGATTTGGGTTTGAACATGGGATCCAACTCTTAGGGGGAGCTTAATCTTACCTTTAAATGTGTGTGGCATTAAACTCAAATCAAATTTACAGAAGTGCAGGAAGGTGAGGTAGCAGAAAATAAGTTTTCTGTAACACTTGGAAGATGCTCTTTGAAGTATTTATAGACTGTCTTAATTATACAGCCTCCAAACATAGAAAACTGATAACCTGAGAGGCTTTTCTTGAAAAGAGTGACTCTGTCCAGAGTGCCAGAGTCTTGGGATCTGCAGAAGGCTTGGCTCTGACCAGGCACTTCCAAAGATAAGTGCTCAGGATCTCCAACATGCACACAGAATAACACGCGTTCTCTTAAAAAATCCAACAGGTCAGCCAATCAATCCCCAGTGTCGCATCTATCCGGAGGAAATGATCCAGACTGGCATTTCTGCCATAGATGGTATGAACAGTATTGCCAGGGGGCAGAAAATCCCCATATTCTCAGCTGCTGGCTTGCCCCACAACGAGGTGAGGACTCGAAGCCGCTCTCTAAACAGTGGTTTGCATTTCACCGAGGTTAACAGATGAACTAAGTTCTGTGCTGTAATAGCATCAAATACACAGAGGGACTGAAATTTTTTCTTTCCCCCCTCCTAGATCGCAGCTCAGATCTGTCGCCAAGCTGGCTTGGTGAAGAAATCCAAAGATGTGATGGACTACAGTGAAGAAAACTTTGCCATTGTCTTTGCTGCTATGGGTGTAAGTCAGTGTTACTGAGGGAAGATGGAGCTTGGATAGTAAGGACAATGCTGAGGAAGCTGAATGTTGATTTTTTTTGGAAAGTATTCTAAGTAGGTTTCATGTCTATAACTAAACAGAGCTAAATTAGGTGGCTGAGAGGCTGGAAATCCCAAATGGGCAGAAGTACCGTAATGAATAATCAGGATGAAGTACCTTAAACTTCACCTCCAGCCTGGAATTCTAGAAATAACTCATTCTGGGAATGTGGGGAAGGCTTCACAATACAGAGAGATTATTAATGAGGCTTAGACCTTTCTAGGGTGCAAAATGTAGTAACCTAAAATCTGGGTCTGGAACTAATGCTTTAATATTGTGATTTTTTTTCTTTTTTTGTTTAGGTAAACATGGAAACTGCTCGGTTCTTCAAATCAGACTTTGAGGAAAATGGGTCCATGGACAATGTGTGTCTGTTCCTGAATTTGGCCAATGATCCAACGTAAGTAGTTACACCCTGTGGGTTGGGAAAAGGCTGAGAAGGACAAGTCAAGTGGAATCTGAAGCCTCACTGCTGTCCTCCCGGACATCCCTTCGGTTGGAATTTCGCAGCAGAGCAGAATATGAAGTACTGGTGCACGCAGCGGGTTTTGAGATAATTTTCAAGTATTTGTGACCTTGCGGCGGTAAAGGGCTTGTCATAAATAACACCCCCTGCTCTCTTTCAGCATCGAGCGCATCATCACGCCTCGTCTGGCTCTGACCACCGCCGAGTTCTTGGCCTATCAGTGCGAGAAGCACGTGCTGGTCATCCTGACGGACATGAGCTCCTACGCTGAGGCTCTGCGAGAGGTGCGTGGTCAGCACCTCGTGTCCTGGCTGGTGCCAGCGCAGGGTTTGTGGTATCGAGTGAGAAGGTAGCTGGACTTGTCTGGTGGAGTTCGACAGCTTGATAGTAGAGTTTTGGCTTTGCGTTGGTTGTCTCATCATACCCGGTTGTGGCAACCCACGTAACAGGGGGTTGTGTGGCTGTGCTTTGGTGCCAGTTGTAGGAAGAGTTACTTAAGTCGTTAGTGTGGCTGAATTAGGGGAGGGCAGTAGGTCTGTGTGAGTGATCTGACTTCTTGAAAATGTTTTTTTCTGGGTTGCCTCAGGTTTCAGCAGCCAGAGAGGAGGTCCCCGGCCGCCGTGGCTTCCCAGGTTACATGTACACCGACTTGGCTACTATATATGAGCGTGCGGGGCGTGTGGAGGGCAGGAATGGCTCCATCACTCAGATCCCTATTCTTACCATGCCCAATGATGGTGAGTGATTTTGGTTTTTAATTTTTTTCCAAGTATTTTAATAAATAGCATTTTTAAGGGACTCCTTTAGAGCAAGCTGCCTTATTTTGGTCACGCAGCAAGACAAGAGGCCCCTGGCCTTGAGATTTCTATTTGAATATTGTGGTTCGTGGCCCCCTTCTCTGTCAGTGTTGCCAATAGAAATGTTTTGCCCTCTTCAGACTTCAGGACCGTTCCCCAGCCCTCCCTCAGGAGTGTTTGCAGCTCTAATGTTTGCACTTAGTGATATATGGGGATACTAACTGATGACATTTTACTTTAGGAGTCGGTTAACGGTAAAAAGCTGCTGCTAGAATGGGTATAAAAGGCCTGAAAACTGTCAAACTATTTTTTTCCTACTACAGATATTACTCATCCTATCCCTGACTTGACTGGATACATCACTGAGGGACAAATCTACGTGGACAGGCAGCTGCACAACAGGCAGGTGTGTGCCCACCACAGTTAGAACATAGTTAAGATTTCTCTGGACGCTGAAGTTTTCATGCAGGAAACCCTTGGATGTCTTTTTTTTTTTTTTCCTCCAGGTTTACCCACCTATTAACGTCTTGCCCTCCTTGTCTCGACTGATGAAGTCGGCTATTGGAGAGGGCATGACCAGGAAGGATCACGCGGACGTGTCCAACCAGCTGGTGAGTAAAAACCCTCTTTGAAGAAGCAGAGGCCGGTTTCAGATACACCTTTTACCAAAGGGCAGGTGAAAGCCACAATCCAGAACGCTCCTGGGGCTGTTTGAGCGTTCAGTGGGTTGGAAGAGAAACAGTTGCCTGGATGATGGTGGTAAAAGCGGCGGTTGTGTTTCTGTCCCTCCCAGTACGCCTGCTACGCTATCGGAAAGGACGTACAGGCCATGAAGGCCGTCGTTGGTGAGGAAGCTCTCACTTCAGATGATCTCCTGTACCTGGAGTTTCTGCAGAAGTTCGAGAAGAACTTCATTGCTCAGGGTAAGTGTCTGGAACAGCACCCTCATCCGCAGCAACACCTGGGAGGAAGGTGGTGTTCTCGGGTCACCCGGCGGTGACGCTGTCCTGCCCCCTGCTCGCGCTCCGCAGGTCCCTACGAAAACCGCACCGTTTACGAGACCTTGGACATCGGGTGGCAGCTCTTGCGAATCTTCCCCAAGGAGATGCTGAAGAGAATCCCCCAGACGACGCTGGCCGAGTTCTACCCTCGCGACTCGACCGCCAAACACTAACCACTGCTTCATCTCTAGCTCCTTGCTCTGTGAAACGCTGTTTTGTTGGTTTGTTTTTTTTCTTTTCTCATGTGTTTGGTGTTTACTTGTCGCCCTTACGATTAAAACCGAGACTAGGTGACGTTCGTGCCAGTGTTCCGATGTACACTGATACCAGGTTTTAAAATATCCTTTCTTCCAAAGCCTGGGTCTTCAGGAGAGTATTCAGGCCAGCTCTTACAAATGTGCAATAGCTGTCACGAAGCTTGCTGGTTGTTTTATGAACTGGACCTTTTGTAAAACATTTCAAGGGAATATCTGAGCATTACCAGAAATTGCAAATCTTTATTTTCAAACCCAGAGCACGTGGTTTAGAAACAGGAAAGGGCAAACGGGATTTCCTTTTGTCCCGAGCATCTGCTCGATCCGCTCGCGGGCCGTCGCCGCGCTGCTGGTGGAACAGATGGTGTGTGGCCGTCCCGCTGCCGTGCCTGCAGCCCAGGCTGCTCTGGGCAGGCCTGGCCCCTGACAATGGACCTGTCTGAAAAAGGCAGGTCGCCCTTTTTAACTTATCTGTTAAGATTCTGCAAGGTGTGGGTGAGCCGAGGACGACTGTAGGGGCACCAGATGCTTTCCCAGCAGCCAGGGGGCTTTGCAGAGGTCCCAGGCTGGTTGGTTGCTACCTGAAGGTGGCATCGAGCGTAATTCTGGAATTAAAGGTTTAAATTGAAGTTTGCGGAGAAATTTCCTACTTTTTTTCTTTCTTTGTTGCTTTGAATTCTGGCAAGGCCAGGCACAAACCAGCAGCTGAAGCGTTCTGAGATCAGTAGTGTCCTGATGGGCCAAACTGGAGGTAATTCAAGGCTTTGTGCTGCTACTGATGGGGATGATAAGACGCGAGGAAAACCCCAAACCTTCTACCTTGACCCAGTGGTGCTGAGGGGAGGCCAGTTTTTGAAGCCTGTTCTTGTACAGCAGGAGAAAACGAGTAAGGTGTGAAGGGATATTTTGAACTCTGCTCTAAAACCTGCTCTGGGGGCAGCGGGTCCCGAGGCGCGTCGGAACCCGTCGCGGTTTGCACTCCAGGCGCAGAGGTGACTCTCCAGGAGAGTTCGGCGTTCGCAAACGCCGCCGGCTCCCCTCGGCTGGTCCCTCCGGCTCAGTTTCCGGCCGGGTTCCGCCGCGGCTCGCTGCCCGCTGCTGGCAGCCTCGCTTGCTTTTATCCTGCCTTGCTCTCGTCTACGCTCTGGCCTCGCCAACCAAAGCGCGTCGCCCCTCTCCGAAGGCCCTCGCCGCTCCCCTCGGAGGTTGCCAGCGTGACTCGACGTGAGTGTTCCCGCTCCGGCTTCCCCTCCACGTCCCCTCCGTGCCGTTCTTTCTGGAGTTTGTTCAGTGTTCTCTGTAACTCGGACGCAATAGCAACTTTATTCCAGAGCATTCCACTCAAAAGCTGTGTCAAGTCTATTTTTTTCTTGAGGTGTAGGGGTGGGAGGTCAGAAGTGTTGGCATGAAAATACTTTAATGTAGAGAATATCTAAATAAATTAAATATGGGAGATGTCGAACAAAAAATGGAAGCTTTCGTGATTCTGTGGTTTGAAAACAACTTCAGGTCTTTCAGCAGTGGCTTTGGATGTCCTTTGCCACGGGAGACCCCATTTACACAAGCAAAACTGCTTCACAATGTGTCAAACGCTTTTCCTTTCCATTTCTTGGCTGCACAGTGAGAGCTGCTTGAGCCACACTGGGCTTGGTCAGGATTTGTCCTCCAGCTTGGTGCTGGTGGAGCAACGGGATGGTGCTGTCATGGGGAAGAGCTTTGCAGGATTGCTGGGAGTGAGGTGGTACCTGTGTTTGCACAACCCTCTGAGGGGTGGCTTGCTCAGAAACCTTAAAATGCCTCTCAAAAATGAGCTCAGGCAGCTGTTGAGTTTAAATTTTCCTGTATGAACAGTTGTGCCGAGGCAGAGGGGGAACAGGGGGAACAGTGTCTCTGCGGAGCTGAGCCCTGGTGTGCTGAGCTGCAGCGACACCCTCTCTGTAAACAGGGAGTTGCTCTGCCTGATAAAAGCCTGAGGCTGCCCCAGGTCTCTATTACATGTACTGTGCTAGAATTTGAGCTGTTTCTTGCTCGAGGTGGAAGACACAAGCTCATTCTTTTTAAAACAAAAAACCACACACTACCCTCATTTAAATGCCCAGTCTGGGTCCTGCAATGTATTTCTCACCAGAAGAGACACTAAGAGACAAGTTCCACGTCCTCAGTGTTTGGAATGGCCTTGATTGTCCTACAGAGCTTGAAAGTCTGTTCGTTTACTGTGGTGGAAGGAGGCTCTAGTCTGCTAGAAACACATCTGATGGCTTCAAAAACAGTTGAGCCAAGTGCTTTTGATTTTTTTTCTGCCCATTTATTGCCTCAGTTACAGTCCCTCTGGCTCGAGGGTGACCCTGTGGTCAGGGCATGGGAATAACTTCCCCACCAGATGCCAGCTGTCAACCCACAGTAGGGTCGTGTTGCTGCAGCCCAGGAGGGCAAGGCTGTTTCCCATCCTGTGTCACCTGGAAATAAGATTATTTTTTCATTTAAATATTTAGACAGCAGCATGGGAACTGCTCCAGGAATTACCAGACCTGCTGGAAACAGCAGTGTGCGCAGGGATGCTGCCTGGCTTGCTTGGAAGATCCTGATTGCAAAAGCGGGAAGGTGTTGGATGGTGCTCGTGGGGACCAGGGGTAGAGCTGGCTCGGGTTTGCTTGGCCTTGTCAGGTCGAGGGAGAAGGTTGTGCTTGTGGACACAAAACTCAGCCTGCTGAGGCTCCTCAGCTTGTACCTGGGGGAGTTAATTCAGGTTTACTTGCTGCTGGACCTCTGGTTTGATGAGTCTGGCAGAGGTTTGGTGACAACATCCAGCTCTGACCTGTCTCCCCTGCTCCCTGGATTTGTGCACGTGAGCGGCCGGGGCTGCGCTGCCTGTGCCACGCTGCTTCTCGCCGGGCATGCCCGAGCCTGCTGTTATTTGGCTCTGGAGACTCAAAGCAGGGCAGGAATCTCTGTGTTCCTCCTGGCTCCTGGAGAAAACGCGTCTGCCAGCGCAGGCGCAGCATCCCCGTTAGCCCGGGCACGCAGGCGGCTTCCCAGGGTAGAGCAGACCCTGCCCTGCGGACCAGAAGGTGCCAGGTAGTGAACAGCCTGAGCCTGGCACGGGCCCTCACAGAGAGGAATGACAAAAATAGCTTCAGCTCCCATCAGCCGGAGGCCCCGGGAGCAGGCTGGGGCTTGCAGCACCAGTTATTTTAGCACCGAGCCGAGGACACGGCCCTTTGCTGGGAAAATGAGGTGGAGGAGCAAAAAATGCACCTTCTGGGACAAAGGGGCGCCCCTCTGCGTGGCGTCGGGCCAGGCTGTGCCGTGAGCCATCCTGAGGGTCCGTATCCATGCCCAGGGAGCAGCTCCTGACACGTCCCTGAGCCGGATGCTAAACAAACAGCGCAATATTTCACGGCGCGGAGACAGCAGGTACCGGGCTAAATGGGACGTGCTGCTCTCCCAGCTGCTGCCTTAATGCATTTATACGCTGGTTTCTTTCTTTTTTTCTTTTTCTTTTTTTTTTTGGGTAATGACTAATGAGGACTGCCTGGGGGTCTGATCCCCCTTCGCCAACTGATGTCAGGCAGCCCGAGAAGCACACGCCAGCTGTCGGCTCCTTTAGGAGGGGAGCAGAGCAAACATTGGACATTTCCCCCCCCCCGGCCCCTTGGGTTTTCGGTTGGGACTGGCAGATGTAAGGCAGGGGAGCGGGCTGTGGGGGGCTGCCGCGGGTTATTTGCACATCAAAAAGCAGCTTTGCCTCCGAGCCTCCATCGCCCTTCCAGCACGAGGTGGCTCCGTTTAATTGCTCTTTCAAAGGCAGCCCTCGTCCGGTCTCTGCCGAGATTTTAGGGCTGACTCTGCCCCCCTCCCACAGCCAGAAACCGGTGCAGTGGCACCGGGGTGTTAAAAGAAGATGCAAATCAGCTTTTCTCCATCTTGAGGCTTATTTGCATCCGCTGATTAGCTCAACAGCTCATTCATACTCCTTCTGTCTGAGGCCGGTTGGTGCCGGGGCAGCTGGAGCAGAGCTCACCCAAAGCACAGAGGACGCGGAGAACCCCACTGAGAGGGGGGGAGATGCACGAGTTGGGGCTGCTTCTCCTGTTCTGTCCCCCAACACCTGAGCCAACTGTGCCCTCAGCCCAGCAGCCCCAGTAGACACCGATGCCATCCCAGTCATGTTCAACCTGCCACAGATCTCACGGGAATGGCTTCACCCCCAACTTACCAGGGCTTTCTGCTCCTTCCTGAACGCGCCTCTTCTTGGGCAAGACACCGCGGGGCTGCAGCAGGGACCGGGCTGCCCTGGCCAGGGCTGTTCTCCACTGCTCAGCTCTCACAGAATCATGGAACGGTTTGAGTTGGAAGGGACCTTAAAGATCATCTTGTTCCAATGCTCCTGCCATGGGCAGGGACACCTCTCAGTAGAGCAGTGGATCCTTGTGATCTCACAGCATCCTAATCTGTTTGTGGATCAGCCCTATGAGGCGCAGATGATGCCTACTACCTGATTTCTGCTGCTGCCTGAGGCAGAGGCTGCTCTGAGCCCTGCCTGTGGGGAGGACACAACTTCTCCTCATCAGGAGCTTTGTTAGGGTGTGGTGGAAAAGGGGTGGGGTGAGGCGGGACCCTCCCCTGGTTTAATGGAAGAAGCAGCTCAGGGTTGGGGTTTTGGCTTCCTGGTGTTCTGGGCATCTCCGGGAAGCTGTCCCTGTGGAGTGTGTGCCCTCAGGGATGCTGCACTTGCTCCTGGAGCTGCTCTGACTCCTGCTCCTCAGCCCTGGTAAGTCTCTGCTCTGGTGCAGCATCTGCAGTTTGGTGGTGATCTCTGCCAGACAGGGATGTCCTCTGGGATAATGGCCAGCTTGAAGGTCTTCTCCTCACTACTGCCCTGATCCAGATATGTGGATAAACCTGGGAAGGGCTCAGCTGAGCTGGCAGTACCCCACGGCCGGGGCGGACACTGGTCGGAGGGGATTTGTAACAGAAGGTGCCGCTCAGGAGACTCCTCGCCTGTGGTTTTTGATCTTCTTCTTCCTCAGCGGTTTCCAAAGGGTCTAAAAATAGACTTCCCTCATGCCTCGGGCAGCATGAGCAAAGCCAGATCTTCTCTGGGAAGTGTCGATGGGAGCCGGGTGCACTTTTAGGGGGCACAGAGCAGCTTGTGTGTGGCTTGTGCCTCCCACCCTGTGGTGTGATGGGAAAGCGCCCTGTGGAAACAGGCCAGTAAGTCAGGAATAATAGTGTTTCCTGCAATTTGAGTGTTTCCCCCTATTTTCTGCCCCACAACCTCCCCCTATACCTCCCCCTGTGTGAAGCCGCCAGATCCGTGCGGCATGAATCAGTTAGGCTCTGACTCAGCCGGTTTGGGAGGAAAACAGCTTTAAATAGTCAAAACATGTCCTTGGTTTCATTGAGGTGTTTCCACCGACTCTGTTCCCTTTGGAATTGTTTTCTCCAGCTCTCCTCAGGAGATGGACCTGCCCGGGGATGGTGGGGCTGGGAATGCCAGGGCTGGGGGCTTTGGGCTGCGTGGGGTCGGGATGAAAATCGGTCTCACCAGCAGAGCAGGAGGGTGAAGCCCGTGGGGCGCAGGCCGGGAGCGGGGCCAGGAGGATTAGCTCCTCTCCGGTGCCCCCGTGTTCACCGGAGGCAAGTTGCCGCTTTTCCACGCATGGGTTATCCCAGCTGCACGGCGGCGATAACGCCGCTCGCGCAGGCAGCCAAGCGCTCGCAGGGCTGGAAGCAAACAGGGCCAGGTGGAAGGACGTCCCCAAAGGGGACCTTGGTGCACTGTGATAAATGGTTTGTGGCTTGAGGCGGGGGATGTGCCCCGGAGAGGGAGCTCGGCAAAGCGCTGTCCTGCCAATAGTGGTGGTGGAACCCCTCTGACCGAGGCCAAGTGGAGAGGTTGAGGAAGTTTTAAAAAATTTATTTATAAATAAAAACATAAAATTACCAGTAGTTTACATCGGTCATCAGAAACAACATCCAAAAAAAAACTGCAGGAAAAAAAAAAATAATTATCTGTACAGGCTGAGCCCGGCTGGCACCGGGAGCGACAGAGCTGCGATGCGGACGGTCACACACAGCGTTGTGCAAAGGCAGCAGGGCGATGCCTCCGGGCGATCACATCGTACAGCGCTGGCTGGGCTGGGGTGGATGGGGACACACGGGGACCTGGGACGGTGCCGAGGCCGACGGGAGCAGGAACAGGGCCGGGCAGGGGGTGCGGGCATCACCTTGCCCGGGGGCTGTGGGATGGGGCGGACAGGGAGGGCTCTGCTCCCCTCGGCACCCTGTGGGTTTGGCACTGGGAAGCTCCTGGTCGCTTCCACGCTCTGGGTGTGCGGAGGGGGTGCAGAGCCCTCGGGGCAGGGCTATGGCTTGGATGATGCAGAAAATCCCTTCTGGCCTCGTAAGCCGGAGCAGAGTTGGATGCCGACCTTCACCCCTCATCTTCTGAGTCTCCAAAGCATCCTTGGGCGGGTCTGGGCAAACCCTGGCTGACCTGATGTGGTCCCGACCTACGGCCAAAGGGCTTGGAACTAGGATTTCAGGTGGCTTTTCTCCAGTGGACCACAGCTAAGGATGGGCTTGTGCAGTGTGCCAGCCTCGGGACCGGCTGGAATGCCCCGGGATCGGCCGGAATGCCCCAGGGCGGTGTGTGAGGGGTGCTCGGGGGCAGGTGCAGAAGGCACAGACTGGTTTCCATGTGTGGCCTTTACAGGCTGGCTGGAGCTGGGTGAGAGATGCTGAATTTTGCTGCTGGTGCCGCAGCTTTGAGCCCTTGGCCGAATTTGCGGCGTGGGATCGTGCAAGACCTCCCCGTAACCCTGGGATGGGGTTCCTGGGCTGGTGCCCAGCTCGTTAGTGAGTAAACAAACACGTGGCAGTAAAAATACCATTGCACTAGCACAGAGTGGTCCCGGCTGGAGACCTCCAACCTGGCAAGCGGGATGCCGGCTGATTCCCTCCTGGCGCTGCTGAGCCCCGGAGGGACAGGAGAGTCACCGCTGGCGACGTGTGGTGGAGCCTTGTTACCTGCTGGCTGGCAGCTGGAGGAAATTTTAAGAGCTGGGGTAGAAAATAAAATGCAAGTGGTTGGTTTGGGACCTGCTGATGGGATCCCGCGGGTGTAAGGGCACAGGAGATAAGGCAGCCAGGCTCCTGGGAGGGACGGTCACAGCGAGTGAGAGCGTGTGAGGGCAACACAACCGGTTTCCCCCTCAATTCCTTGGGTCAGATTGTGGCTTGGAAATCTCTTAATTCTTGAACCCAGTTGCTCTCTGGCAGGTGGAGTAGAGGGACATGGAGCCTTTGTCGGTGGGAGTGGGGAATGCCAGGCTCGCCATGGCTGTGCGGGTCGGGTCGGAGGGATGTGCCAGTGCGGCCAAGGGACCGGTGCGGGGTGGGCTGTGCTCGTTAGTGAAAGGTGATTTCGGAGGTGGGGGGGTTGTGCAGGTCCTTCCTGAGGCACTACAGCAGCCGAAGGACGGGAGAAGGGGATGTGCAGCCTGTGCAGGTGGGAGGAGGCAGCTCCCACAGCACCCTGGAGACGGGCACCGATGGAAGTTAAGGAGGTGTAGAGCAGCGCAACGCTTCCTCCAGGCAGGGAGCGGCTGGAAATCTGCCGGGGCCGATTCCTCTTGAATACAGTGGGACGGGCTGTGGTGTCCCCATCCCCAGAGCTGCACCGTGACGGGATCCCTCCCAGCCTGGAGCAGAGCATCCCCGGGGAGTTCTGCATCATCTCCTTACACAACGGGAGGTTATTTGCCGAAGTCCTGTTCCCTGAACGCCCCCGTCGCCGGCTTCTCAGTCCTACAAGGGGGCAGAGAGGACTCTGCCGAGGCGGAGAGGGGTGAGGGGGGGAGCTGCTGGGACGTCACCATTGGCACGAGTTGCTTGTTCACCTCTGTAACACGACGGGCGGCGGAGGGCACGGCCGTGGGGAGGGGAGAAGGGCTGGCGAGCTGGCCAGGCCACCAGCTCCCCAAATAAATACACCATGGCTCATCGGGACTGTACACGGCGGGGGCCGAGCCGCGGGGCTGCGCCTCTCGCCTGGGAGAGGCGCCCACCCTCGAGCTGCGAGGAGGGGAAGGTGGAGCCGGCTCAGATCTCAGTGGCGATGATGTCCTCGTAGGGGACGTCAGCGCCGGGTATGTCCAGCTCGATGGGCTCTTTGCCATCTTCCCCCGCCGCGAGCTGTTGGAGCATCTTCTCCAGGTTCTGGTTCCTCTTGTACATGTGCAGGTAGCTCTGCTGCAGCTGCTTCTGGTAGTGAATCACCTTCTCCTTCTCCTCTTTCCATGTCTGTCGCTCATGCTGGAAGCTGGAGGTCATCTGCTCGTTGTTGTCCCGCTCAGCCTTCAGCTCTGCCCTCAGCCTCTCCACCTCTCCCTGCAGGGCTTGAGCATCGTCAACCACAGCGCACGGCCTGGCCACCTCCCGGGCTTCACTTAGCTGTTCCTTGAGGATGGTGAGCTCCGTCCGCAGGTCCACGATCTCCTGCTCCAGCAGGTTCACCTTTTCCCTCAGCAGCTCAGATTCGTTCTTCTTGCGTTGGAGCTCGTTCTCACACACCTCCAGCTCCATGGCTTTGGTGCGCAGGGAGCCCTCCAGGTCCTGGGTCTTCATCTCCAGCCCTTCCATCTTCATCCTCACCTCCTTCAGCTGAGCCTTCAGGCTGAGGATCTCCGTGGTCTTGGTGTTGAGCTCCATCTGTGACTCCTTCAGCTGCTGCTTCAGAAGAGAGATCTCCCCTGACTTCTGGCAGACCTGTGGGGAGGGATCCAGCACCCAAGTCAGAGCTGTGCCTCGGACAAAGCCCACAGCACCCACAGTACCCCAGGCAAGCCATGCTGGGCACTCTTGGTGCTCCACTGCCACTTACCTCCCACTGGGTCTCCTCCAGTGCCGGGGCGAAGCTGGTCTTCTCCTTCTCGTAGGATCTCAGCTTGGTCTCCAGCAGGTTTTGCTCTTTGAGGAGATTCTCCAGCTCCTCCCGGAGTTGTTTCTTCTCCTGTTGCAGTTGGAACACCTGGAGATGAAGGACCTGCTGCGTCCGCTGGGTTTTCTGTGAGGTTTGCTTGAGCTTGCTGTTGCATTTCTGCTTGAGGCCCTCCAGCTCTTCCTTGCAGCGCCGCTGCTTCTCTTCGTAAGCCTGGCAGGAGCTGATTTCCTTCTCCTCAAAGCTTGACTGAAGCTCCTGCAGCTCTCCCTCCCTCTCTAGCAGCTTCTGCTCCAGCTCCTGAATGGTAGACTCATCCGTGGAGATGGGTGACCGGATGCAAGTGGCCTTTTCGGCAGCGTGGTGGTGGGGAGCTTTGCCGGGATTGAGGATCTTGTTGCCCCCATCGGAGAAGGACATGGCCTTGAGGCTCATCATGTTGCTGTCCTGGATGATGGCGCACTGCAAGATGTTGTGGGCTGAGCCCCCGAAGCGGCTGATGGGTCCCATGGGTGTGACGAGGGGGTCGAGCTGGTAGCTGCTGCTGGTGCTGTGGGTGGGGAGGCTGGACATGGAGTTCCTGCCAGAGTCGGAGAGACCCCCGGAGCACAGCACCGGCTTCAGCTCCTGCTCCTTGGCTTTGTCCGGGGGGTGCAGCTGCTGGGAGAGGTGACCCCCGTTCTCTGGGGAGGAGTGGAGGATGGCGCCGGACCGAGGCAGCACTGGCTTGAAGGCGGTCGGTCGTGCAGCCGGCTTCTCCGCACCCTGGGGAGAAGAGCAGATCCCGTCAGTACAGCCCACGCCGCACCGCTGGCGCTCCCTCATCCCTCCTACCCCTATGGATGAGCCCCCCATGGTGGGGTCAGGTTGCGTCTTCAGCAAGGGCCGAACGCTCAGGAGGGTGCTGATGGCTAAAACTGGCTCTGTTGGGTGGCAAACGGCACGTTTGGAAATGGAAGGACATGGATCCCATTGATGACCCAAACTCTTGAAAGCAGAGGGTGGCACAGCACCCCCAGACCCCACCCCTCCACCTCGTGCTGCCCTCTCCTCCTGCTTCCTCACCACAAACTCTTATCTCTGAGCATTCTCCTGAACCAGGACAACCCCTGCACCCACTTCAAGAGCACATGAAGCCCAGCGGGACATCCCCTCACTTCTGGGGCCACCATCTACTAACCACTTCCAGCTGACTGGGAAAGGGCATCAGCTTCTGCGGCGTGGGCGTCCCGAAGTCCATCCCGCTCGTCCCGGCTTGGCCGCTCAGCTCCCCGCTGGCAAGCGAGGTATAGTCCGCTCGGTGGGATTTCTGGCTGACCTTGATGTAAAAGAAATCCTCATTCTTGCTGCTTTTGGAGCTGGACTTGTGGCTGGAATCCTGCGAGAAGCCGAAGCGGAGCAGCCCGTCCGAGTACCTGTTGAGCTTTTTTAGGTGGGACGACTTGCGGAGCTTGTACTGGGAGGCTCGGCAGTGCTTGCTGTGGAAGCTGTGGCCGGAGATGAGGCTACTGACGCTGCCCATGCTGGTCCCGGGCCGGGGACATGCAGCGGTGGGAGCGGAGCCCGGCGGAACCGTGCGGCGAGGGGTCTGGGCAGAGGGCAGAGACGGCGGCTGCTGCAATCATAGCAAAGCCCTCGCGGCGCCTGGGGGGTAAAGAGAGCAGGGTGAGGAAGGGCGGCTCGGGAGGTGGGTGCGATGCTGCGTCCGTGGTCTGGGTGTCACAGGAGTGGGGAGGTTTCTGGTGTGGGGCATGTAAATACCCGCCTTGCACACGTGTTCTGGGTACAGGGTGGTATCGGCTTGTGAAAGGGCTTGTGCAGAAGGCACGTGTGCGCCTCGGTGTGCATGTTTCACCACGGAGTGGTTTGGGTTGGAAGAGACCTTTCAGTTCCTGGAGTCCAAGTGTTGTCCCATCCCTGCCAGGGCACCACTGAGCCCTGTCCCTCAGCACCACAGCTCCATGGCTTGGAAACTCATCTAGGAATGGGGACTCCACCAAGGTCCAGACCTTGATAACCCTGGAGGGGAAGGAATTGTTCCTGAGCTCCGGCCTAAACCTCCCCTGGAGCAACTTGAGGCCAGTTCCTCTTGTCCTGTCACTTGTTCCTTGGGAGCAGAGCCTGAACACCCCTGGCTCCAAGCTCCTGAATTTCAGGGAGTTGTGGAGAGCCACAAGGTCTCCCCTGAGCCTCCTTTTCTCCAGGCTGAACAAGCCCAGCTCCCTCAGCCGCTCATCCATTACACCTGGCTGAGGCCAGGAGATTTATGAGACACAGAAGCCTCTAAAAATAAGGAGAGGAGGAAAATGGATTTGTAGTGCTTTTTAGGTGCCTAATAGGCACTAATTTCAAGAAGCGCCTGTGCCTCCTGCTTGTTCTGTACAGGCTGGATCCCAACCCCCTCCCAGCCGTGCTGGGAGCTGCAGACACAACCTCTCCTGCATCAGCCTGTCACTCCCTGATTTCTCTCCAATTTTCAGTGCTCCTCTTAACCTCCGCGGGAAGGGAAGCTCTGAGCCTTAATTACACTTAATGTCTGCGCCGCACTTAAAAAGCTGAGAGGCCTTCTGTGTGTGCTGAGCGTTGTGATTATGGTTCAGAGGTATGCAGGGCTCTGCGTTAATTCCCTTCATTATGGAGGGGGGGTGGGAAATTGTAGAATAAACTCCCAGCTCCCGGTGGCCTTTGTGATGCCTGGCTCCCAGTGTCAGGGCTATAATGGAGATGCACCTTCCATCTAGATAATTAAAGGGTGAGGTGGGGAGAAGGGAGGAAGAGCCGCTCGCTCGTTAGTGCGTAATCACAAGGAGCTAAATCCTGTTTGCACAGGGTGATGAGAGAGGAAATGTTTCTGCTCTCCCGCTGCCTGGAGAGCATCTCGAAGCTCCTGCTCTTGGTGGTGCCAGCTCTGCACCGTCCAGATCTTCTGCGTGCCAGGCTCCCACCGCCTGGGCAGCCATCCCGGGGGTACAATGTCCTCTGGCAGCAGGAGAGGGTTGAACAGGGAATAGTGATGCAGGCACAGGGTGCCAGGGCATCCTCGCTGCCTCAGCCTCAAGGTCTAGAGCTGCTCCTGTGTTTCTCCCATTCTTCATCACATCCTGCCCGATACCGGCTCCGGTGCAGGCTCCACTGCATCCTGACCAAGGTAACACCGACCCGTGCTCATCCCTCAGCTTTATTTGCTTTCTTTTCCTCTGTGCCCTGAGGACCCAGATTGATTGATTAAGTGTCAAAGAAAAGTCCCAGAAAGACAGAATATCCGCTCTAATCCCTAAATCCATTTTTGGGAGCTTAAGAGAAGTAAGAAAGAGCCAAAGTTGGAACTGCTACCGGGATGTTGATAGGCTGGAAGTGATCGATAGCTTTGGCTTCATTCATTTTTACAGGGTAAGAGGCATAATGTGCAGGGAGGGGGAGGAATCGCTGCAGGGAACGGGATAATCGGCACAGGGAGGCTGTGTGCTCCCGACACCGCGCTCCTGTGCGCGCCTGCAGAGGAGCAAAGGCAGCGTCACAGCAGCCAAACTCCCAGCCGTTGCCACAGTCTCTCGGAGACAGCCTTCGGTGGGTGCGAGTGAGGCAGAGGAGGGGAAGCAGCCCTGGAGTATTTACAGACACCTATGGCAGAGGTGTCTGGGAGGTTTGATGCTTTAAAATGCAGAGCCACCTCTCTGGGGATGTCACCATGGCCAGAGCACCCCCAAATAGATGTGCCCTTGGTTTTTTGAGTGCCTGCAGAAAACAGGAGAAATCCTAGACTGGTAAGGTTTGGAAGGGACCTCTGGGGATTGAGTCCAACCCCCCTGCCAGAGCAGGATTACCCAGGGTAGGCCACGCAGGAACAGATCCAGGTGGGTTTGGAAAGTCTCATTTTTTGAGAAGTGTGGGTAGGGAGAGTTGGGACTTTCCAGCCTCTTGGCAGGAGGCGTTTCAATCAATCCCAGCCCTCCTACGCGTGCCTCAGAGGGCTGGGCACATCTTTTTCTCCTTCTCCCCACTTTCGATTTCAAAATGAACGCTTGGAAAGCCGTGGAGGAGTTGGCATTCAGGCACGGGGGGCGGCTCTGGGGACAGCACAGCTGGGAGCAAACCAGGCGAGCAGGGAGCACAGGCTCCGGCTTTGGGCCACCTCCAAAAGTGAGGAGCACGCCTGTCCCTCTTCCTCCTTCAGCCCCTGTAGCATATGTGGTGTCTTTCCCTGCATCAAATCTGGTGACCATGTGACTCTACGGGGAGCCAGATGGGTTTGTTGAGCCGAACAAAACCCAGTCATTACGACCATACGTATCTCTTTAGCTGCACGTATATATGTCTATTTTAAGGGGGCTTTGCACCCTTGGCAACAGCCACGGCTCAGTTTGGTTAAGCACATTGCAAAGTGGGGAAATGTGAGTGATGCTGAGAGTGAAGGGTCTGAAAATGTCCCAGCAACGATGGGTGCCTGTCTGTGCAGGTCTGGGGAGCTGCTGGGGATGGGGGCTGTGCCTGGGCCAGCAGGGGTGAGTGGCACTGTGGCTGTAGGCACAGGCACAGAGCTCACACCGTGGCGAGCGGCACAGGCAGCCTGGATGGGTGTTTGCGGGGTGCCCGTGTCCCCTGTGAGCCCTCGTGCGGGTGCCAGAGTGTGATGGTGATGGCGATGCCACCGTGCCAGCCCCTCTCTGCTGCCGAGGCTGACGGCTGCAGCTCCCCAGCCGCTCGGCTCCTGGCCTCACCCGGCTCTCGGAGCTAAAAGTAACCTCTTTGAAAGGCGATGTGCCCCGTCGCTCGCTAATTAACGAGGCCAGAAAGCCAGCAAAGACACCAGGCTTTCGCTCGCGCTCTGGCGCCTCCAGCAAATGAACCCTTCCGAGCCCTTTTGTCGGTGCCGCGGTGGGGAGGGAGCCGGGGCGATGGCACGAGCCCTGCGTCGCTGGGACCCCCGGGGGTGACGAGGGGCAGTGCCTGTGCTCCCCGACCCTTCAAGGGGCTGTTAACAAAACCCATTGAGGTGGAGTGGTGAGCTGGGAAGTGCGGGGGTCCGGTGTTGATCACCCGTGGAATGAACACCCAATAAACACCCAGGCAGTGTGGGTTAAACTCACGGGATCAGAGGCTGAACACGTGAATGCACCCACTCTTATTTTGCAGAAATAAAGAGGGGGGAAAGAAATGAATGGCATCTCACATTGATTGCAGTAATGCCTACCCTGCAATCGCACGTGGGAGAGCGACTCTCCCCATCGCCTCCTTTCTGAATGGGCTGCAGGAATTTCATCTCGTCTCCTTGCAGCACAGTTTCTCTGAAGCCTTTCCTTTTTCCTGGCAGAGCTTTCGCAGGCGGTTGCTTTCTCTGCCTTCCCCAGACAGGTCACCTTCGCAAGAGCCTTCGTTTCCTTCCAGGCTTCGCAGCGTTCCTCCCTCCCCGTTGATCCTGTTCTTCTCCCCTCGGTAGGCGAAAGCTTCCTTCTCCCCTGCGCTCCCTCGCCTACGCTTTTTCCCCCTCTTGAATTATTATTCATCATTTCTGTGCAGATGCACCCACACGTTCGGGTGTTTGTTGGGAGATGCAGAGATAATACAGAAGCAGCAGCAGCAGCTGCCAAGTGCCTGGATCCAGGAGCAGCCTCCTTCCTCTTTCCCTCAGTCGCTGCCAGGTGATGTGCCCCTGTTTTACTCAGTGATTTGGGTCTTTGAGACACCAGGAATGTGGTCCTATGGGGAAATATGGGCATTTCCAGTGTGGAAAAGCCACCCACGTGCTACCTGGAGCATCTAACTTCATGTTTTAAAGAAGAGAAGAGCTTAACACAAAACTTGGGAGTGCAGCAATCCCCGTGAGCTGGCTTTGGGATCCGCAATCAAAAACAGGTTCTGATTTCTGGACCTGCCAATCACACACGCTAACGAACCCCGGCGTGATGTGACAGACCCACCTCAGGCTGCCCGAGCATCTGCCCATCTCTGCTCAGATTTACCAGCTCAGCCTGCTCTCCCTGTGCCCAGCTGGAGCCGGGCTCTCCCAACCCTGCTCCTTTTGGTCTCCAAAGAAATGGCAGCAATAGGGCTTGGAGAGCCCCATCAGCGGGGGCCGACCTTGCCCCCACCCTGTAATCTTCACCCTAATTTGTGCTAATGGGGGTGAATTCAAACACCGCCCAGGCAGACGCCGTCCTTGTGGTGCTCAATTGTGGCTGGGTGCCGGCGAAGGGCCCCGTGACAAGGCTTTCATTCACTCTAATTCATTGTCCCCCCTGCTCATTCATTGACATTCATTGGGATCATTTTGATCGGAGGCAGGGAGTGAATCGAGCCCCGGCTTCACAAAGCGCGCACCATGTGTTCGGCCCTGATTTGCCATTAGTGAAGGGGGACACTCCAGATGAAGAATAACCAGCCTCAATTACATGTTACAGCCGCTCTAATAGCCCAGGAGTCCATCACACTTCATGTTATTTCAATGAACACTAAGAGAATTCACACCCACCGGCTGGGGCTGGTTAGAGGAGCCGGCAGCGGCGTTGGCAGGGGGTTTGGGGTGGGCTTCGTGCCAGCGCGGCGCTGAGACTCTGCCACATCTCTGCCAGGCTTTCCTGGCAGCTGTGACCGGTGACCCTGCTGCAGGCCCTGGAGGTGAGGGTGCAATTACTCATCGTGGGGGGAAGCACCGAAAGCCAATTTGCATCCATTTTGAAGCCCATTGGCAGCACCAAGCGCTGTCTCTTTGCACCTGGTTTGCGCCCAGGAGGGGCAGCTCAGGTCAAGGTCACTAATGCCACCCTTCCTCCTGCTGGAAAAGACAAAAATCGATGCTGAATTCAGCATCAGCTTTGGAAAGAGCTTCAAGGAGCTGCATTCACCTCTCTTCCATTCATTGAGCAACTGAGGTATCGATCCTGACTGAGGATGAGTCAACAAGTGGCTTTAATGGGAGAGCAGGACAAAATTGTCCATGCGGTGCTGTAGGTGGCTCTGAGGTGACCGGCTTGGGCTATGTTTGGGGAAAGCCAGTGCTAGAATAAGAGGAGTTTCTCAACTGAACAATGAATCACATTGGCAGAGCCAGCTTTTGGGGATCTTGGCTCGACGCCCGCTGTGCTGTGCCTCCTTCCGCGCTGTCTGCGCCCTCCACGGGGAGGTGGCAGCGTCTCCCTGGGCGGGAGCCCTGGCTGACCGACGAGAGGCTCCTGTCCCTGCCTGGGGACGATTGCTCATCCCATAGAAAATTGGTGTCAGTCAGCAAAGTCCCGTGACTCTTACCGCCTGCATTTCTGCAGAGCCTGGTGCTTTCTCTGCAGCAAATGCTTACTGGACAGTCAGCCCGAGCACAAACTAATAGCGCCAGCAAATATGTGAGCTACAAAAAGGGATGTATTATTCTGTCTGCCCCCCCAGTCCGAGAGGGACTTAGAAGCGAGGCAAATCTTGTGGCTAGTGATAGTTTATTCCCAGGAAAAGCTGGTGTTTGTCCTGGCAGCCTGTGGGGAGTTGCAGAGTATTAAAAAAACAGGAGATGAGCAAAGAGAGCTGTTGGGAGAGGGCTGGGCTGGGCTCAGCAGATCCCGGAATGATGCAGTGATGGGGACAAAGCATCACCTGCTTAACCTGCTCCCACTGGCCAGCCCGGCCAGCGATGGGATGGTGTCATTAAAGGCTGTGCCAGGAAGCTGATGCTCCCTGGGCAGCCCATGAGCAGCGTTTGTGCCGAGATGGGGCTGTTCAGAGCCAGCCCGTGTCCCCGTGAGCAGAGCGACGAGGGATTTCTGGTGCCAAAACGCCGCGGCTCTCCCCCACACAGCTGCAGTTTGTATGGAACAGCTTCGTACGCAGGCAAATCCAAACAGAGTTATCAGGAGCTGGGCTTGAGACGGCCCCAGCCTCCCTCCTCCTGTCCCTGTACCCTGGTCTGACTTCAGGAGGGGTTCTTCTCGAGATACACCAGCCCCATACGATGCCCTGCCCTCACTGGATGCAAGCGCAGCAGCAGGGCATTGTGGGAATATCCCTGCACTGCTCTGGGAGCCCAATCCTCTATGTTCTTACCACCTTGGCCTGGTCTATAGTCCTTCTTTATGCACCTGATGCCCCGTATTTCTGCAAGTAACCCTCAGTGCTACCCATGACACCCCCAGCTCCCGGCTCCGACCAGAGCCCAAATGTTTTCTCTTTCTCTTTTTAGGTTAAATGCGACTCCAGGACCCTTCAGCTCCCACCCACGTGTGAAGACACCCCACCTGTGCCACCCAGACCTCCTCAGAGCTTCATCCCCGCTCCTGCCAGCAGCCTCACAGCACATGGATTTTGGAGCCCATCTGTGATTCACCAGCACAGCACCCACACGAGTCCTCCCAGTCATGCTCCCAGTACAAAGGAAACGCTGGTATGAGACATAGTGAAATATTCCTGGGGTGGAGAGAAAGCTCTTTTCAGCTTACTTAGCTCCTAACAGCATCTGGCTTTTCCCCACTAACGAGCAACTAATACTGCAATTAAAACCCTGCTAATTAGAAACTCAGAAATGCCCCTGCTTTTGTCTTTGGCAGGTCTGGGGACGTGCTGTGACCAGCACACCTGGATGGCAACACCAGCACCGGGGAACGGCCACCATCTCCGGACTGTCCCTCCCGTGACAGACGCGGTCGCTCCGAGGGAAGCAGCCGGGTCAGTGCCGAGGCCACCAGTATCCAGGCCACCAGCACCCACCCGGTATCCTGCTCGCAGGGCCGCTCCGTTAACGGGGCAAGTTTCATGAAGGGATTTTTGCATCCTGAGGATGCTGTCGGGGAAAAGGGGCTCCTGTTCCCAGGGAGGACCTTGCAGAAGGTGGCCCGTCTCCTTGGGGACGGTGGGTGCAAAAGGACGGCTCCTTCCCTCGGAGGAGGGCGAGGGGGCCCTCGCATCCCCGCCACAGGTTGGTTATTTTGGGAACCGTCTGGGGCTGGCAGCTGGTGCCGGGGTGGGTGACAGCTGAGCACGGCTTGCACTTGCGATCTGCGAGGCCCCTTCTCACGCATCTATTTCCGACCCTGTAAAACACAATCTGCCAGGGTGCGAGCCTGGGAGGGGGGCATCCAGAAAACCTGTCTGCGAGGAGAGAGGCTTGCGCTAGGCAGCTCGGCGGCTCCATGCATCTTGCAGGTGCCTCCCAGTGTGGTGGGGAACCTGCAGAGATGCTGCCTTTTGATTCCTGCCTGTGCAGCATCGACCTGACAAGGTCTGTGCCTGGCGCTCGTTGCAGAGCCCCTGGCAGGAGCAGGACCGGGGAGGTCTGGTGTCCCACACGTCTCCCACACGCTCTCTCTGGGGTCTAACCGATGGAAAAGGGGCTTCTCTGTCCAGCTAAAAATAGTAAGAACTTCGTGTTACTTGAGATGAGCCCTAAATACTTTTCCTCCCGGCTTTCCGCTTCCACAGGCTTTGCACGTGTCTTCCTCTGTCCCTCTAAGGATAAAATAAAGCAGCAATGAGGGACAGTGAGCCCGTTTGCCCAGGTTATGACAAGATGGTAGCACCAAGGGTTTCTTCCACAAGCCAGTCCCTCACCAGCCACCAGGAAATACCTGGACTTAGGCTCTTTCTGCGGCAAAACTCCCCCGGGAGCATCCAGGGGAGAAGTGTCCTCTTCATGAACAGGGAAAATTTAGAAGTGGAGCTGCAGGCTGCCATGGAGACGGGGCTCTATTTGCAGTCTTCCTGCTTTTTATTGTCTCTCCTCCTCTCCCAAGCAGTTAAAAAGCAGCCAGGAGCAGGGCCCTCATTGCCTCCCATGCTGCTGCTGGCCACTGCTGCCCAGCCCACCTTCCCTGCCCGCCGTGTAAGACCTTAGGAGGCTCAGTTGGGTCTCCTCTCTGGTCCTTCACCTCAGAAACAGGAGGGGAAATAACTGACCCTGGCAGCAGCTGAAAACCCTCTGTCTCTGTCCTTAGCTGTCAGACTGTGAGTATCAGAGGAAGAATTTCCCTGAGGTAGGACCTAAAGATCTTCCAGCAAATTAAACTTCTCCCTGTCAAGTCTACGCTTGACTTCACAACACCTGAGCTCCAAAAGTAAGCTGTGTGCTGTTTCTGTGCTGTCCTTCCTTGTTTGTGATACCAGCTACGCTGTGTTTTGTCTCGGTGCTGGGTATTTTTGTACCCTGCATCATGCTCAGCCAAGTGGGAGCTGAGAAAAGGCAACTTCTGCACATTGATGATGAGCCAGTCTCGGTCCTTGCTGTGAACAGCATCTGCTGCGCTGCCACTGTCTTCTCATCCTTCAACTCCCTCTCTTGCTTTCCAGAATGTTACACGTCCCTATCCCTGCTCTGCTCAACCAGCCTTCAATGCAGCAGCCGCAGAATGAAAAAAAAACCATCAAAAACAAAGAAAAGGCAAATTCAGCTTTTGCTTCCTATTTTCCTTCTCCTCTTTTTTTTTTTTTTTCAAACTTGGCCTATTGTAAAAACCACCCCTTTAATGCCTGGCTGCCAAATAGAGCAATTCTCTCGAAGAGAAACACGTATCAAAGTTGCAAAAAATATTCAATTAACCTTTAAAGAAGATCATCCATAGCTGGTTTGCAGAGATGTCGTTGAATCGGTTTTAAAAAGCGAACACAGGCACTTGCATTTCAGAGGTGCTGAGGCAGGTCCAGCTGATGTCTTGTTAAAAGGCAAGACAAATTCCATATCTAAATGTCCCTCACGACTTTCTGAGCTAGAACCTCTGATGTCCTTCTCTCTGCTTAGGTAATACAGCAAGTAGCTAAATTCATCTGCATCTAGGAAACCTTGATAAACTCCTCAGGGAAAATGCCATTAATGGCCAATAGCCCCGTGCCACTGCGCCTTGGCACGTTCAGATGAACCTTTTGGAGGCTTTTTCCCTTCCAGCAAGAGGGAGGCAAGTGCCCAGCTGCAGCCCCTCTGGCTCTCGGACCCGAGCAATGCTCTGTCACTCGGTTTTCCAAAAGTCAGAGGCTCAGGAGATGAGGCTCTTTAACAAATGATGTCAAATCCTTTTATTCTAAGGAGGAGAGCGTGCACACGCATTGCTACCCTCTGCTGGAAGGAGCTCGCTTGCACAGAGGCCCTGAGCACTAAGGAGATAAACGCAGAGCTCCTTCTAGCTCAGGAGGAAAACTTCTGCGTGTGAGGAAGAGGAAAGTCTGAGCCAGAGCGCTGCTGTTCAGAGGACCCAGTTTGCAAAACAGAGCAAGATCGGTGTAATCCCAGCGCTGCTTGCACGATGGGGGTGTCCCCTTTCCCCCAGATTTTGCTCTCCAAAGCCAGGTAACAGCCCCGTGTGCGCGTTCAGGGCTTCCTAGAAACAATTTCTTGAGCCTTCCCGCTCAAGGCAGGGGGACACTTTCCTTCATTGAGCAAGCACAAAACCCCAACGATCGCAAACGCTCTGTGTAGGAAAGACTTTGCCACCCACGTGCCGAATCTTTGTGCATTCCCTGCTATTTTTAACTAATGCCTAACGGCAACCGTCTGCTGAGGTCCTGCCCGCTCCCGGCCCCACGCCTTCACCGCTGCTCTCCTTGACCTGGGTGCTCCGAGCCTCCTCCCAGCATCCTGCCCCTTTCCACAGGAGCTTTCTGTGCAGCCTTAGACCTCCCAGAAAAAACCACGACAGCGAAACCAAGGGCAGCTGGTAGATGTATAAAATCAAATAAATTAGGCAGGGGCGAGTTTTGAGGACCTCCTAAGAGAAAGAAATATTTATAAGCACACATGTTAAGTTATGGCGAGTAGATGAAGTAAAAAAAAAAAAGCCTCTGAGTTTTCCATCAGTGCTAAGCTCTTTCTGAGCTCTAGAGGATTAAAAGGTCCCGTGGCTCGGGGTGCAGGGCATGGGCAGCCTGTGTGGCTCCGTTATTGAGCCGTGTGGGGCCACACTCGTGTCTCTGCCAGGCTGTGCTGCTTCCAGGAGCAATTATAGCACCAGTTTCCCGTAGTGGCTGCAGTGATACTATCTTTTCACACTTGTCCACGCAGCACCTTGCACCACAGGCTCTGAGCTCTGCTGGGATGTCTGTGGGTGACGGAGTGTCCCGGGGAGGGAGCCTGAAGCTCAGCTCTGGCTGTCAGAGATGGAGATGAGTTTCTGAATGGTCTCAAGGAAAGCAGATAGGCGATCCAGCCCTCGGCTGGGTTTTGCTCCCTGTTGCACTGCGAGCGGCTGCTCTGCGGCTGCCCACTGCTCTGCATGCCGCGGATGTCTCACCTGAGCGAGGGCTGAGCATGACTGTACCTGCCCACAGCAAAACAGAGGCTTTCGAAGAGGGGAAAAATAGTGATTTAGGGCTAAGGAGACCATCAGAGCAAGGGCTGCAGGAGGCTCAGAACGGGAGAGCAGCAGTGGCTTGCTGGGACAGCATCTCTAACTCTTCTGGGCCCTGCTCTGCAGTGCAGCAGCCCCCTTTCTCCAGAGCCATGGCCCCTGTGCCCCAGCCTGGGCTGGGGTCTTGTCCTGCACACCCTCAGCACAGGAAACCTGCCCTGGAAGTCCCTACGCCCACTTTGGTGGCTCACCGAGGAGCTGCCTTTCCTTGAAATCTCATTTTCCTGCCTGAGTTTCACATTTGTTTGCCTCCCACCTCTCCTCAGCGCTGCCTGCCAGTGAAGAGTGACTAAGGGGTGGGTGGAAAAGAACGACTCAAGACCAATTTAGCAGCTTGAGGTGCCAAGAAGAGGAGGTCACCTGGGGAGCAGGAGGGCCACGGGCACAGCTGGGGGCTCCGAGGGCGAGGGAGCTGCCAGGGCAGCCCTTAGAGCGTGCATGTGCCGTGGGGCTGGGGCTGGAGGCCTGGCAGGGAGCTGAGAGCATCCCCCGTAGCGTGCGATTGTGTTCCTGAGAGCGCTTTTTTTGCAGCTGCCATTAATTGCCCCCACCGCTGATTGCACCGATGATTTTGCACTTGCATTGCTTTGTCCTGCCGATTAATGGCCCCGGTGATGAATTGCACGGATGACACCGCGGGACGGCTAACGGAGGGCCCTGCAGACCCACGGAAAAGCCTGGCCACGGGTGTAGGCGTGAGCTGGGCAGGTCGGCGCAGAGACGGAGAGCGACGGTGCGTGGCCGTGACCGCTGGCTGGTGTGGGAGGCTGGGGCCAGGAAAGGAGCAGCCGGGCAGGCTCTGCCCTGGCAGGGATTTCAAAGGGAGGTTAATCAGCGTCTGGAGCGATGGGATCAGGAGGACAGATAGTGGAGATTCAAGAGGACTTTTTTTTTCCCTGCTAGTATTCCACTTGCAGCAGCTTTCAGCGAGGAAAACAAGCTCTCAGGAGGAATTTGGACAGCCATGGTAACGACTGTGGAAACGTGAGCCTGCCTGGAAAAATGGGTCAGGTGCTGGTCCCTCTGTGGTGAGCACAGTCACATGTGTAAGGAGTTCCCGGGCCTCAGCTCACATGTGAACAGAGCAGAGAGAGAGAAAAAGCCCTCGGCACTGCTCTGCTGGGGCAGCCTTGACTGAGGAGGTGTCCAGGGCTTGGCACTGCTGGAAGGGGCTGACCCTGGGGCCAGGGGGGTGTTAGCAGAACAGAACAGTGGAAAACCAAACCCAGACTCCCCAAGGAGACAGGGCTTGCAGCAGGGATGCAGCGGTGCTGCTGCTACAGCCGGGATTGAGGCTACGTGGGCAAAGCCCTGTCAGGGAATCAGAACCAGGAGGGGTCTGGATGGAAGCTGTCAGTGTTCCCCCACAATCCACCTTCTGAGCGTGAGACTCTTGTGCCACACCGCTGGGAACCCAAACCTGTGGCCAAATAAATACTCCTGAACCAGGAGAAAAAGCAAGGTGCTCTCTTCAGAGCCCCATCTGGCCTCCAGCCCCTTTGGATACAGCAAGTTCAAACTCCTCCGCAGGCTGAGCAAAGAGGGCAGCATCGTGGGACCCGGCTCTGTGCTTGCTCCTCACCGGAGCCAGCAGCTGCTGGGCTGCACAGATTTGGCACCCAACGCAGAGCGTCAGCAGGGTGAGAAGTGACAGCCCAGAGCTGGCTTCTGCCACGGCAACGCTCCAGCACTGCTTTTAGAGGTGGAGGTTAATCCCTGGCTTTCCAGGACCTGGGTGGGTAACCCCCGGGAGCTGCGCATCCTCCGGTCAGCAGTGACCTCCCACCCACGCATTTACCTGTGAGCAAAATTAGGCACAGATCCCTGCCCAGAGCACACATATAGACTGAGGAAAGCGTCGACAGACCTGCCTGGCCGCGCGTACGTGCACCCGAGGAAAAGCTAAACCACTTGCAGCGATGCCTTGGCCGCACGCTCAGGCGCAGCGACGCCGGCATCCGGAGACAGTTAATATTTGCACACAGAGGTACCCGATGCCCACGCAAAGCCTCTGCGCTCGCTAATCCTCTTCCACCCACGCTGCCCACCCGCTTGCTGCCCGTCCTGCCACACGCACGCTGCCACTACCGGCAAATCGTTCCTACGGCGGGCAGGCAGCCCCTTTCCTGAGGACGGCTCCTCGCTGATGACACCAAACCAAAGGCATTTGCTCCTTTCTTTCTCTTCCCGGGGAGTCTGGGGACTGTGTAACCTGAAGCAGCCCGAACCAAGGTGCTGAACACGCAGAATTTTCACTCTGCCTTGAAAAGAAGTTTTCCAGACTTCAGAGGGAAGTGAAAAGCCGGAGAACTGAGTCCTGTGGAAGCGGCTGACAGAGCTCTCAGAGGGATGTGTAGCCGGGGGGTGGCGGCGGAGGGCGGAACGGACACAAACACTCGATTTAAGCCGCTCTCCCGAGCAGCTCCGACCCCGGGGGCTGGGGCAGCGGCTCCGACCCTTTGTGCCCGAGCCCGGTGCCTTGTCACGGGCCGGGAAAGGTGCTGCTCTGGCCACCCCCGGGGGCACGGTGCCCGCTGTTCCGCTTAACCCCAAAGCGACGCCGGTCTCCATCCCCTCGCCGCGCCAGGCGGGGGGAGTCCCGGCCGCGCAGCTCAGCTGCCCCCGCTCCCCGCCGCCGCCGNGCTGGCCGTCCCAGCTCCCCCTTCCCCGTCCCTGCGGGGCACCGCTGGGTTGGGAAAGGGAGGGGTGGGGTGGGGGGTGTCTTTTGCTCGCTCAGACGCTGAAGAGGGGAAAGGTGAGAGGGGCTTTGCTGGATTTGGACCGTCGGGGCGGCCGTTCCTGCCTGGCACTGGGATTCAGTCTGGCGCGTTAGAAAGCGCTTGGAGAAACGAGGCGAGAGGCCGGGGAAGGCAGCCAGGAGCCAGCAGCCAGCAGCGGGCAGCCAGCGAATTCGCCCGGCCGGGAAAGGTCTGGGCTGAAGTTCCTGTTTTGCTTGATTTGGAGCAATGACTTGAAACGGAGTCTCCACTATCCCCAGTTTGGGATGAGCAGCGGGCTGGGCCGGGGTGTGTCTCGCTCATGCCACAACTAGTCCTGACGGCAGCAGCAAGGACACGTTCCCCAGGCCTCTGACCACGGGGAGCCGAATCGGTGGGGCCGTGGCTGGAGCCATGCTCGGTGCAGGTGAGGAAACTGAGGCAAGGTACCTACAGACCTCCCCTGGGTACCGCGGGCGCGGGGCCAGCTGCGCTGTCAGGTGTCACCAGAGGAGCCTCACCTTGCCCAGGTTGATGTTAAGTGGCTGTGGTTAGCAAACAAGCCACCCGCTCAGCTGCTCTGCTGCAGGTTCCCATGTGCGTACGGTTATCAGGTAGGAAGACAAATAAATGCAGGACAAGAGGGAGCCAAGTCACAGCAACATGTGCATGGGTGGCTGCTCCCATCCTGCCTCCAGCGCTGTCAGGCCTGGTAGGAGTTTGCTCTGTGCACAATCCTACCTTCGGGTGTCAAAAACATCCTAAAATCAGCAGGCGAAGGTCAGCAAGGGCTGAGGACCATCTGTGGGTCTGTGAATTTCTGTCGTCGCCTTTAATGCTGAACAGTGAGGGGGGAGATGTTCTTAAAGGCAGAGCTTCTCCCCTAAGTCACCTCCCTGAAGTGATACAGGCAACTGTTCCTGTAGCCTGTGAAGGCTGTGCTTGTCCTCAGGTAGGGCCCATCCTGCTTTTGTGGATGTGATTTTTCCAGTGTCAGGAGGGAGCTGAGCAGATACCCACACGAACTCTGACTTTCCAAGCACCGAGTAGCATTCAGTCCGTCCCTGGTAGGCTGGAATCGGGTTGGAGGTGCAGTTATGTTCCCACATCCCTTCCTTCCCTCTATGCCTGCCCCTGGGGAAATCTGTTTGCCTTGTTCTTCCTCACCTAGTTGTTAATCTCTTCCTCCACAGAGGCAGGTTTCCTGCCTGTGTGCTCTGAGCAGGCCTGTTTGCCATCGAGAGCTGACGCAGCGCTCAGGAATTCGCTGGGTGGCTGGCAGCACATCTGGACTTGCCCCGTGCGAGGTGCTGCGTGGCTGTGTCCCGGTCAGGTATGCAGCCAGGGAGGCTCCCCCCAGCCCCAGTACACACCTACACTGTTCTGGGGAGCGGCTGGAGGCTCCCCCGAGCCTTGTGTCAGCTCTTGCCCCCCCTCAGCACTGAGCTGGAGTGAGGTCAAGGAAGATGCCAACCCCGGTGTGAGCTGGCACATCACAGCGGGCGGGTGTCTGGAAGGAGAGCTGAAGCCCTTCCCATCTCAAAGTCCACGGAAACCATGGAATCATCGAATCACAGAATGGTTTGGGTCGGAAGGGAGCTTTAAAGTTCATCTAGTCCACCTCCCCTGTAGTGAACAGGGACATCTGCAACTAGAGCAGGGTGCTCAGAGCCCCGGGTTGCCCAGAGTACCCCTCCTGGGCACAGCATTAGCATCCAGAGCCCAAACAGCAGCAGAAGGAGAGGCAGGTGGGCCCAGCAGGACCCCTAGGAACGAGAGGACAGCAGGTCCTCAAGGACAGGGACTAAACCAGTCTCAAACTGGTCTGTGCACCCACTCGGTGGGTCCCCATGGGACGAGGCTCGTGTCTTGCAGACGGTCACGCTGCAGTTGCCAGCCTTGGGCACAGCTCGAGGAGAGCGGCTGGGGCTCGGTGCTGGGATTTGCTTTGTGAACTGGAGCGGGGAGGTCTGCTGCAGCCCTGCCTTCCACCGGCGTGCGCCCCAATCCCAGCCCTCGACTCCCACTATCAGGGCATTTGACACCGAGCAAAAATAGTTGTGCTGGGGTGGAGCACGGGAGAAAGGAGGTTTTAGCTCTGCACGAACCGCAGGGCTTTGATTTATGGAGCTGGCGCTCGGCAGACGAGATCCACCCCCCTGCTTTTTTTAATATTGTTTCCTGGCAGCTTAGTTGGTTTCTCTGCTGATTTGAGCAACGCTCCCACAATCCCGCGGGCGCCTGGTTGCCTTGAAAGCAGTCAGCTGGAATTTGCTATTTTAGGATCTAAAAATTGAAGAGAGGAAGAGGAAGGAGAAGGAAAAGAAGGAGAAAAAGGAGGAAGAGAAGAAGAAGAAAGTGTACTCCCATGAGCACCGAGGAATGGTTTAGCAGGATTTCACTGAAGGGGAAAAGGCACCAGGAAAAAAAAAAAAAAAAAAAAAGATTCATTTTCAGTTGAGCGGAGCTGCATGTTTCTATAGAAAGTCATAACAAAACAAGGCTGCAAAGCCAAGAAGTTATTTGTACCAGATGGGCCAGAGGTTGTATCTGCAGCTTTTCAGGAATCGCCCTGACTTGGGCAGATTTTGCAGCCAGGACCTCAGGACTTCAACCGTCATGGGGGTGAGAGGGACAGGGTGGCAGGGCAGGGCTACAGCCCTCCTGTGTCCCTTGGCTGTCCCCAGCTGGCTGTGGGGTTCTGCTGTCCCCCAGATCACACGGCTGCCCTGTCAGCCTCACGCTGGAGAAGCTCCTCCTGGGCTGAAACTCGTCCTCGCCGGCTCCTCGGTCCCGTGCGTGTCGGCACTCGCCCCATCTGCCGTGTCCTCGCCCCCGCAAACGAGTCTGGCTACGTGGTGTTGCCTCATCTCCTCGAGTCACCTGGAACCTTTCCCAGGGCAAGCGAGCCCTGGAGAGGAATAAAAGGGCCCGTGTGGAGATTTGGATTGTTGAGGAGCGTGGGGTGAACGTGGGGTGCTCGGGCAGATGCCACCTTTGTTCTGGGGGGGCTCTCCCGCCAGAATGGCGTTGAGCTTGGATTTCCCTGATGCTGGAGCTGGACCCTGGAGAAAGATGTCCCTGCAAACAGGCCGCTGTCTCCTGCCCTCCTTAACAGGGAGATTAAAAATCCCTCCCACAAAACCCAACAGAAAAAAAATTTCAAAGAATTCACTTTTTACACCCTCACTGCAAACAGGCACTGAAACAGCAGTGACTTGCTTCCTCGGGTTAAATCAGGGCAGGGTGGCAGAGATGGATGCTCACCCGCCTCGCTGGAGTCTGGCACCTCCGGCTGCTGCTGGCAGTGCCAGGGCCGGCGCAGGTCGTGGGTGAGTGAGTCAGTCCCTCGTCCCTTCCACTTGATACTTGCCTTTCTTAATCACTGAGCGTAGTCATCCCGCACACAACCCTAAGTGGATTCGCATGGAGAGATGGAATAAGAGTCCCTTCTGCCTTGTATTTTAGGATAAATAATAAGCAGAAATGGCAAAGACAGGATTTTTTTCCTCTTTTTAATTGTTTTTTACTAGCAAAAGATTTACAAATCCATTGAAATTGCGTATAACTTAGTTTGTACTAAATTACTGCTCTATAAGGATATTTCAATATAATAAGATCAGTGATAAAAGCAAGAAGTGGGTGTGTTTAATGATTTTTTTTCCCCCCTGCAGAGCTATGAAACAATATTGAAAGAGTGAGGCAAGCCTGGGAAAGGGAAATGAACCCGCAAAATGCTCCAGAGCGTTGGAGGGCTCAGATGGTACCCAGAGGAACGAGATGAGGCCGCCAGTGTGATAAAAAGTACCTTTATTTTCGCACATGAATTTTAAATGGCAATACAGGCACTGGGTGTGAATCCAAGATGGGGAGTGCTGGTGGAGTGGGGAGAGGGCATTGCCAGGGCATCGCTGGCGCTGGCAGCTGAGGGGCTGCCCAAAGTCTGAGCCGATTCAAGCTGCATATTCATGAGCTCAGCCCGGCTGTGGCCACGCCACCAGCTGATCTCCCCGACGTGCCCGTGATATTGGCCTCATTGTGCTGCACAAAGCGGTTTCCAGCTGGGGTTGGGGATATTTCTTGTTTTGGTTGTGGTGGAGGGGGAAATCCACCCACCTAATCCCCTCTGACCGTGCCCTTCCTGATGGGGTTTGAGGGAAGCGACGTGGCACCCACGCGACGCTTGTCAGCGCTCCTCTTCTTGCACGCTCTGTAATTTTAGGTAAAATAAAGCCAGCCAAAGCTGGAGTGAAAAGTAAACTCCACGTGGCTTTCCCAGCCTCATAGCAGACTTTCGGTTGGTGAGTTCAAGCCTTCTTAGACCAGACTTTGCTTTCAACTCCCTTTCCTGGAGCCCTGAGAAGCAGCCAAGAAGCCCTGGTTTCAATCCCAGCTAGTTTAGCAGTAAAAAAACAACCCACCCCAAAAGGTCATGAGAAAAGAATATCACAGCCAAGCTTATAAAAGCAGACTGAAATTTCCTCTTCCACTTCTGGGATTCTTCCGCTCCTTTCGCATTAAAATTAATGATAAGAACACAACTCAGCTCCTCGGTAGCTCTTCAGCCTCTTCCTTTGCTTGATGCTAAAAGAGAGACAAGCCCAGGCTACGTCCCCAGAGCCTGAGAGCAAACTTTGCTTTCCCAGTTAAACAAAGCTGCTTCCTGTGCCCAGCGGAGTTGCAAAACAGCGGGAAATCTCTTTGCGTGGTTCTGGGTATTGATCTGTGATGCTAATCTGGGGATCTGTTAGCTGGACATCCCAGCCAGACCACAAAGCCTTGCTTGTCTCCTCCAGATCTCATGCAACCGGGAATTCTTCTTTCTGGCGTCATTGCGTTGCAGGGGCTCTGATAGTAAACACGGTTTCTAGTCCTCAGGGCCAGAAAGAGAAGCTGGAAAATTTGGCTCCTCGGGGCATTTGAGACAAAAGGAGAACAAAGGCACGCAGCCCCCCAGATTTATTATCTTCTGGAGCATCGCGCGCTCCAAACCCTGCCTATGCTTTGCGGAGGGAGCTGACGGATGGTAACCGGGTGGGTGAGGGTGGGGAGGGCAAGCGGCTAATCCCAAGGTGCAGGCAGGAGCTGGAGCCAGGTATTATACTGGGGTCAGAAACAGAAATCAGCTGCAAAGCTGAAATCTCCCAAGCCCCCCGTGCCATCCTGACCCGGAGCCCAGGCGGGGCTTCTCGCTGGGTAGAGACGAGCAGAGGTTTTCCTTCTCCCAGCCTCTTCCTCCCGCTCCTCCCCTCCTCCTCGGCATTACTCACTGGATTATGCAACGCTTATCTCCCAGCCCTGCACACACGCCGGTAACCAGTTGGGCAGCAAAAAAATATTCTGCTGGAAAAAGCAGTTTGTCTGACTCTGCCTGCCTGGCTCCCAGGACTCACCCCGGATACGGTACAGGCTGTTTTTCTACTGCTTACCAGGGCAAAAAGAAGAGGGAAAAAGGGCCAGGCTTTCTCTTGGGACTATTCAATGTGCTGCTCTGCTCCGTTTGCTTCTGCTTCATTGGCCTACAAATCCAAATCCTCCTAAATAATTCAGCAGAGCAGCCGCGCTACAGGTCTAAATAATTCATCCTGGATCTTTGAGGAGGGAAATGCGATTACATCACCCTTCAGAGCAAAGCTTTGGGGAGATCTTCTGCTCCCTTCCCGAGCAAACATTCCCTCTGATCAAGCCAAGATGCTCTTGTTGTCAGGGCTGTCAGGGAAAGTTGCCGTGTGAAGGGCTTTGAAGGGAGCTGGATCCCACGCAGCCACCAAGGGCTGGGCTCCCTCATGTCTCTTTTTGCTGTGGATCCCTGAAGGTGTTCAGGGGAAGTTCTCATCCAGGACTTCCCAGGAGAGAGGAGCAACGGGGCGGCTCCCAGCACTGAGCATCGCACAATGGACACTCGTTCTCCTTTTCTCCTTCAGATATTTGGGATCCTGCTGCGCAGGGAAGGAGCTGACCGAGAAGACTTGTCCTCAGGCTGCGCTGGGAAAGGATGTCGTAGAGGAGAAGGGAAGGGGTGGCCGTGGCGGGGTCAGAGCTGTTGTGCGGCAGCAGCACGTGAAACACTCGTGCTGTGTTTTCAAATCCCTTCCGCCGGAGATGACTCTTCCCTCTGGGAATCGTTGAGCAACTCATGTCAGCAGCCGGCTGATTTCTCCAGGAGCAGACACACACGCCCTCTTTTCTAAGGGGCTGTTTAAATTAAAAACTCCCCCTTGGTGAGCAGCGCAAAGCAGCGATCGTTGACCTAGACGGGGACAGAGGGTGTCTGCGGCTGCGGTACCCACCCGGTTATCTCGTTACGGTTCCGTTTTGGTGCTTGGTGTGAGCAGCACACACCGTGTATGTATCATGCTGAAAGCATTTTGCTCAAATTTTGATGAAATCCTTCCAGGCCTGACATGCAGCCAGCTCTGGAGGGGTGCAGAGCTCTGCAACTGGTGCAAAATAGGGTCTGGTGCGGCCAGCTCGGGGTGATTTTTGGTGTGATGCCATGTCAGGTCAGGCAACAGAGAGCTGGATGGTTTTGTGACTTAAGAAGAGCAAAAAGAAGCAGGAGGCTGACAGATGCTTTTCCCCACTCTGCCAGCACAGTCCCAGCCTGTGTTCTGGACCTCAAACCCATCCCAGTCTGCAACTGGACCCCAAATGTGCCCTGGCTCGGGAAAGAAGGAGAAACACAGCCTGAGGTTCAGACTGGGCTGAGTTTCTCTTGGAGGAAATGGGGGTGAAAGAGCTTGAGCAAAACCAAGGAAAAACTTCATTATACCCCTCCACTTGTCAGACCCTCTTCGTTTTCCCAACCAGCAATGCCCCGCTCTGCAAGCTGTAGAACATCCCCTGAAACCTTCAATGGGCTCCTTGTATTTCCCATCCCTTTCTCCTCTGCCTTAAATCCCCAACTGGTCTCCTTATATTCCCCATCCCTTTCTCTTCTGCATCCCTGTGATAAAAAGCTGCCACACAGCTCCTTCCCCCCTCCCCATACCCTTTCTCCCCCGGGTGCAGGGACGGGCCTTGGCCTTATCTCTCCACAGGGTAATTTGATTTCCACGGTGGCAGCGGTGGCAATTACCACAATAAAAGCTGAGATTTGCAGCCAAGCCGGTGAGCTGACACCACCATCACCCTTCTCAGGGCTTCCCTAGCCCATGTGCAAGCCATGCACTGGGGAATATTCCTCGGGGGGGGGGTGGTGGTGGTGGTGGTGGTGTGTGTGGAAAGAAAGGGAAGCATCTCCCTTTCTCCTCCTCCTGCTCCTTTGCTGTGCAGATGGGACAAGTGGTTCTCACAGGGCCCTGGGGATGAGCTGGGGCTACAGGAGGGAGATGCTGCTGCCCAGGGCCCCCACACTGTGGTATGATGTCTGAAGCAGCAGAGCCGGGACAAAAATCTCCCTTTTTTGGGTCCACCTGGTGTTGTTTGCTCCGTATCCCAAGAGGAACACGCCGCCTGGCCCGGCTGCTCTCTCGCAGCTGTGCCGCCACTCGTGTTTATGGCACCTGTAAAAACCAAATGTGCTTTGCAGTTTAGTTTCATATATTATCAACTCTAATCCAGACCCCATAAAGGAGCGAGTCCTTTGCATAATGATCATATATGTTTCTTTACGTGCTTTTAGAGCGCCAGGGCTGTGGTTACAGCAGCTCCTCACCTCCCAAATAACGATTAGAACAGCAGGAGAGGCCCCTTGGAGCTCAGTGGACCAGTGCCCTGTGGAGATGTTGATCCCCTGGTGGAAGGATGAGCAGGTTTGGGGGCAACTAGCAGCTTGGGGGGACGTGGCTGGGATGGGAGGTGGGAGTCACATTACCACGGGTAGAGGAGAGGTGTCGGGCACTGCTGCTGTGGAAACCCCGTCCTGAAAATGATGCTCTGATGTGGCCCAGGCTGAGTTTTGGGTCAGGATTGGAAGATGTGGGAGGCGCTGGAGGGAATCACGGTGTTTGTGTGGGGCAGGAAGCCACAAAAGGGTGCCAGGAAGTATTTTTAGGGAAATGTGCTTTTTTTTTAAAAAAAAATCATGACTCAGGCCTTGTCTCTGCTCCAGTACAGTCACGGCCCAGGGGTCCTCAGACCTGAGCAGAGATGAGGCCATAGCAATTATCACTCAAGGGGAACTGGTGATCTGTTCATTTGGTGCATGGAAAACCCTCTTGCATTTATCCTTGCCCACATCCACGGCCGGACCCCTCATCCTGCCCTTGTGCCAAGGCTCCTGGGGGGGGGGCTTATGGCACTTTTCAGCCATCAGTTAACCCCAGCTCGCTACGCAGGGTGAAATATTTGTGCAACTAGATAGAAAACAGCCCCATGGAACAGGGAGCATTCACCGCTGAGCTCAAAGGAAAGCTTTGGTAATGAGGTTTTATCTCAACTCAAATACAGGATGTTTAAACTGGGTTAAAAGCCCCCCCGGGGGCAGTTTGGGGGATGCAGCTCAGCCTCCAGTGTTTCCTTTGGGAGGGAGCAGGAGCCAGTGAACGTGAAGTCAGTTTCAGAGAGGTCTGGGAGCTCTTCACCAGGATTTGTTTATTTATTTAGCAATACGGATTTGGCTACAATGTTGCAAATTCGAATCCCTTAAATCAACTTAAATCACTTTCTAAAGGCAAACAGTAATCCTGGGATTTATTGAAGCAGGGTCTGCGTAAACACAGAGAGGAACTGGTTTCACTAAATCAGGGCAAAACCCGAGGCAGTTATTCTTTGCTTTTTCTCAGAGGAGTTTAAACCAGGTTTGATTTAAGCTGAGCCTGGTCAGAGGAGGCAGGAAGCTTGACCCTTTCCCCATCCTCACTCCTGGCAGCCCTGAGAGCTGCGTCTCTGCAAAGAGCCATCGACCCACCAGCAGCCCTGCTCAACCCCAAATTTGCTCCTGGATTTGTACGTCCATCGACAATAACTGCGCCCAGATACCGGTCTCAGAGTTTAAGAGCTTGTAAGAAAATGCCATTTTTTTCCCCCTCGAGAGCCCATCCCAGCAGTTACAGCAGCAATGGCCTTCTCAAGCCCGAGTGGGAAGCTCGGACACGTAAAAGCTGCTTTTTGAAAGATGAGAGATGCCCATAAAAACAGAGCCATGAGGGTGCAAGTGCCCTCCAGCAGAACTGAAAGGGTTAATTGGGAGCAATTGGGGAATCTGTGGCACCTGGGGAGCACCCAAGGGTGGTGTAAGTGGGTGGGATGAAGCCCATAAAAGGGCTCCTGGGGAGCAGAAAGGGTTTGGTTGTAGCTGGGAGAGCAAGAAGCCGAGGAGCTGTGGCAGAGGTGAGTGTGCGTGTGCCTGGGTGTTCTGTGCCGTTGTTCTGGTTGTTACCTGGCCAGGTTGAAGCAAGTGTAGGTTGGACTGTGAGCTTTGCAGTCGTTCCTTCCACGGCAGGACAGAGTGGTCTCCAGGCACAGAGCCACCTGAGCGTGTGGGTGTTGTTCTCTGGTTAGGAATGAAGAACCCAGAGGGAAAAATAAAGCAGAAACAGAGCTGCAAACCCTTTTCCTGACTGCTCTCCAGAGCCAAGGAGAAGGGACCTCTGGATCTGGCCTGTGGCCTGACACTCTCCACCTTTTTGGAGGTGTGGGAGAATTTGCAGTACAAAAAGTCCTGGGAAAAAGGGTCTGCTGTTTTCCTTACTCGGAGGACTGTTGGTATCTGAGAAGCACAAGGACTGTGATGTTTCTGGGGCAAGAGGAGTCGTTTGTCCTGTTTGCTCCCACTTGGCAGCTCCCTGCAGCCAGCTGGTGAATGGTGAGAAGACCCTGGGAGAGGGCAAAACTGAGATTTTTTTTTTTGCTAGAAACCCAGCAAAAGGTTGATATTTTATGTGAGAACAAAACTGAGAGGGAGTTGTGGAGGTGATTGGTATGGTGCTGGTGCAGAGGAGCTGGTGCAGGCCACAGCGTGTCCTAGGAGAGCAGCTTTGGGATGGGTGTTCCATCGGCTCCAGTTGTCTTGGGTCTTTCTAATAAAGCTCTAATTATTGCTTACTCTGTGGTAAAGATTTGTATCCTCTCAGAAGGGTCTGTCTTCCTTAAAAAGCTGCATTAGGAGGCTGAAAATATGGTTATGTGGGGTTGCAGAGGTGGGGACAAGCAGGATTTTGTTGGGGAGGGAGTGGGATTTAGCAACTTCGTGCTTGAGAGGATTATGCTGCTGGTTTTGGCACAGTTCTGGGGTTTGGATGGTCTTGGGTAAAGTGATTTTTTTCTTTTTCCCCCTTTTTGTCTACTGAGCCCTTAATGTACTTGTGGGTTGTGTTTGTTCAGTGGAGGCAGGTTAAAGACAGTGCTGAGTAAATCCAGGTTGGCCTGAAGCAAGCTGAGCGGCACCTGGTTTGAGTGGTCCTCCTTAGGCACTCCGAGATGAAATCAGGCTGAGTGGGAGACACTGGAGGAAGAAAACAGGATTGCTGATGAGATAAGGTCTGGCTTATCTCTGCAGAGTGTGCCTTGCAGGCAGCACTCAGCCTCGAGAGGCAACAGGTAGAGAAGCTGATTCAATCGCTTAGTCATGAGGTGATCTTGTCAGGTGAAGCCCTTCTAACGTAACCTCTTTTGCATGTAATTTCTGGTTAATTCTGTTAGATGCCTGCACTGAGCAGAGGTGTGAGGTAGTCGGGGGTGGTGAGCTTGGCCTTAAAGGGTTTGTTGAGGCAAGATTCCAGCCGTGAGTGGACTGCTGGAATGCTGCTCGTGGAGAAGCCTTTGGTTTTACTTCTCTGTCTTGAAGGAGGAAGAGCTGAGGGCTTGATTCTTGGGTAAAGTGACTCACCCGAGTGCTGCATTTCCCTACCCGAGTGTTTCCCTCTCTGAGCAATGAGACAACTCGCAGAAAGACCCAGGTTGGGTGCTCCCAGCTGTAGGACTTGCCTTGCCCACAAGAGGCTGCTGGTGCTGTTCGCATGGGTCCCTAATGCTTTGCCTTGTTAAAATCCTCATGCTAAAAGAATAACAGCACTAAAACAAGACCAGGACAGCAAAGAAGTTATTTCTCCTCCAAATATGCCAGGGACCAGGTGTTTTCCAAATGTGGGTGCTGGTACAGGGCAGGAGAGCCCTGCAGGGTAATCCCTGGGGACAGTGGAGGGGGGAAAGCTCTTCAGGCCCTGAAGAATAGGGGCAGAAGTGGCCTGGGCAGAGAAGGAAGGGAGTGGGCTGTGTGGTGGGTGAGCAGGAGCAGGGCTGATGCTGGGATCCCGCATGGCTCTGCCAGCTGCACCTTTCCGGTTTGCTGGGTGCTTCTTTGTAAAGTTTTGAGGAACCTGGACCTGTCTTCTCGTGGGAATGTCCTGCTGTAGAGGAGGGAAGAACAGTCTCATTCTGAACCACTCAGCTGCTGAGTGGCTCTGCTTAAGCTGGGGGGACAGGGAGGGTTTTGACCACAGCCTCTCGAGGGCAGAGCAGATACCTGGAATTTCAGCAGAGGTGAGTGATTATCTGCTGACTCGAGGGCTGAGGAAAGGCCTGGCCAGCCTCCTCCTCCTGTCCTGGCCTTCTCTTTGAGTGGTTTTTGGTCCTACTTCTCATGCATACTAAAATGTGTTTAGAGTGTGTGTTATTGCCTATCAACAAACCTCCTTCTATGCCAAGGGGCCTGCTGAGAGCCACCTGAGAACAGCACTGCTAATAGATGGAGCTCATGCATTTTGCATGTGAATAGTTTGGACTGGATGATTATAAAGCTGCAATACCCTGTGCTGGGCTTTGCTGTCTGCTTCTCTCCTGCCTGCTGGTGGCAAGCAGCTCCTTGGATCTCAGCTTCCACATTAGCTGAACAGTGATGGCACAGAAAAGGGGACATCAATCCTAAAACCAGAGTGCAATTAAAAATACTTCACCTCCCTACAATCGGCTCTGGACATTGGTCTTCGCGCTTTCCCAGTGCTGGGCCAGCAACTGTTGGTCCTAAAAACCTGTGTCTTCCTGTAATCAGCAGTCGAGCTGCTCCCCGGTGCCTTTTCCTGTCCTGCTCTATCTCATTTCATCCCTGAAACTTGGTGTGGTTGGTTGGTCTGTGAAATCCCTGTGGACGTTTATCTTTGAAATCGCTATCGATGTGCCTGGGCATTCGAGTGGAGAGGGAATGGAGACAAACAGAATGAGCATTCAGGGTTCAGCCCACCTTTTATGTGGTTAGAAATGAAACGCAAAGGCAATGCTGCAGCTGATAATCCTTGGATGGTTTCAGAAAAGGCTAGCTGCTCTTGAGAGGCTTTCTTGAAAAAGCTTAGATGGCCCTTCAATTAGAGAACTGAGCCGCTGCACCAGAGCAAGTCACTCCTTGGAGCCTGCTGGGAAGCCCTGGTCCTCCACCCACCTTGTCCTGCTGCTGTGTGGTCAGCAGTGCCCTCGACATGTCTGGTCTGCTGGGCCCCCAGAGTCGTGACTCCCCAAAAACTTCGAGGGACAAAAAGCCCTCCTGGTTTCCCAGGAGATTCCAACAGGCAATTTAATTACTTTAAGAACAGTCTGGGAAACTGATTCATAACTAGGCTTACATATTGCAAACATCAAATGTCATTTTCTTTTTTTACTACTAATGCATATTAAAGTAATGAGGTTATTAGCAAGAGCCCCTTGTTATTCCTGGGAAGCTTGGCTAGGCTGAAACATCCGACACTGTGGCAGGCTTTGCTTCCTGACCTTGGTGGTCACCATGAGCAGCCTCTGCCCATTTCACTGGACAACCTGGGCTGCCTTCTACTGTGGGTTCCATATGTGACCTTGGCAATGTTGTCCAACTGCCCCTTCCTCCATTTTCCAGCCTCGGTCTTTGGTTGCCACGTCCACATTGTGGGCTCATGCGTCTTGCTCCCTGTTAGGAGATGCCCTTGGCCTTTCTGTAGAGACCCACCATGGCTCTGCCACCCCTTGTCCCCTTCTAGGGCACCTCTTCTGAGCACAGGGCTGGGAGGTGGCTGCGATGCTTGAAGCAGAAAGTTGGTTTCTTCTGACTTCATCATTTTGGCCATCGAGGAGAAGTCAGGAGCAGAATTCAAACCATCTGCTCAAGTCCAGAGCTTCCAACCTGTGGACACCACATGGAGGGAGGGGGAGGTTCAAGCCAGCCGGGTCCCTCAACTCCTCCCCAGCAGCGCCAACTAAAAACCCCTCTAATTTGCTTGCATCTCATTGTGTATTGATGGCCGGGGATGTCAGGTAACCATGGCAACTCATTGATTAGCATCCAGCCCCTGTGAAATGAAGAACATGCAGCCGTAAGAATTACAAATGATGCCGTATTGTCTGCTGCCAATAGGCTGATTACTGCCATTTTCTGCCAGGTAGACCAGCTTTTACAGGCAACCCGGCGGTGTGTAATTACCATGCTGTGATTGATGCATTGCTATAGTTACTATCTGCTGTGTTCCCTGACTAATAGTTTTGAAATTCCTCTTCAGATGGAAATGCATTGCCTGTAAATGTTCGAGGCAGAGGTCTACAGAGCCTGGAGATTCATCTTGAGAGGAACCAGTTTGGGTGTGGGCAAGTGCCTCATAACAGACAATGTGGTGGTCAAGTGCATGAGTCAGTTGGATCAAACCAGTGATGAGGTTGAGCGAATGGGTGGGAGAAACCAGGCTGTGAGTTGAGGGGGAAGCTGTGATGACAAAGACAGTTGAAGCATTTTGCCAGGGCTAAAACATTTGTCACCTGTTGATACCACATGGTTGTCTTTAAAAAAAAAACAAACCATCCAAAACCAATGAAACAATATAAACCACTCCCAGCTGCCTCTTGGGTCAGAGTGGGATCTGGTGTCCTGCTAAAGTCTCCCAGAGCAGGGATGTTTTTTACCATCAAAGAGATGCAGCCTGTGGGGTAGGGATTGAAAAAGGTCTCGGAACATTGATGCTTCTTCCATCCATCATCATGTAGTGGCCAGAAGGAGGGATGTGGAGTGTGCGAGGGCAAAGGTGGGTGGATGATCTGTAGAAGTTGGTGTGGTCCTTGCGGATGTAGATGTGAGGCTGTCCCAGCTGCACGAAGCTGGCAGCGCTGGCTGCTGCTGAGTGAGTGTCCGATGTTCAGACCTCAGTGCTCCAAGTCTGTCCTGGAAAAGGGTCAGGTAGATCCTGACTCAAATCTGCAGAACTTGCGGATGGACTTTGCCTCTCTTGGGGTGAGGAGGCCAAGCAGTGCTGCAAATCTCTCCTCGTCTCTCCCCTGTGTGTTGCCTCTGGTGTTTAGACATCTGTGTAACCTACACAAAGTAAAAAGGGGTTTGTTTCTTTTCAGACTGAGTGCAGCCAGGGTAATTTAGTAGAAAAAGTCATGCTAATGCAATTCAAAGTTCAAATGATCTTTCATTTTGAGGGAAAGGAGAATGTGTGTGCAGTCAGAATGTTAAAACCCACTACTTGCCCTGCAATTCAAATAGAAATATGAGCTTCGGGGGATACATAAGTCACATGAAGTACTGTGAGTGAAACACAAAATGAATAAACATGATCCTGAAGCCATTATTAGCATTGCTGGGGGCCAGCTCCAGCTCAGAACAAGTGTAGTGGCCGTCAGGAGTGGTGCTGGAGAGAAGTTTGCATGAAATTACAGTACCACAGAAATAATGAGGAAAAGTTATCAGTAAGATGTTCCTCATAGTAATATTGAAGTGGTGCAGCCCAGGTGCTCCTACCCCTCTGCTTTCCAATCCCTGTCAACATTCAGGAGAGTATTTAGTTGGAGTGGCACATCGTAATGGAGCTCTGGATCTGCTGGGAGCTCTGCTTGGTGACTGGAGGAACCTTTGAGTTTGAAGTCCCTGGGATGGCTTTCCGCATGGCGGTGGCCATCCTCTTGTGTTTGTTGTGCTGAAATCTGGGGGTGAAGGTTGCTGTTGGAGAGCCTTATCCTCCCCAAAAGTGTGGAAGGAAATGAGCACCAGCAGCTGGCAGGGTTTGGGAAGGGTAATTGAAACCAGACAAAAGAGTTTCTGTAGGAAAAAGAAAGGGCTTCAGCAGGCTGTGGGAGTTACCAGTGGGCAGCTGTCCTCTGAAAGGGAGAGATCACCCAGGTTTGAAAACCAACAACCTGCCTTCTCCTTCTCTCTTTTGAAGTGATGGGAAGGAGAAGATCTGTGATGTTGAGGGAGACTCTGTCTAAACAGAGTTGTACAAGCACCTCCAGGAGGCAACAGCAGCTCTTTTAATCCAGGAGAAAACAGCAGAGCCTCTGCTGCTGCCTGGGAAGTTGGCAGAGAAAACTCCTGGAGGCAGAAATCCTCCTATCTCCTGAAAATTGGAGGCAAGTTCCCTGTCAGCCACAGCAAACCAGCTCTCAAAGTTTCTGTTGTCTTTATCTTCCCTGCAGAGCATTGTCCTTTGGGTCTTCCCAGCTATCCCTCCTCTCCGGAGTCACCCTCCCAATGGCAAATATTTCCAGCTCCGTGGTTTTATTAGTACAGGCAGAGGTTTAACACTCACATAAAGCTTTCAAGACCCATGATTAAAAGTCAATAGTGGAAGTGTTCACTGGCCTGCTTAGGAAAGGAGAGAAAAGGAAAAAAAAGGAAAACGGCAGGAAAAGAAGTTTGCAGTGTGTGTGGGGATGCAGTGGGGAGCTCTGGGAACCTCTTGCAAAGCCTGTACTAGATTTTGTCACTTTTGGGGTTTGGCAAAGTGCTTAAACGCCTCTGGGACCTGGAGGCTCTTTTTCTGCGGGAGGAAGATAATATTTACTGAGCTATCCTATTGTTCATCTTGTTGTGGCTGGTAGGATAGTGCTGTCATAAACAGAAGTAATATAAGCTCAGCTGAGAGAGGATAGTTTTCACCTGGTATTTCCTATTACTGTTTTCTCTTTTCATCATCACAGAGCTTGTTGTTATGATACCACGGGTTTTAAGTATAATATGCCCTCTCTGTTTTGATCTGTCTCGAAAAGAGACAAGAGGAGGGAGCTTTCTCCAGACTCCAGAGCGGTGGCTCCTGGGGAGATCACAGCGCACGGTGAGGTTGCTGCTCCTGCTGAGTCCTGCAGCTCACAGGGACAGCTTTCGTCGTGCAGGGACGATGAGTGTCTCAGGTGAAGCTGAAGGAAAGCATCTGGCTGGGGTTTGTAAAGGGCCTGCTGAGCTTCAGCTCGACTCTGCTGGAAATCTCTGCGAGCACCCAGCTGTGCCTGCAGATGTTTAAAGGAGAGCAGTGTTAGAGAAACCTGGGCTGGAGCTCAGCTCAAACCACTGCTGATCTACTGGCTGGTTGGGAAAACATCCCAGCACCAAAGTAGAGGCATTTGCAGCCTCGGGGTGTCTGAATTCAGAGATGTTTAAGTAAAATGGTGCTTGTTTCTGGCTAGGTAGGAATCTGGTAGAAAAAAATGTCGCTGTACGGAAGCAAACTGCTTCAGCCACTGGGGACATCTGTGCTGGCAACAGAGCAGTGGTTTTATGCATAATTATCAGTATGTTGGGGACAAACAACCTGCAACTGAGACTGACTCGCGGAGGTGGATCCTGTCCTGAGGAGCTGGCTGCAAAACAAACCCTTCCCTGGATGGAGAGCTGAGGAAAAATGCCCAGCCTGGTCCAAGAGGAGGGCTGTGGGAAGCGGGGCTGCTCTGGGGACTGCTCCGTGTGCGTGTGCGAGGAGGTGGGGGCAGGTTTGCAGTCTGTTTTGCAGCGCTCGTCACCAGGGATCTTTATTGGGTGTGAAACATCTTTGTTCCTTAGATAACACAAGCTGTTTTGTAGCTGCTGGCTCACGCCAGCCGCGCTGCCGCTGCCATTAGTGCCCTCCGAGGATTAATTACAGTGAGATATACCCTGCTCTTCAGATGTCTCCAGTGGGGTGTTTGTAAATCAAGTGCGTTTTTATTGTGGGCAAACTTCTCCAAAGGCTCTTTGCCAAGGGAAAGGGAAAACGTGGCATCAAAATACAGGGGGAGTAATCGCTGCTCTTGAGGAGAGGGGACCACAGGGCAGGGGGGACAACTGGTGTGGGAGAGCAAGTCTGTCACCAGAGATTCAGGCCGGGAAATGATGGATGTGAGTAGGAGGGGGAAATTACTATTTATTCTTTTTGCTAAAATTCATTGCAAAGTAGAACTTAATAGCTTAACTCCGGTGGTGACAGATCCTAAAGCACTTTGTAGTGAGCGCTGCGGCTCCTCTCGTACCCGCTATAAATCCTGATTAACTCCTGGATTGACGATTAGATCAGCTGCAGGGACAAGGCTTCAGATGCTTTAAGCAGAGTGGAAAAGTAGCTTGGCTGAAATCAAAGGCTTTGTGCAGATAGCTCAGTATCGATGACTTTCCTGTAAAAGTGATTGCTTATTGAAAAGATGGTTGTAACAAAATTAACCTCCTCAAAGGTTTTGTTTCATTTTGAAGTTGTTGGCCAAAAGTCTTAAGCGTTTGGAAGGAGTCGGTCGTTTCCAATGGCAAGATTATCTCAGATAAGACTGCAGACTTTGAATGAACTGTAGCTACAGGTGACACCTGGTGATACCTGAAGCCCTTTGGTCATTGTTGTGCAAGGTCATCCTTTCCCTTCTCTCCCACCATCCTTCTTCCAGCCCTGCCTGGAGCAATGCAAGCTTGCACCCCCAAAGTGCCCTCCTGCTGCGTGGAAAGTATCTCCTGCCACGGCTGGAAATGTCTCCTGCTTTTGATAGACATTAATTTCTTTGTGGAGGGAGGAAGGATTTATGTTTATGGTGCTGTTTCCCTCTGTCTTTTCCCTCCTTGCCTCTCCATCCAGGTAGGCTATGTGTTGGTATCTCACTTTTACTTAATAACTCTCACCTATGGAGGAAGTTCCCAGGCAGAATTCACAAGCAGTGCTATTATGAATTCCTCCTGCCTGGCGATAACTTTTTATGAGGTTTTTATTCTTTAGATAATATATTAAAACTGTATTTTTTGCCAAGTTTGCTTCTGCTCATTTCTTGCCCTTGAATTCTGGCCCCCCCTCTCCTTCCCCCTTTTCACCTGAGTGGCATTTTCACTGGAGGTGTTTAATGCAGCTCTAATTCCCTGATTCCCTGAGGTACGTGAAAGCAGCTTTACGAACCCATAAATCCAGAAAGATAAAGTGCATTTTTATTAGTCATGTTGCCATGAAAGTGCGAAAGAAGTAGTCTAATATGAAACAGTCAATAACAAATTTGCCTAATAGTTCCACTTATCGTAGCAGAAGAACCCCCCTCAGCCCTGCAAGCGTGAACTTCACGGTCCCGGTGATGTATTTGCAGCTGAATGGCTGTTGGATCTGTCTGGTTACGCAGAAAAGGGTTGTATGTGGGTTTGGGGTGAGTGGGGAGAGATGAGCAGAGCTACCTGGCTCTGAGATGTGAGCTGGACACGGACTGTGGCTTGTCCTGCCTGCGACACGTGTGTGACCCCACCAGCAATGCCAGAGACACGCTCGGGAGAGCATCAGCTTGCAAAGGCACAAAGCAACGGTGCTGGGTGGGAGTGCAGAGCACCCAAGGGAGCATTTGTGACCCCTCTGACCCCAGCCCCGTGTAAGGGCTCTTAATTCCAAGGGCAGCCTGCCCAGGGCTGTCGGAATCTGGGTTTTCCTCGACATACGTGCAGCCTCTGCATCAAACATGCTCACCAGGAGGTCACCACGGCTGATTTTGCCGGGTCGGTGCCTTTGAGCTGTGCTGGGCATTGAGGAGCAGCTGCCAGAGGAGAGCCCTTGTTCTCTATCCCCTCTCACAGCATCGCCAAGATTCTTTTCCTCTGACCTTTGCTTTCCTGTCTGACCTTCTCTGGGCTCTGCTTAGATCTTTGCCCCAAAGCCATGGTCTGTGTCATGACCCCTTGGAAAAAATAATTTCTCTGGGTCCCTGGTGAGTTTTGACACTTGGCCTTCGGCCTCTCCAGGGCCTGCGTGGCCAGGGTCTGTGCAGCACTAGATGGCAGGAGTCAGTCATGCAAAAGGATGAGGGCTGGCTCCCTCTGAAAGAAAACGCACTGAAAGATGCCGAGGCGGAAATCTGCCAACTCACTTGGAGCTGCGTGGACCAGGATGGGCTTAAGCCATGAAAATCCCTTCTCCAGCCAGACTTTAGGACTCTGCCTCCTGTCTTTCCCACAATCCAGGAGTGCCTTGCTCGAGGACGGTGGGATTTGACAAGGCTTTGCAAACTAGGGTTGTGTTTGCCTGGTGAATCTTGGCTCAGGTTTCGGACGTGCTCAGAGTTCTCGTTTGGACGTGGGATTGTCGGGTGGTTTGGATGTCTGTGATTCCTGTGGGGGATGTTTCTGTTGAAAGCTGTTGCCAGGTACCACCACTCTGAGCTCACTGAGGAGCATCACCCAGGCAGTCCCGAGAACCGAGCTGACAGAAGAATAGCTTTTTACACCCACCCCATTCTCCATTTAGACACCACCTTTAGCTGCCCAACAACCTTACCCTTGCTTAGACTTCTGCAATTCTGCCCATTCAGCCCCTGCTTCCCAAAGCAGAGAGGAGGGCAAAGGGCCAGAGGAGCTGGCTGTCTGCTTGAGGTACTTTTCTACATTTCCAGCCCATGCCCATCCCTCCCAGTCTGACACAACCAGGCAGCACTAGCTCTGTGCCTCAGCCAAGCAGCCATTTAAGCGAGACTCGGGTGGAAATACTCGATTGCCTGGAGTCTTGTTATAACTTTTATCTTGCTGCGACTTTGCTTTCAGAGATGCTCTCTGTGGCTGGCAGCAGCTGTCACACATCCCGCTCCCTAATGGTGTTTCCTATCGAGCACACGCCGGTGCTGCTGTAACCTTTGTCGGCTGTGCTGTGATATTATCGGACCAGAAACCTGAGTGAGAGACAGATGATGCAAAATCAATCTCTGGAGCACCTGAAAGAGAGAAGATTGGAACCAAATGTTGTACCAACAACAAAAGAAACGGTTCCTTCCTCAATTCCTTTGCCTTGGAAATTCCTCCTGGGATGGAGATGAAGAGTTGCTTTACTTTTTCTAGACTGAAGGAAGTGGGGAGAAGAACAGCACCAGGCTGTGCCTCTGCCTGCCAAAATCTGGGGGCAGAGTAAACACAACAAAGCTGGTCTGTGCTCCAGGGAAGCTAAGATCTGAGGAGCGAGCAGGCTGTCCCCTGCGGCTGGTGCAGAGGAGGTGTCAGGCATTGATTGCTCCTTTCATCATGGCACAATTAGAGAGGATCGCTAATGATCTAATTGTCCCTCTCATCCTAGCCCTAAGAACTGAGTGGAGATAACCCACTGGTACTAATCCAGGCTTCAAAGACTTGCCCTGCCAAGTCATCCCCTCTAAACATTGTCTAATCTTTGTCAACCGGTTGCCCGCGTTAGCCCCAGCACAAACTCAAAACCTGATGTTTCCCGTTGAGGTTGGAAACTCTGTGTATTGGTTACAGGAGTGGTGGTTACAGGGGGTACAGCCACGGCTGGTACAGTTTTTATACAACCTCTTGCCTTCTAATAACCCACAGTTATCATAACGATCCTCCCTGATTGGAGGAGCAGGGACTAGTGGCCGAGTCCTGTGTGAGGATCCCCGCAGGAATGGGGGATGTAGTGCTGCTGTGGGATGCCCCAGGCAGCAAGGCACGGTTGTATCCTGTTTTTTTGGGCTGGCCCCTTGCCAGAGGGGACTGGCAAACATCTGGGCAGAGGCAGCATGTGCAGGCAGCTGCTTTCTGCCTGAACATCTGTCCCTTGTCCCTAGAAAGCATCCCCTCAGATCCAGAGCTGCGCAGGCACAAACTCTGCTTGTAGACAAGGATATTCTGAAGCTTTTTCTGCTCTCTGATTCCAGCTGCTGCCTGGGGATGTGTTGAAAGACCCTTAAATTGGGAAACATCATCAGCAGATCATTACCCAGCTCTTTTTTTCCATGCCCAGTGTGAGAACAAGGTTGCGAAGCAGCTTGTTTCATGAAAGATGGACACAGCCTCCTTCCTCCAACCCCATCTCCTGTCAGCAGCAGGGTTCAGCAATCTCCTGGAAGCCTGGCATGGGTTTGGCAGGGCTGGAGCTGACCTTTCCATGCAGAGGAGAAGAAAACAAGAGGGGAAACATCTGTCTTGTGCAGGGGGGAGGCAGACGCCTCCACAGACCATCTCAGACTGAATGGGAGAGCCGAAGCCTGGGGTTAATCATCCAGGCTGGGCATTGACAGAGCGCGTCTCTGCACGTAAGAGCTCTTCAGGAACAGTGTAATTTCTCTGCATGTGCACCACTCACAAGAACAAAACAGCTCCCCGGAGCTGGTTGCAATAACAGAATTGTCTTCTGAAGAGAAATCAGAAAGCCAGAGGGCTTTGGAGAGGGCAGTGCAGAGGCTTTTAATGTGTTTTTTTTTCCTTCCTTCTAAAATAAAGATGATGTTTACTGCTTTCCTCCTTTTCCCTTGCCCATGCAAAACAGGTGTTGCTGGGCAAAAGGCAGCCCCACTGAAGTAATTACGCTTCTATACGCGGTGAGACCACTGGCCCCGAGAGCAAGGGCGCTGGGGAAGGGCAGCATCTCCAAGCTGAGGGAACTACATCTGCAAAACAGCCTGAGTGGGTGCTGCTGGGCTGGACCTGCTGCATTTGTGGGGACTGGGATTGTAACTGTGTGGGGGGGATGGGGAAAGGTGGGAGGGTAGAAGAGGATTTGTGTGATTTGAGCACGGTGCTATTGGGGTGAGGATGAGTATGGCGTTCATAGCTCTGGATAATGAGCTGAGCTGCTGCTGAGGTGAGCACCAAGGCACCTGAATAATGTGGAAATAGCAGGGGAGTGAGCAACACCCCCAGTGCTTCCCACCTATATCTGCTGCTTTGGCTCACCAAAAGGGCTGGGAAGATGTTGAGGAGCTGCTATGTGGAGATGATGAGGAAAGTAGATATTAATGATGAGAGGGGAAAAAAAAAAGCAAAGGGGAGAGAAGCAACAAGTGGCAGGGATGAAGGTAAGTGTTGCTAATGTTCAGCAAGGTCTCCAGGGTTATTCCCAGGACTGGGGATGATTAATGTGCCGGAGGACTCCTCACTGTGTGGTCTGCTGGCCAGGTGATCTGTCACTGCCTTGTGATGGACTGCCTGGTTCCCACGCATCACGTCTCAAGGTGGGTTATTGATGGCCCACCTTTACAGAGTGTTCCTCGTAATTACTTTTTGGCCCAGGAAACAGCTGTCAGAGCTGGCTGGAGAGAGGGTGAAGGGGTACGGCTGCAACAGGCTGTCAGGAGATGGCTAAAACCCCATGGCCCAGCAAGTCTGTTCCTCCCCTATCCCAGGGAGAGGAGCTCTGGACTTGCCGGGTCACTTCTGAAGGTGTTGAATCGATCACCGAGTCACAGTGCGGGGCTCTGCCTGCCTAGCCGGGTGCTTCTAATCAGATCAGGTGCAGAGTCGTCTGAATTTCTCCATCTTTACAAACCCGGCCTCAATAAGCCACATAATCGGCCGGCGATCGGTGCGGAGTGCTTTGCTGTCCTGCCCTCCCTCCCTTTCCGCTGATTGATTTGTTACCCGTGTCAGACCTTTCATGTGTGATGGGCAGAGATGCTGGAGGATCCCCTCCTGCCCTTGTTTGCTTTGCACGGCGTTCAGATTAGCTGAGTAAAAGCTGCCGCTGGTTTGATTGACTCCCAGATCAATTAAAGCAGCGTGCGGTCAGATGGAGGGCTCAGATCCTGAGTTTTGCCCCGATCTCCTTTCTCTGTTCTCCAGGGGCCTTTCAGGTTAATTGCCCTGATCTCTGGCTGTCTTTTCCTGCTAGCCCTGAAGGACTGTCTGGCTAATGTTGCCCTACGTGGCCAACGCTGCTACGAATCCAGACTGGGGAAGGTGCTGGGGAAAAAGGCAGGAGGGAGAGAATTGATTTGCTCCATCAGGCAGCAGCAGCAGTTGCTGCCACTGTTTAATTCTCAGTTCAAGCCCCGTGGAGAATGCAAACGGCTCCGCTCCTCGGCCAATTTACAGCTGCTGACAAGCTGCTAAACAACATCTCTGTTACCTGCACGTGCGTGGCCGTGGGCTCCTCTCCGGGTGACAGGATGATGCACAGGTATAGGGAATGAGGATGCTGCTGCTGTTTCCAATGAGTGCCGCTTGCTCCAGGCCACCCCCACCTCCTTCTCCCAGTGCCTAGTGCAGCCCTTCCTGCATTTGGGCTTCATCTTGTCAGCTTTGGTGGGATTTTGGAGGAGACTGAGAGATGGAAGTTCCCCTCAGATGGAGCTGGGGCTCTTGGAGAGGGCTGCTTTAGGAGGGTTGTGATAAATGAGGGTGTTGGCGGCCAAATGCTGCCCTTCTGAGCATGTGGCTATGGGTACTGAGCACCTGCACGATACCGTGCATGGCGTGAGATGGAAAAAATGAAGTGAAGCAAAACTGTGCAAAACCTGAAGAGTTTAAGTTGCTCTCATTTGGGGTCTAGTGTGTTGGAATGAGTGTCTTGGAACAATGTGGGTGCTCGGTTGCAAGGGAGATGTTTTCCAGCAGTGACCCAGGGGATGAAGAGGGAGGAGATGCTGCTCTCTGGACCTCTAGGCTGATTTTTTTACGACAATATTTCATAACGGCATTTACTGCGCAACACCCTTTTGGTCTGAGGCTTGCACCTTTCTCCAGCCTGAGCACATCCAGGGACCGAGAGCTCCACGAGTCCACGCTAATCTCATCATTTTGCACTAATCCGAGGCTGGAATTAGCTGCTCCTACACTCAGCAGGGCCTTGCTGCTGCATTTAAGTAAATTATCTCCCTAGTAATGACAAATCAATTACCGCTGCTGCTTCCAAGGAGAATGCTTTGCTCTACCTTTTTCAAAAAGCAATGAACCTGTACATCCTCACTGCCAAAAATTAGCTGCAGCCATGCAGCCAAAATAATAAGGAATAATCCAAGCACACAGACAGCAAGTTAATGAGTTATCCCCTTGCAGTTGGAGGTGCTTAAAAGCAGCAGAGAACTGAAACACACCCAGGAAACTTTGTGGGTTTTATTAAGATGTTTTCCTTTTCTTTACATCCTTTTTTCTCCCTTTTTTGTCATCACGAGCCTCAGTGACATTCGTAGCTGGGATCAGGCCGCTTTCCACCGCACGGAGCTCAGCTCATGGCTCATTGCAGCCGGGGACATATCTTTGTGGTGTCCCACATTCTGGGTTCCTTCTGAGCTGGGGAGGAGCGGGAAAGCACAGTGCCAACATCTGTCCTTCTGGCAGCACATCCAGTCCCACCATCAGTTTAAAACCCAGGTCCGTGGGGAAGCTGGGGAGGGTCTGAGGGAAGCTCTGCCAAGCGCCTGCTCGGCACCAGACGCCGCGGTGACAGGCGCGGTTTCGCACCAGCCGTGGTTTGGCACCGGCCCGTCTCCTTTTTGGCACGGCGGGGACTGGAAGTAGGTGGAGGAGAGGTCACCTCTTGCCCACTGCTCTCCCCCTGTACCACCTTTGCATCTGGTTGCGGGCTTTAATTAGCAGTCCGGCCGTTTGGGTGGCACGTGGGCATCCCTTCTGAAGTGGCGTTATTTGTGTTGACAGGATTGATGGGTTTTCATCACGCAATTACCAAAAAAAAAAGGGAAAAAAAAGTCCAACTTGTTCCAAGATACAAAGGCAGCAGCCGGCATAAATTAATGGGTGTAAGTTTTTAAGTGTTTACAACAGCACTGTTTTCTTCTGTCTTCCCACGGGAGATAATTAAGAAAGAGGTTGTTTCTGTGCTGCCATGAGGTATCAGGAGATGTTGCCATATCCCCTTAACTCCAGTGGACCTCCTTGAATCTGACAGATGATCAATTTAACGTATTGAGAAGAGGAGGCTTATTTCTTTTCCACTGTAAGTTCAGGCATTATTATTTCCCCGGGTGGATTGATTCAGATTTGGTTGGCTTCGTTAGCTGAAACACGCCACAGACCAAATTAGCGCTGAGCTTTCCGTGATCAAGAAGGATGGAGCAGTTTGTTCCTATCAGTAATTGATCATGAAGCTATTAATGGATGCAAATGTATTTGTTCTCTCTGCTTTGATAAATAACAACTCACTGCTCCCCCGGGATATGATTTGTGCTCCCATCTCCTCTCGCTGCCATACCATCCCCAGGCCACGGGCTGAAGCGTCTGGCCAACAGGAGACAGATCTTGTGGCTTAATTTTCTCTTTGCTATCGGTTATTGATGGGCAGACTTCCCCAGCTTGGTGCTTGGCTCTGCAAGCTGCTGGGTTTTCTGTTGTCAGAAAGCTGTTCCCAATTTTTTTTTTTGCAGCGTGGGTTGAATTTTTTTTTCATTTTAGGATTAACTTTTTGTAGCTGTTCCCACAAGCTGGAGGTGCCTTGAGAACTGTGCTGTTTGGAGGTGCTCACTGGTGCAATTTCACTGGAAGCAGTTGCTGAGCTGGGATCCTGCAGCCCCTGCACCCTGTCCCTCCTGTAGCCACACACCACAGGGTGCAGGCACCCACCAGACCCACAGTCTGTGTGAAATTCTTGCTTGGAATTGTTCAAAATAGGCATTTTTTTGTATGCGTATCTATTCACCGGATGGTTCCTGAGACCTCTTGGAGGTTTCAAGGACAATGAGCGGGAGAAGAGGGCGATGCTTGGGGCTGGGAGTGATCGTGCCTGCGTTCATCTCAGCTCAAGAGTTCTCAGAAGGTCCTTGGGATCAGGATGCTGCTGAAATGTGGTGCTGTGCCTTCCCTCTTCCTCTGAAACTGTCTTTTTTCAGCTCCTTGCAGCAGCTTCTCCCTTGCAAGTGCCTGTGCAGCACTTGGCCCAGTGGGACTTTGGTCTCTAGTGGGGTCTCCTGGCTCTGCTCTGGTCTCCACCTCGGGGACAAGGAAAAGGTAGTTTGTGAGGACATTCTGCCACCTTTTGCTACAAACAAATCTTGAATAACATTTCCCCTCCCTTCATTATGGTAATGGCATCATTTTTGTGCATGGCAATTCTCAGACACAAATAGCACTAAATCACCTTCCTCTTCTCTGGTAACTACACTAATATTATTAATACCCTGCATTCATAAAACAATTTTCAGCATCTCAAAGTGCTCTGCACACATTAATTTAGCCTTGCAACCTTCCACTGGGAGAATTGCCAGTGTGAGTCACATTTTATAGCAGGGTAGAGAGGGTAGCATCGAAGAGGGGAACCAAGCTCTCTGCAGATTTACACCAGCGCAGGATAAGCGCACTCAGGATGATGGCAGATGCACTTATGAGCGTGTAGGATTTGACTCATACTGGGGGGAAGGACTCTCCTTGAGGTCACTCAGTGAATCATTTTCAGAGCCATAAATAGAGCCCCGAAGAAACCTCAGCCTCCCTGACTCGACGGATGAGGCACGTTCCCTGGCGAAGGGGAGGGCTGCCTTTAGACCCTGGGTGGAAAATAAGAACTGAAATGATTTGAGGAAGCAAAAAAGTTGCAGGGCATGAAGGCTGGAGTGGAGAAAGGGGAGGAAAAGGAACAATTGTCAGTCTTCTCCAAACTCATTGATATGAATCTGTGAGGATTTGGAGGTTTCTGCAGGGCAGGGTCGCTTTTCCCTGTGATCTTCAGCTCAAGTCCAGTCCTTGTGCTGCTGAGAAACCTCCGAGCTGTAGTGTGAATCTCGCTTTCTCCTTCAGTTATGGATGTTTGCAGGCAACACTTACTGCTGGGGAGATGTCCTTCAAGGGGTTAAATCTTGAGGTATCAGATGGCTGCAAAAAGCCAAGTGGTTCTCGGGATATATTTTCTTTTAATTACCGTCTTCTGCCACATTTTAATTTGAGGCATCAAAGGCAAAAGACAAAAAAGTGTGAATCTGGCCTGTACCTGTGGTGGAAGGCTGTCTGTCTGTCATCTCCCTTCCTTTGCTGGGGACAAACAAACCTCTCTGCTTTGTTCTGTGGCAGTGTTTTGTTCCGTGCATTAATTTCTTTTCTAAAATTTAAAACAAAAAGTCCAGGAGATTTGGCACGTTGCAGAAGGGAAAAAATGCTGTTTAGGGGATTAAAAAGAAAATAACTCCTTTCTTTCAAATAAATTACAAAGCACTCTTGCTGCTTTGTACCTGAGAACCTGTAGGAAAATAGCAGTTTATTTTTAGTGCCAGATTGGATGGAGAGATGAAATGACTGAGTCTTCTTCAAAAACCACCAACGATGAACCACTGCCAAGGAACTGAGGCTGCAAAGTGTTATTGCTGTTTGTTATGATTTTTATTTTCTATTTTTGTCCGGAGTGGTTTGACATTCAGCTGTTTTTATTCTTAGTCCTGATCAGAGACTGAGAGCTTTGCAAATCTTGGAGAGAGGAGGGAGCTTAAAGAGTAAGATCAGCAGGTTCATACCCAAAGAATGGTGCTGAGCAACATTTCTCTGCCCTCCTGCGTCCCTCTGCCAGTTCCTGTGTCTGCGATTGCAGCCTCCTTTGCTCTGCTGAGCTTTGCCAGGGCCCCTGTCCTGAGCCTGGGGGCAAAACCTCAGCAAAACCCGGCTGCTTCTGCTTGGACCACCTTACTGTCTGGCCTTCTGCATCCTCCTGTCCCCCTTGGGATCCAGCATCTCCTCTGGGATGAGCTCGGTGCTGACGGTTTGTTAAATAACCCCAGCAGCTGCTTGCCCGGCTTGGCCTCTGCTGAGATGCTGATGCTTCACGGCAGATTAATATCATTGTGGGGTTTTAACAGGGGCAGAATTAAGGCCTTTAGGTACGTATTTCTTTACCCTGCTTCCCAGAGTGGAGTAAAGCCGGCAAGATGACGTGTGCCTGGGGCACGGAGGCTTTCCTGAGGTGCTTTCCCCATCTCCCACGTTTGGAAGAGGGAGAGTGGCAGTGGAGGAACAAGACATGCAGGTGGATCACTCTGAGCATTGACATGTATCATCATCTTTATCGCTGTCACAGTGCTCATAACTGCCTCCATCCATCACTGCCCCCGTACCGTGGCGAAATTAGCCCGACGCTTATCGGCGCAGCGTGCTGAGGCACTGATCTCCCCCGAAAGCACTAAGCCATCCTCTGCTAACAGTCGCTTCATTTTTCCTTTCTTTCATTTTCTCCCTTCCCTTTGCCCTTGTTTTTTAACTGCCACATTAATGAGTTTTCATTTTCATAGCGGAGCAATGAAGGCCGTGGCCAATTATGCGAAATTACAGGTGCGAGAGGCAGGGTGGCAGCTGCGCTCGGCCACACGGCCCATCGCAAGCCCTCCTTCGGCTCCTGAGCCATTAAATGACCAAAAATCGCTTTCCTCAAAGCACTGAGGACAATTTTAGCAACAATCAGGACGGCATCTGAAGTGGATGGGTCCATAAAGCCGCTCCCGTGGCTGCTATGTGCCGTCGCCTGCGATGAGACACCCTTCGGGCCTCTGAGTTGTGGGGAGGGAAGGAAGAATTTGAGCATCGCATGTGGCCTCTGCTTAAAATGTACAGGGGGGTGTTTCTGATGGCAGAGGATGCGAGGAGTTTGTGCTTTTAAGCTGCTTTTCTGTCCCAATGGAGCTCCTCATGTGAAGCACTTCTGTGGGTGTATCTTCATTTGTTCAAGGAAACAATTAAACCAGCAGCAGTGCCGATGGTCTGGAAATCCTGGAGATGTGTTGAGTGTCTCTTCCTGGGACTTAAACTGCTGGCAAAAGGTTTGCCAGAAAAGAAGTTATATGGGCTATCTGGACTTTTTTTTCAGTATTAAATTCATATCCAGGAAGGTCAATTCCTTACCTGTAGCTCCAACACATTGACCTCCTTCCTACAAAGTAAATCTTCTGGAGGCAGTGGCTGCTCAGCAGCGCCTGCTCCCGGCTCTGCTTAGCACAATATTCACGTGGAATTATTTGCTCACACACAAACCCTGAAAACTGTGGCTGTGGTTGGATGATCTCTCATGCCAAGGGCTGCAAGGTGTCTGGCTCTCTTGTGTGGTAGGAGCAGTGCAGGGAGCTGAGCTGACCAGAGACCCTCTGTGTGTGGGGCTGGAGCTTCGACTGCTGCTTAATGCTCCTGTTGAGGCTGAGCCAACAACTCATCTTCAGTTTTCTTGGTTTCTGCTGCTTTCCCCCAGGAAACCCTGGTACTATTTAAATAGATGCAAATTCCCGTTTCAACTTCTCCTTGTGTATCTTTGCTCTGGGTGAGGTTCACCCTTAGTCTCCTGCCTCTCCCCGCCGGGCTGCCTGGTCTCAACACCGGTAGACGCGTCTATCTCTTGTTTGACAAGCACTTGGTGGGTTTTTTTGAGGGCTGGTGTGTGCAAAGCAGCTTCATGTCACGGTGTCTGTGAGTTATTACAGATGCTAAACGCAGAGCATCTCCTGACAGCCAAACACCTCAGATCTCCCCGCCATCAAAATCACGATGTTACTTCTGACTGAACTTAATCAGCTCATAAGAAATGATGGAGAGGAATAAGAGGGGGGAAAAAAAGAATAAAAGTATGAAAATCCCTCCTGTACCAGCACACCTCTGCTTCAACCTTTCTTCTTTCATGTCTTGGCTGAATTGTTTTGATCATTCTGAGCCTTCACCGCTGAAGTTTGTTTGAATCCCATTCACAGGGAATTAATGGAAATAAGGATCCCCTGACGAGTTGTACAATAGCTGGGAGACAGGAGCAGCTTGACGTGGCTCTCAGGGCTTGGTTGGGGGACTGGGCAAGGGTGCAGGATGCTGTGGTGAGCCCCAAAGTGGTGCTGATGGGACCTTCCTCCAGCTCTTGTAAATAGAAGCAGCGCTAAGGCTCAGCAGCTTGTGAAATGAGTTGTGGAAAACCCCTTATAATGTGAGCGATGCATTGAAACAGCTTTTTTTGAGGGGGTGAAAAATGGTATTTGGTGTATTGACGTAGAATTGGGCAGATATATTTTTTAATATCACAATTCCGATGAAAAACTGGTGGAAATACAGTTTATATAGCTGCTGAGCCTGGTCCAGAGCGAGGATTTCAAGATGGGCCAAGCAATTATTTTTATTCCTTTTGTCGTAAAAAAGCTTAGGCTAATTCCCAGGAAGGCTTCGTGGTGCTTATGTGTGGTTTGCACATGTGAGGAGCCCTCAGTGTTCCAGGCAAGAAAAAGGAAAACTCATCTGGTTTACAGAAAGATAAGTCAGTGCCTGACTTGGAGTATATTTGATTTATTCTTTTTTTGCCAAGGCACTGTCTTAAGTCAAATAGGTAGGAATTAAATTCACCTTTTTGTCTCAGTCCAGTGTTTCTAATTTAGATACGTCTTTACCCCCTTTAGGTTTTTTCTTCTTCCTACTCTAAGTAATTGCCTGGTTGCATGATTATTGATCTGCCCAAATAGAAAGAAAAGCTCTGATTTCCATATGCTGAAGCCAAACTCACCTCAAATGATCCAATTCTGAAGCACCTTTTCCCAATATTTAGCGTGGGGAGAAAAAACCCAAACTAACCCAGGGCATCTACCTCTGAAAAGCACATTTTGGGCTTGCCCAGACTGACTGTCCTTCTGTCCCAATACCATGGTATGCGGTGTGGTTTTTTGTTGCAGATGTTTTTGATTTCTCACCAATTTGTTGTAATTGTTATGATAAGCATTTCTGCAAAAATGGTAGTAAAAAAATCCATTTTCCCAAGGAAAATTAACAAACTACGTTCATGGCTCATGCAGCCTGTTTATGAAGCTGTAGCAGGAATTGGTTGCAGCTATGAAATAAGATATAATTAAAGTCTGGGGTCCTCTCCCATATCTGGGTTTTCAAAATTTGCCATGCTGCGGATATAGGAGTTATTGTGGCCAAACAGCCCAATCTGTCAACTGGGAGCACTTCCAGCAGCCGAGCGTGTGCCTGCTTGTACCTGGGGAGAGGTACGTGTGGGTTGGTGCTTGTGTACATCATCAGATGTAATCAGTTCATCTCCAGAAAATGGAAAGGAAATGGGAGGTGTGTGTATATATATTTTTTTTCCCCTAGGACATCAGCATCAATATTTTCTCCAGATTTTGGAGCAAAGCTGTTACAGGATTTAATTTTTTTTTTTTTAAAAGGGGAACCCAGTTTTCCGTGCATTGGGCTGGAGAGGAGGCAGCATCCTCAGTAACTTTACAGTTGACTGATACTGGTTGGATACATCACCCCAAGGATGTCACCCAGTTCAGACCCTTCCCATTTGCACCTGGAGGAGTTTAGGGCATGGGAGGGAAGTGCCGAAATCTGGCAGCAGCCCAGCGACGAGGCTGTGGGGGAGGCAGGGTGACCTTACATCTCATCCTCGCTCCTCTTTGAAGTGTCTGCCATTCATTCTCAGCTCCATGTCGCAGCTTCTGGACCTTTTGGGGTCACAGCTTGTTCCTCACAATAAGCAAACAGGCTGGCACTGTCTCCCTGACACTTGGATTTAATAAAGAGATATTTAACTCTGCCCTGCTGCAACCCTCTCACAAAGACAGGGATCTCCATGGCAGCTGGAAAGTCTCGCGCTGGTCAAGAGGCAATTTTCTGATTAAACAGTTTTGCATGGTGTCTGGCAAGGTCTTTCATGTGCTCATTTAATCCCCTGATCCTGCGCGGTGCTGGAGAAGGGGGGAGAGGCTGGGAGGCGATGGCCGCGCTCAGCCCCTGACTCCCCATTTCTCCTTCCTTTCCACTGCTGGTTCAGCTCCAGAGATGAAACCAAATTGTCAGGGAGAGGATTACAAAGAATTACTGCTGTGCCCTTTGGTCAGCACCTCCAGCTCTGGGCGATTTCTCCCTCCTCGTCCACTTGTACGGTGGGGTGTGAATATCTTCTAAGGCCGAACATGCTTCCTGGTGGTACCTGATCCATAGGGCATCCCACAGCAGCTCCAGGTGTGAATTTCAGTGTTAGGTTGTTTCTTGCTCATGGAAATGTTTTTTTTGTGTTTTTTTTCCCCTGAAAAGCACTGTGAGAACTGCTGATGTGCTGGGGCTTGAACTTCCAGCTGTGCCTCCGGGGATGTGGTGCACAGGGAGTGTGAAAAGTATATTACAGGGGCTTGATAGAACTGTTGTTCTGGCTGTGTCAGGAAAAGAGATTGGAAAAACTGTGGGCAAGTTGAAGAATGACTTGGAGAGTGCTTAGAGATCCTTGACTGAAGGAGTAGACGTAAATCACCCCGACCGTGCTGCTGGTTCTCCTGGTGCTCAGGGATAAAGGAGGTTTGTGGATGCTGGTGGTGCATCCAGAGCTGTCACTCGCTTGCATTTTTGGGATGTCTCTTCCATGCAAAGGTCTGTGGAACGAGCATCCCCAGGCTGGGTCAGGAGCTGCAGGGCAGGCCATGAACCTGCCAGGCTATACCTTGTGCCAGTTATCTTCTTTTTTTCCCTCAAATGTCATTCAGGCACCTCCCTTTAGAGTTTATAAGAGGCGTCGAGGGGATGCCCTGTGAGGCACCGAGCGCCGTCATTTGCTGTAATGGCTCAAATTCCAAACAATAACGTGGAGGCCCCTGCTGCCCGCGGTGGGGTCGCCGACGGGAAGCGAAGGCTGTGATTGCGCCGTGGATGGAGACCGGAGAGCCGAGCCTCCTGCCGGCTGTAATCTGGGCCACTTTCCCCTCCATCCCCCTCAATTGATAGAGCTGCTTTATTGCTGCTTTTCTTAAGGCTGGAAGTAAATCTCGCAGGGCTGCGAGCAGGATGGCAGCAGGACCGGTGGCTGCCTCGCTGCCTCCTGCGGTGGCTGCTTGGATTTCTTCCCCCGGTCCCTTTCTCCAGGTTGTACTACTCTGTAAATAACCCGCTGGGAAGCTCAGTTGGCTGTATTTCAGCTGTTAGCAACTTGCTTTGAGAAAGGCAGAAAGAAAAAGGCTTCGTGGTGTTTGCTATTCTCCAGCAGAGGTGAGGGGACATGTGTTGCTTTACAAGTGTGGTGGTGGGGATACTTCCCTGGCCCTTCCTTTCCTTGCAGAGAGGTCCTCAACATGGTGTGTTGTCACCCAGCTGTGTCACCTCTCTGCTGCTGCCTGGTCCCCCTTTCTCTTCCCAGCGAAAATATCTAGATGCTGCTTTGACTGTCTCCTGTCTGCTGGGAACACCCAGAAATGCCACAGGCTGCTCCTGGGAAAGGCAGATTTGGGAGATAATTTGCTTTTCTGCTCCTTTCTCATTAATGCTGGTGGTGTCTTGAGCAGGGCAGTGTTGTGCAAATCCGGTATTATTTAGTTAGCTTCAGTATTATCACCCAAAGTACGGAGCATTCAGAAATGAGGGCAAGAAACAATTTGGTGTGAGAAACTGGGGTTTTGGGAGCACCCAAAAAATGCTTCATTGCTCCCAGCCATGCAGTGGTCGTCACATACGCGTGACTGGGAGGTGCTGGGTTTGGGGAGAGGATGGGCTTGGGGACACTCAACACAGTGTTGTTGTTCCCTCCCAGCACCCAGCTCCATGTTCCTGCCACACAGGGATGGGGAGGTTGCCCAGGCCAGGCGTGGGGGCTGAGACACAACTGCTATTTTCCATTAAGGTCCCCAAACACTAATTAATACAGATTTTACCAGACAGCTATTTGTTTGTTAAATTAAAACCAGCTGGTTATTGAAAGAAACATATTTATTGGGAATTAGCAGCCATGTGCTGGATGGATATTTACTACCTAGTTGTCAAAGCTCTGTGTTTAATAATCATTTTTTTTCCTTTCAATTAATGTGGGGCGGGGGGAGGGGGGGGAAATCGTCCCATTAATTCCAAATTAAGTGCGTGTTTGGAAAACTTCAATTCTGAATGCTGCTGACATTGCTGTTTGTGTTACAGCTGCATTGTGTCTGGCCCTGGTGAAGCTGCTCTGGAACAGGGATCTGCCGCCCCTCACCCTGACCCAAACCTGGCCCAGGGAGGGGCTGGTACCTCCAGAGCCTCAGCTCTGCCCCCTCCAAACTGAAGCAGACACTTTGTGGCTCAGTTTGGCCCCAGGCCCACGAGGCACTGAGTGCTGGGCAAAGGCAACCTACTCTTCTCCACCTTCCAACCAAAACTTTCAAATATCTCAATGGTTACATGAAAATGCTGTTAATTGGGTCTTCCTGGAACAGGCAGAGGGGGACATGAATCATTTAGAGAGTGCTGGATGGCAACCAGAGCTCTCCTGCACCGCTTGTTGCCTTTCTTCCTGCGCTTGCTCTTTGCTAAAACATTTATTGCCCATCACAAACTGGTGCCCGGTGCCTGTCCAGGCTGCACTTACCAGCTCTGGGAAGAAACACTATTTATCTACTTGGAATTACGAGTATGGGGTGGAGGGGGAAACAACCAACAGCTTGGACTTGGGCAACCGGCATTTGGGGAGGTGTCGTGTCAGCCCTGCATCCCACGGCAATGCTCGGGTGCTCTGAGGTGTCTGCTGTGGGTGCCGCTTGGGTGTGAGTGGTTTCGTGCCAGAGCACTGGGCTGGAAGATGTGGCCTCATCTCTTGTGCCCTTGGATGAGTCGCTCCTCTCGCTCTGAAGCTCAGCACCTCCTCTGGAGCAGGATCCGGCCCTTGTGCATAAAGGGCTTTGTTACCCAAGCGCAGGCTGAAGGCTCCCTTTGAAACAAGCCCTCAGTGCCCTGAGGAAGGAAGTTTGTGTCTCGCTGCTGAGTTTAACTCAGTGCTGGCTTTTTTTCCTGCAAACCAAAGGTGTCTGTCTGTCCGCTCTCCCGAGTGGCGGGCAGCTCTACTGTGCGGATCCATCGCTGCCGACCGGCCAGCCTGGGGCCAAGCTTGACCTTTGCCAGATTTCCCTTAATTGAAAGGAGGTGTGGCAGGGAGATATTTGTGTAGAAGGCAATTTGTGAAGACTGGAGGGATGGAGAGAATAAAAAACGACTGAGGGGTTGCTTCCAACTCATTGCTCCCAACCTTTGGTTGTGATGAGGGACAGCGTTTCCCCAGGGCTGCTCTGCCAGAGAGGGGACGTAGCCCAGGCATTGCTGGATCTGTCCCTCCTTTCTCAGGCTGTGGGAGATGTGACAGAAGCAGCGCAGAGGGTGGGTTCGAGATGATGTGCAGGATTTCTGAAGCATCACTGTAAATAATCATAAGCAACGAGGGGGGATGGAGGAGGAGCCGAGCTGGTGGGGATCCCGCTAGATGGCAATGCTAAACTGTGCCGCAGCCCTGCCAGCTCCAGCACGGCCACCCCCAGCTTTCTGGGGCATACTGGGACCTTGGCTGCTGCCCCGGGAATTTGTCTTACCCTGGCAGGGCCTTGCACTGTGCACGGGAGGGTCAATTTGAGAGGAAGGCTGAGGAATCCCAAGGGCAGGTACAGAGCGGTTTGCCCCGGGGACCGCTGCTTCTGCAGCTGATGAGTTGCTTTATATATCAAAGCGTTTGCAAGAATAAAGGAAACACTTTTTTTTTCTCCCCAACGCAACATGAGCTCATGCGTGTGTGTGTGCACATGCATATGTACACCTATCCCTCGGTGAACTCCGCTCTCCCACGCCTCCCTCCGGCAACGAGTTTCCCACGTCAAAGATGACAGCCTTGGGTGTCAGGGACAAGCAGGGGGCTGTGCAGAAATTTTTTTCTACTCTTTTTTTTTTTCCTTCTTTCAAGGCTTGCTGCCTCAGTAGCACAGTGTGCCACTGGCATCTGGGCTGCACGACCTGGTCCATGTCCCTGCTGTCCCTTACTTTGTGCATCTGCCATCCCCCTTTCCCTCCTTTCCTCTTGAAAACAAGCAGGCTCAGTATTTTCTCTCTCCTCACTGGAAATGTGTTTTCAGCTGCTCCCTTTATTCTGACAGGCCACTGGATACCCCAAAACCTTTCCCTCCTTCCCAGGCGTATTTGTCACCAATTGTTTTTGTGCTTTTGGCTGTGTTTTCTTTAGACTCTCCCTCTCTGTTTCACCCACAATCGGCTTTAGATTTTGGTGCCGTCAGAAAAATTCCTGCGTAGTTCAAACTCCTGCGCCTTGGTGCTGATATAGCCTGCCTGCTCTTTCCCCTTTTAATTGCTTTCCTCCTTCCTTAGGGGCTGGGCCTGCCTCCTTTGACATTTCTTAAGTAGGATCCATGCTGAGATGAAGGATTTTAATCAGCTTGATTGGCTGAGAGTCCAGGGGGCTGTGGGTGTGCAGAGTCAGCTCTGCTTTGGGCATTTAGCCTCCTGCAGGTCCCAGCAGACAATCCTTTTAAATCCATGCTGTCCAACATCCCACATCCAGCAAGAGAGCGAGGACTGACTGCATCCTCCACATTTATCCAGCTCCAGCACCCTGTGAGCCCGGCCTTGCTCTGGTGGTGCTGCAGCACACCCTGCCCATGGGAGTAACAATTCCTCTTGCTTCCTCCATGCCCGTGGTTCCCACCATGTCTCTGCAAGTAGCAACCTGTGAGTGAGGATTTACCTGGGTGAAAAAGGACTTGTAGGACCAGGCTGTTATCTCTGATACTGAGTGTTGAGAGGAGGATGCCAGGGCTGAGCTAACCCCATTCTACTCCCGTCTGCTGTCCTCCTGCTGAGGACATTGCTGCTCTTCCTTCTCCCAGCCCCCCATTCCTCATTTCCCAAGGGAGGATGGCATTAGTGCCCGTGGCCATGTGGCACCATTTTGTGTGCTGATTGCCTTCCTCTGCTGGCACACTTAAGCACAAAAAAAGCCCTAATCAAGGTGAGTGATTATATTTGAGAAGAACAACAAACAGAGATCAATAAGCAGACTGATGTCTGCTGGAGGCATTTATGATCTCTCGGCTGGGTTACATTGGCCAGCCAAGAAATACAGTCATGCGCCGCAGTCCTGTGAACCGGGATCAATCGTGATGCCGTTACTCTGCCCAAACCCTGAGTGCGCTTCCCCTTACCCTCCATCTCCCTACCCCAGTGTTATTACAGCCCAATCTCCAAAGGAAAACATGGGCCTTGTTATCAAATTTTAAGGAAAGAAACTCACAGAGCTAAGGGTTTGATTGAAAGTCTGACTTTGAAGGAGACGGGGAGGGAGGGAGGCAAGGTACCTCCTGGTCCCCTCAGGCTGGTCCCTGCCCTTATCTCCAGGTTTTATGGCATAATCTGCGGCGCTACCCGGCGTGCTCTCGCCTCGGCTTGCTGGCTTGGCATTAGATAAGGGAGAAGATAGTGAGGGAGTATAAAGTTTAGAGCCTGTGGCGGGGTCTCATTTTTTTCTCATTTCAGGCAAGCAGAAAGGATATAAAATGAAAAGCAGGCAATCAATAAAAGAAGAAAGTTGTATTTCTATAAAAGAGGGAAAAAACCCCCACAAACTCAAACCACGGCTGCCTGCGCTTTTATCCGAGGCTTTAGCACCAGGATAGAGAACTGCAAACCCCATTTCAGCAATTCAAAAGTCTTGAGAGAGTGCTACGATCCCTCGTCTCTCCCCAGCTCCAAAAAAAATCCCAAGTGGGACAGATTTTCCCTCTTTTATAGCTGCATAAAGCCGGGATGATGGCATTGCCCTCTGCAAGGTTATTGTGTGTGGGCTGCAGCGAAGGAAGCCCAGCTCCCCGGTGAATCAGAGATGCTCTGATGACTCTGCCTCCACCTTTCCCAGCGACACCATTCCTGTCCTGACTGGGGACAGTTATTCCTGATCTATGGTGGATTTAAAAAAATAATGATCAGTCCCTGCATGGCTGCTGGAGCACCAGAGATCCAGGCTTGGATTGTGCAGGTACAGGAGCAACAGAGCATCTCGCAGTGCACGTGCTCTTCTGCTCGCTTTTCTGCGGTTTACAAATAAAATAGATCTAGAAATGTAAAAAATTGCCCCGTTCCTTTGTTAGCGCCAGGGTGTAGGATAGACCGCTCTGATTTAATAGCTGTACAGTCATTCAGTTGTTAACAAATCAATATTTTCCTAAGAAACCGTATGGCCTGCCATAAATATCTTCATAGTTACGTGAACCTTATCCACATAATTCGTGCGCTGCGGGTCTCGTAATGACTTAGGTGATGGTTGTGTCGGGGAAGGGGAATATTTCTTAGGAGAAGATGGTATCTGGGCGGCCTGTAAAAGGTTAAAAAAAAACAAACCTGAAACAACAAAGTAGGAGAGCTGTAGATCTGCTCGTAATTCTTGTTTCTCACCGTATGCACTGCTTTAAAGTGCACCTGCTCGTTATTGAGGGCTAAATCAAATGGCTTTTGGGTAATACATGGAATTTATTTGCACTTGCAATGTATAATCTAATACATATAAATTTACAACTAAATAGAAACACTCTGGAGCTCTTGAGCAGAATTGATGTTGTGGTGAAGTGAGCGAGGTCTGCCAGCCTGGGAGAGGATGGTGTCCTCGCCGCCACCTCCAGAAATCCCGTTTAATTGAGGAGTGTGTTGGATCTGGCTGCTCACAGTGGAGTCCAGTGAGGGCAGAGCTGCCTGTCCCAGCTCCTGGCGGGAAATCCTTTGGGTTTAGGATCCTAAATCTCTATCCCTGCCCTGGCTGGGCTGTGGGACCTTGCCTTTGGATACGGAGCAGTAACTGCATCGCTCCTCGATGGCGTCTCATCAGCCCCTCCACACCAAAGTCCTGCCCAGCCCGCTCTTGCCATCGGGGAAAACCTTCCCTGGAAATGTGCGGAGAACACACTGTCTGGAGAGGAAATGAGCAATACTCACATGGCAAGAAAACATCCCTATCATGCAATTATTTCTAAACATGTTATTTTATGATCCTTCAAAAAAAAAACCCTGCAGAATAAGAGAGGAGGAGGAGAAGTGAGCAATCAGGGAATCATTCTCAGTTTAAATTGCCCTCAGGAAACGAATGTGTCAGAGTAGATTGAAAGATGGTGTTATCCCAGGAGAGTGAAAGAGAGACAGAAACAAATAGAGACAGGGAAGCTGTCGCACAAAGAGATGGAAGAGATCCGCAAGACCTGAGCGGATCGCCGACGGCGATGTGCTCTGGATCCTCTCCGCCGCGGTGCAACTCTGTAAAGACCTTGTTGCACTTTATTAAGGATGGATTTGTAAATAGCATATAGGGGGTGAATAAGTGACAAATGGATGTTTTAGCAAATGGCGAATTAATCACTAGAGAATCTTACAGCTCAATCCACTGCTGCTTTACTGTCTCTAGGGCGCTTTCACTGTAGACTGAGGCATGACGACTCCTATCCTCCTAGCTACGCGCTCCACACGCTGGCCATCACGCCTCTGACATGCTTGGCATGTCTGAAGCCGTGATTTTTGCCTTTATAAATCATTTATAAATGAACAAACAGCAAAATGAGCGCCTGAGCTTCTGATTCAACACTAGACTTGCTCTTCTCCCCAGCAGCTTGTGCAGAAGCCCTTTTCAAGAGCTCATTTGACCAGAGGCTCCCTTTTTCTGATGCCCACTTGACAACAGGAATGTCTTTGGGTTTCCAGTTTGCTCCTGAGTTACCTGTTCCCTGTATCTGTAGTTACAGGAGCCACGGCAGCTGTGCCTTTGATCAGCACATAAAAACTGCTTCAGCAAAAGTGCTCCTGGCACACACCCATTTTCTGGTGGCTTTACTCAGTGGGCTGTTGCTGGCTTGTTGAGCATCTCTCCATGTAATGGTCCAGGAGGGCTCCAGAGAACCCATAACCAGAGGTGATGTCGTTGGCAGCCAGCCCTGGCTTCAACCTTGGCAAAGATGGGGCAGACTGCTCCAGGAACGTGCAGGAGCGGCAGCTCCATGGCCTCTGGCATCTCATTTCAGTTTTCCTGCTGTGCCATTGATATTGCTGTAGTTTGTGGGAGTCCGGGGACAAACTCTTATTTTTTTTTTTTGCACAGTTACGAAAGCAGTTCTCTGGGTGATCATCTCCCAGGGAAGGTAGAGATGATATTTTCCTCTGACAGTCCTTCCACAGCTCTTTTGTCACCAAGATTTCAAGGCAGAAGGTCCTCGTGAGGGGGGACAGGCTCCCTGCGATCCCCACTGCCATCGTAGCCGGGTGTTTCAGCACAGGCATGGTCGCTGGTTTGACCCCTCAGCAAACCAGCCAGCCACATGCTCAGTGGGTTTTCCTTTTGCTTATTTTAGGAGAGCCAGGGTTACAAAATTTGGCTCCGGTGCGGTTTGAACAGTGACGGGGAGATGGCAAATGAGGGTTTCATGTGAAATAATCTTGCTGAAGTACCGGTTTCACAAATCCATCTTGCAAAGAGTTGGAAATGGGGTGGATCAGATTTGCCTGTCAGCTGTGAAAATCAGAAGTATTGCTTGTGACTTCAAAGATATTACGCCGCCCCTTCCTTGGAGTAAAGGAAAGGAAAAACTGTGGGCCATTGATCTCAATCGAGTTACCCTTCAGCAGCTTTACCCCAGTGAAATCCAGAGCAGAGGTTTACCCGTCATGATTTCACCCATGACTGAATAACTTCCCCTTCCTCGTCTCTGCCCGTGCCAGGAGCGCGCTGGAGAAACCCAGCAATCAAATCACTCATGTGCACCGAAACAGCTCAGCCAGGTTCTCCAGGAGCATCGCTCACACGCGTGCCAAGGAGCCGCGTCGAGACAAGATGATTTAAGATGTGTGCTGGAGTTCTGCGCCATATTACATCTGTTTTATCTCCCTTCAACCGAGATGAATAAGCAAGGGGAGAGTGGGCCAGGGCCAGGGTGAGGGAAAAGGTGCAGGCTCCTGTTAGCACTGTGTTAGAACAAGCTGTGCAGCAGCATCTCCAGGAGAAACAAAACATTTGTGCTCTTTTCTTCCCCCCCCCCTTTTCTTTCTCTTTAACTACCTCTATGCTGGCAAGAGGAGCCAGCCGAGGGGATGGAGGCTGCTTTTCCATCAGGGATGAGAGAGGAGGCTGATAAATTCCCCCCAGTGCTGCCACTCCCAAACATCAGGTCAAGGCTCTGGCTCCTTCCTGCCCTTTGCAAAGCTGAGGAGCTACCTTTAAAAAAGAGCTGAGGTTTTCTTCTTGGGCTGGGAGAGCTCCATGAGAGTCAGCGCCGTGGAATTTAATGCTGTCTGTTGGACTGGGATCTGAGGGAGCATCAATCAGCGGCTTCACTCCACCAGTTCTTGGACCGGACTCAAGGTCCCGTTTCCCAGACAAGTGGGACAATACCGCTGGCGGATTTTGCCGGAGGCGGGAATGAGTTTTGCTTGGGAGGGGAGACCGTGCAGCACCAGTGGGAGCTCAACCTCACGGGGAAGGTGGGATTTAGCTGAAAAGCTGCCCGATAGCTCCCTGCCGTGGGGCAGAACAGGGAGTGAGGGTCAGAGCCCTGCGTGCTCCAGCTCTGCGCTCTCCCTCGTCTCCCAGTGCCTCCCCATGGAGCGAGACCACTGGGGAGCCGGCTGCGAGCTGGAGCTGAGCTTCAGAGCTGACCTCGGAGGTTGCTGACAAAGGATATTAATGATTTCCCTGAGGGCAGTGTTCAGGCAAACAGGTTTGTCATTTATTTTGCAGATTTACTGGAGTATTATTAATTTACTAGGATAAACTCCATTAGGAGGAGGCATTCATTTCTGAGATATAACTTATTCACAGCGTCTAGACCCGCTCTCCAGACAGGGATTCCGCTAGTTAAGAATTATTCAAATATTGATCTGGACAATTTCTAATTAACTTTGCCCGTGCATTATTATGCATATGCACAAAAATTGATTTTTTTTGCTGGCCCAATAATTAGATCTAATACCTGAGGTAACTTATATTTATGTGTTTAATTATTAGATTCATTAGCAATTTTAATAAATGCTATCGGCTCGGGAATTAACCACCATACTTGACACTTGTTGACTTTCCCAGTCGTTGCCTAATCAGAAGAGGAGAGACAAAAGTCTTTCTGCTGACTGCTTTGGTGGTAATTATCGTGTTGTGCTGTATGATTATTAATACATTCCTTCTGAGTGCAGCCTGGCTCGCTTCTGAAACCAAGGCCATCTGTGATAAACATATAAATATCTAACAGGCTTATCTCGCTGGGCGGTGCAGGGAATAGAGAATAAACGTGAGTGGAAGCAGGCAGATGCCGTGGGAGGACAGGGGCTAACAGCATGGGAGTGACGAAAGCTGGGGGACCACATGAACCAGACCCCAGCTTCTCATGGAAATATCAAGGACAGGGCGATAGCGGCATGGGGACAGTGACACAGTTTGGAGTGAGTTCCAGCAGTTGCACCTCCAAGCTGGCATGGAGTGGAGATCTCTGCTCTAAATCTCCAAAACCAGGCAGCTGTTCTATGGGGTGCTTTGGGAAAGCCTCTCCGCTCCCTCCCAAATGTGTCTAGTTAGCCAACGTTGACGTTTTCCTGCAGGAAAAATACCCCTATCGGCATCCAAAAAAAAAAAAAGCCGTCTTCTGAAAATGGTGAGATGGAGCCCTGACCTTGCAGGTCTGCAACAGGCTCCCCTTGATCCTCCTTTCTGGGTACTCCAGAGGTGCCTGGCCTGGGGTAGAGCCCCCTCAGCTAAGTTAGAATTGTGGGGTTTTTTTTAAGTGCTAAAGCACCATCCCAGTCACAGCACGGGCTGAGCAGTCACCCCAATTTACACTGGGATCCATTTCTGTTTTGGCATCCAGGAGCCACTAATATCGTGCAAAAAAGCCTCCCTCACCCAGCCATCTGGGAAGATTTGTGGTGTCATGTCTGAAATGCATCACAAAAATGTGCTGTCTTTTCACCCTGATGACTTGAGGCCTGAAATGCGGCCGGGAACGACCTAAAAATCCATTTCTGAAGGGTTTGTGTCCAGCTGCTGCCGTCGCATCCCACCCTCCCCTCTCCAATCCCTCCCCAGCCCACGGATGCCTGTGCAGCCGCACAGCATCACTGAGCATTCACTTGCAATTTGGTGCCGGGGCCATTGGGAAATTGCTGACAATTTGGATGAAAATGGTCGGAAAATTGCAGTGTTTAGGCCCATTTTGCGTGGCTGTGCGTGCGCAGAAATTGCAGAGGCAACGCGGGAAGAGGCCAGCGGTGACAAATAGGTGCCGTTGTTCTCCGGGTGGTCGTCGGCCCCCTCCAGCCGTTACGTATTTGTAAACAAATGTGTAAATCGAGCAAAAGAAATTGCCCCTGAGGGAAGCAGGAGGATGGTTCAAAGCACTGGGAGAAGGGAAACACAACTGGGAGCCCAAGAGGTGCTGCCTCTGCTCTGCCAGGCTCCCAGCTAAAGCTCATCTCGGTGTAAAGATGGGGCTGTGCCCCAACGTGGGTGTCGCTTGGTGATGTTCAGGCAGTTAAGAAGCATCTTTTTTTGGAACCATAACATCATGGTTGCTCACTGGTTGTTTATACATCTCCTCCAGAAATTTGCCCTGCAAACTTACCTGGTAGCTGGAGTTATTTACACCCTGGTGTATCTTGAGATGAGCAAGAAAGTCTTGTGGGGCATTTTGTTTTGTGTTTTGTTTTTTTTTCCTTCCTCCATGCAGTTTAAGTAAAAGGCCTTTTGCAGCCCTGTGTGAGCAATGAAATGGGTCCTTATCAGTCAGGGGCTGGTGTTATTCCGAGCCCTGAGTCCCTCCTTGTGGGCACAACAGAGCTGGTGGCACAAACACACCAGCTCTGAGCAGCGTCCGCTGACCTATAAAAGCCTCTTGGAGCTGATTGACCTTTCTGCCCACCCCATAAAGATTCATGAGATTTATTGATAAGGTTTATTTTATCTCTCTGTGGTGACAACAGGGAGAAATCCTCAGTAGGAGAGGGGAGGGGTAAGGAGATGTGCTCGTGAGCCACCAGCCTTTGCCTAGAGGAGCACCCTGTGCCCGGATCCCAGCCCCGTGTCTGCTGGACACATGTTGGCTCAGCTGGCATCTCACCAGCACGGGGATGGCACCATCCTCACCCTCATTCTTCACCTTTTTTTGGGCTGCAAAACCCCTTTATTCACCAGAACAAGCTCTAGCCCTCTCCATGAGGCTTTCTGGGGAGAATCTTACCGGCGGCAGCATGGCTGCAGTGAGAAACTGGTAGAGAAAAGCGGATTTATGCAGGTTTGGGAGCAACGCTGCTGCTCATCTCCTCCTAAAACCGAATTGTTTTTTCCAGCTGTCCCTCAGCATCCCTCTTTCCCCTGCTTTCCAAGCACGGGAGCCTCACGAGGCCCATGTTGCACAAGGCAGTTTTCCTTCAATCCAAAAACCGCATTAAAGACCCGAGGAAGAGAGAAAGGAAGGTGGAGAAGAGACAGGAATCAAACTTGTTGATCAAATTAAACAAATTCTCCAAGCCCGGTTTACACGTCCAGAATGAGATGCTAATTAATGAACAGCAAAAAAGCAGCCGGGTTCCCATTTGCATAAACATGCATTGTCAAACCGTTAGGTAAACAAGAGCAGAAGCCAGATTCATTACGCAGCGATCCCAGCGAGGCTGTTCAGTGGGGATTACAGCCTGTGCGATTTGATTTTATTTTATTTTATTAATTTCTCTTTCTGTCTCTGGTTAAAATTCAATACGCCGTCTAATCAGCCGCAGTCAGAAAAACCTTGGCACGAATAATGACCAGAAGAAGCCCTTTTCCTTTCGTGTTCCTTCCTCGTGCCCACAAATGTGGGTGTGGGGACTACAAATGGAAAGCTGGGGATTTGAATAAGTGCCTGTAGGAATGCATGTTGTAGATTCATTAGAATACCTCTTAATTACAGCTAATTGGGAACGTTGGTCGCTCTGAATGCTGAGAGCTGGAGCAGGGAGGTCGGTCTGTTTGGTGGCTCGGGGTAATTACGTTCCCTGGAGTTAACGGGTCGCTTTGAAGCTTCCCTCTGTTTGGTCCTTGTTGATATGTGGGAATGATCCCAGGGGAAACGATCCTAGTTCCTCCCAGGGGAGCTGGGAGGGCCAGGACATTTAATTTCTTGGGAAACCTTCTGATCTCATGGGTTTGTTTCCCCAGCTGTGGGTTGGAAAGGTGTCACGAGAGCTTTAGGGAGCAGAAAGAGCACTGCAATGCCGGTAAAATAATAATAAATATCTTTTTAAAAGCTAATCGAGGCTGCTGCTGTCTAACAGATAGTTAGATGGATGGACAGATAGAATTGAGGAATTACAGGGGTTTATTATTCGCTCTTGGAACGTTCTCTTTGATGCTCTCTGGGCCATTTATTCTACCACATTAGCTGATTCTTATTTTGATATTGTAATTTTCATTTTGGCAAAAGCACCCACAGGAACTGAATGAGAGCTCATCAGCATAAACTGAAAGGAAGAAATAACTTATATTAAATGTAACAATATTTTTTTTCTTAAATAAGAGAAGAAACCCAAACGATGTCAAGATACAGGCACACAGCAGAATGCAACCAAGTTGCTGCCGCTTGCAGACTTGAGCCAGGAAAACTCATTGTTTCTGGGCTCTTAACTTGAACCAGTTGCAAAATAAAAAGATGTGTTCTCTGCTGAAAAAAAAAGAGGGAGCTGAATCCTCAACTGGAGCCCTGGAGCTAAGAGCAGGTGTCGCTCCCTGCTTGTGTTGCTGCAGCATGGGCAGAGTTGGGCAGGTCAAGATTCTAAGAATTGGGATTTTAGGGGATCTAGAAAAGTTGTAGCAAGTGAGGAATCACCATAAGGAAAAAGAAGAAGGTTCTAGATCAGACCCAAATGCCCTGTGTCCAACCTCTCCCCATCTGCTGACTTTTCTTCTGGCTTCGCTGAAAGGTTTGGAGCACGATGTGTAAAATAATAATAATAAAAAAAGAAAGCTTTTTGCTGAATGAGAGGGGAAAATGAGTAATGACTCCCTGGCAAGTTCCCTGAAGCTGAGGCAAGCACGTGGAAGGTCGCATTCGCCTTCTTAGGTGCGCTGCTTGCCTCCTGGGCTGGCATCCAGCTGATGCTGGAGAGAGGAGCTTTCAGCGGATGAGTCCAGTTGGCTCCAGCTGCTCACTCAGAGGCTTAAGGGCTTTGCTGAGTTAGAGTTTTCCAGCAGGTCTTTTCAAATTGCATGTTGGTTATTTAGATTTTTCCGGTGCTGTTTATTCCATACAGATTGCCAGACTTTTTTTTTTTAGGAGCTTACTTTTACTGTTGATTTTATTTTTCTGCTTTTTCAAGGATTAAATCATTTTCCTTTGGTGCATCATCTTCTCCTGGACACTGACCTCTCCAGGCACGATGCTGAGCACTGAGCTTTGTTCCCTTGGGGACCATCCTGCACATGGTCTTATGTAGGGGTCCTTTCCAGGGTGGGCTCCATACTTTATCTCTGCCCCATGAGGGTGCTGGGGGTGGGAAGTCAGGACATTGTTTGCCCCAGGAGCCAGGCCAGGCATCTGCCATCTCACTATTGATCTGGCTCCTTGCAACCGTGGTACCTGCCTGGGCCCAGGGGACTCATTGCAGTTTGGCTGAGCTGGGAGCCCCGGGGCTTTGCAAGAAGACTGGTGTAAAGAGATTTAATTTCTTCCTGCTCTCAGGGGCTCTGTGCCAATTTCAGAGTTAAATGAACCTGAACAACGGCAAGCTGGGGGTTTTCTCCTCTGTGGGATGCTCACAGGCTAGCCAGCTGGTGGTCTCATCTCCAGGGATCGAGGGCATCTCTGTTGGGATCCAGGTCCCAACGAGTTCACAAGGCTGGCAGAAAGGGGAGACGAGTGATTTAAAAACTGTGAATCACATCTTCATAACATTCCTTGAAGGACTTCCAAAAGAGTATGAGAATAGGAGGAAAGCGATGGATTGGCTCCTCGCATCCTCTAATCCTCCCTTCTTCCCTTGGCAAAGATTTGTGAGCAAGGCAGATGAGAGATTTCCTGTTTGGCAAAGAGGGGGAACAGGAGATTAAATCAACCTGCTCGTCTCCACACTTCTAACACAGTTTGAAAGATGCTTAAATATTTATTTAAAAAGAAGTGGGGCAGGGGGGAGAAGGGGGGATGGGAGAGAAGCAGAAAGAGGGGGATACATAAAATTAAAATGTTCATTATCTCACAATTCATATTTAATAAGAGTCATCGTTACAGCTGGATAATGGATTTCCTGCTGTAAATGTCTTTCCCGTTTCCACAAGCCCAACCTTGACTGGGAAGAGCTGGGGACACCTGGCAGGGGGGAAGGCACAGATGGTGCTGCAGGGTGGGAGTTAGGAGGACATACCGTTCAATCCACTAGATTGTTGCTTTGCTCAGAATATTTCACCCTGTCCTGCTGGAGGGGAAGGTGGAGGTGCTAGAGTCGAGTTGTTGGGCTGATGTTCTGTGTTCAAAGAGTGCTCAGGGTGTTGGTTTAAAGCAGAAGGGGTACCAGGGTGGTTGGCAGACAGGTCTGTGGGCTTCCAGCTGCCGGCCACGTCCGTATTCCCATTTTCCCCAGGATCTACCCCCAAGGACTTGTCAGCTTTACTTTGAAACAAAAGCTTTTGTTGAGCAAAATCCCAGGTCCGTTGGCTTCAAGAAGACGCAGTGCAAGGGCTATTAAATATTAACATGCCAACAACATTAGGAAAATCCAATGGAACTTAAGTGACTTTGAATGCGAAGCGCTGATTAACTGCTGGAGGGGATTATTGAAGAAGTAAATGGAAAGTAACACGGGGAATTGCCTGATACGGATTGATCAGAGGCTCCCTTTGGACCAGGATGGGCTTATTAGACACACTACCTGATGCTGCTGTTCTGAAGCACAGTCGAGCTACTTTGGCTCGCTCTTTCTATCAGCTTATTAGAAATCCCTGGGTAGTGAAATATCTCCAAATAGGATGAAGCTGTATTTACTAATTTGTGAGGATTAGCAGGAATAGAATTATTAAGATCCCTATCGGAGGCTGTTGTGAGGTATGCGGCTGCTTTTGTTGGATCTTCATCCCAGGAAAGCTGCAGCAACGGCTTTGGATGCCCCGAGCGGGTCCAGCTGGGGCAGAGGGATGCTGTGTGGCTGTTGGATTTCCCCCTGCCTTCCCAAAATTTTAGTCAAAAGCCTCAAGAAGCAAGAAAAAGCTCCCTGAGAACAAGCGAAAGAGGATAACGCGTTTCTCTGCCTTTGCTCCGAGGTTTTCTGTCTGCTAGGGCTGCACCTCTCTGCTCCCGACCGTCTCCCGTGGGATCCTCGTGCTGAAAGGGCTGTGAGGGGCCAGGAGGCGGTTTGGGGTGAGGTGCTCCAGGTACCTCCCGGGCGCTTTCTCTCAGCCCAAGCTGAATCCAGGGCAGGGACGAAAAGGAAAGAATTGCACCAGTTTTATAATAAATGTCACTGGCAGGGACGGGTGGTTTTATTAACTCCATTTGTCTTCCACAGCCACACAAATAGTGGCAATAAATCACCCAATCACCGGCATGAACGGACAGAGCTCACGGGGACAGCCCGGCCCCGATCCCTTCCCGCCCTCCCTGCCCCCGGGAGAAGCGCAGCCAGCAGAGCCCGTCTCGGCTTTGCAAACCGGGGAAAACAGGTCTGTTGGCAGGAGCAAAGTGACAAAAAGTTGGTGATTTGCTGGGGAACTAGTCTGAGATTTGTGTGAGTGGACGCAAACCCTGCTACAGCCTTCGCCGTTGGGAAACTGAGGCACGGGGTGGGGGGGGAATGCTGTGGTTGGTAACAGTACTGCAGGAGGTGACTGGCAGCAAGTGGCTTTGTGTAGATGCGAGGTGATGGTCACAGCAGCCCGTCCAGCCTTTCAAACACCGATCCTTTTTCCACCAGAGCCAATGCACACGCTGAGCTGCTTTGTCAGGGCTGAAATTACAGGTTAATTCTGACTTGGGTGGACGACGCTGGGGGACTGTCTGGTGGGACAATGTGGGCGAGTTGTGGCCCCAAGGCTTAGTCCCGTGCCGCACAGCGAGAGCCTCCGTGCCACCGCTCTGCTCTTCTCCCGCCGTAAAAATACCCCCCTCCAGCCTCCAAAATGTAGGTTTTTATGTTTGTTTTAATAGAAGAGTCTTGTCCTATTGATTTCAAGCCGCACGTAGCGTCGGGAGGCAGAGCGAGCGATCGATGGGCATCCCATGAGCTGCTGCCGCCCGCACTGGTGCGTTGCTTTGCTCCCGATCACGGGGCCGGGGGGGGACCTCGCTCCCCCTGCTCCGTGCATGAGTCACCCTGCCCACCTCACAGTCTCGAGGGCCCTCCTGGGACATCTAACAAGCAAATCCAGCTGCTGTCCGATTTTGGAAGTGGAGGAGCTGGCTTCCCTGCTCACGTCCAAGACAAGAGGCAATCCATCCCGGGCAGCCAGACTCAAAGGCTCAAAGCCTGGGGCCAGCAGTAATAGAAAACTAAAAATGTTTTGTTTCGACCTTATTGCTACAATTTGTTCTCTTTCAGCTCTTATCTTATAGAGAAGTAGAGATTTTGTAATGGATTGACTGTTTGTATTCGATATTGCTGTATTGTCAGAAGGGCATCTTTTTTTCTCTTTTGCTTTATGAAAAGAGCCTGGGAGCAAAGAGAGTTTTCCAAATTCTGCCTTGGAAAACCCAAGCTTGCTGTGAATGAGGGTGGAGGTATAAATGCCAGCATTTCCCAGGGACTGTGGTTTTGGTTTTCCATCACTCCGCCTTCCAGAGCATCCATTTGCTTGAAAATATCTCCATTCACCCTTGTTTCAATGCGGAGCCAGAGAATTATGTGAAATCCTTGTATTTCCTCTAGAATGGAGACCTCTTCTTTCCCCAGTCTGCCAGGGCTCTTTACCCACGGATCTGCCCTTTGGATTCCCCCCTTATCTCAATCCTCAGCCCATCAGCCAAAGCACAGGGTTCACGACGATAAGGTCTGCAGGGGGAGCTGAGCTCTCCTGGCAGCCGCAGCCGTTACGTGCGATGCCTCCAGACACCGATCCGCAGAAATTCAGCGTCTCGTGGACCTGTGCCTGTTATTTAGTGCTGCTCTTGGAGTGATGGACAATGGGGAACACTGTTCCTAACTCCGTGGTGATCAGCCTGAGTGGGACCCAGGGAAAGGTGTGAAGGGAGGGGGAGACAGAGCAGGCATCTTATCTCTCTATTTATCTACCTGCTTTCCTGGACGAGGAAACTCTGATTTAGGTGGCGGGGTTCCACCTTTTTAGCTCTGGATGAACGAGACTTCAAGGGAGGATTTTATTTCATCTGTATTTCTTTTATTACTTCACCATAACATACCCCTGTCTTTCTACGGCATTAATCATTCTCATTCCTCCTCCAAGATCACTAGTCTTTCTAATTCCCTGATGTCTTTTTTTTTTGGCTGCAGAGCCGTGAACATAGTGAGTGTAATGCAGATCCAGGGACTCGGAGCAGGTTTCCTCTACTCAGCTCTGCCTACTTCTGCCTTTGGTTACAAATACCTTTTACTCCTGCCAGCGGTCCCCGGTTCCCAGCGCTGAGCAGACAGAGGAGCTGCAGCTGGATTTTCAGCAGCTTCCCCTTTTTATTTTTTCAATCAGTGAGTCTGTGGAGTGCTCTGGGGACACGAGTGTCCTTGTGGACACTGCTGGGTCCCTGCCCCTGGAAAGCGCAATGTGGATACGGCCTCCATCCCTTAGGAGTTGTGATTCCTCAGCCTCGGCAGGTCTGAGGGGCCACGAGGATGTAGCCAGGATGGGACATCACAGGACAGCACAGTCTTTATGCTAGCATGTGATGGGAAGCATTAAATATCCCACCTTGGCCCACCTCAAGCAGCAAATCCCCCCTGGTCGTAGCCAGCACAGGCGTTTCCTCGACGCCTTTGGGTGCCAGCGAACGTCTCCTCTTTATCTTCTTTAGAGTTCTCTTGTAAAGTGCATAAAAAGAATCATTTTATGTCAAACCAAAGACCCTCCCAGCAGGTTTGGACGATACGGGGAGGGGATGCTGTGAGCCCTGCAGGGATGGCTCTTCTGAAAGGATCACAGGGATGAGTTGCGTTGGAAAGCGTGAGCCCCGACGAGGGGGGTTGTTTTACGCCTGTTTTTATTAGCACCGATTCAGCTCCGCAGTTGAAGATCCTCCGGATGAAAGTGCATCTCTGAAAGCTTCAGCTCTTTTTCCCCCCCTAATTAAAGTTCAAGGCAGCGATCCTGACGTCTGAGCCTTCCAAGGGCTCCTGCAGGAAAAGCTTCCTCGACATCCCCAGTATTTCTAAGTTTAGAAATAAAACCTGTCATCACCCAGAACTGCAACTTCTCCCTGAAACACAAACAAGGGAGGGGAGACAAAGATCTCTCAGACCTTGTTGTGTACCACATTGCTTCTTAAGAATCAGGGTCCTTAAAAGAGATTTCCTATGTTTCCTGATAAGACGATTTTATTTATTTATTTATTTATTTTTGTTCTTACTGCCCTGGGAAGGTGAAATTCCCCCGGTGAGCCGCAGCCACCCCTCGCCCCGTGCACGCAGGGTGCCCTGGCTCTGTTCAGGTGCTCAGTTACTTTTGCACTTGTCTGCCCTGTAATTTTACCTTGAGCAATCATGCTTGAAAAGCATCTTATGTGCAGATCTCTGTAGAATAGGGGAAAAAAAAAAGCGTTGAGTGGGTGGATTCAGGGGGAAATAAAGGGGTTTTTTCTCAGTACCGGTTAATGAAATTAGAAAATGGAAAAGAGCTCGCCTAATATTATACAAAGATAAAATAAATTTTAAAAAAATCACAATGCTTCAGCTCTTTCTAAATGTCAAAATATTACATTTTTTTGGATGATGGAAGACAGAAAAAATAGCTAGGTTTCAATTTCAGGTGCCACATCATATCTCTTCCCCTCTATAATTTTTATTAAAATGTGAACGTTCCAGGAAGTCATTATGTCATCTTTATTGTGTTTGCAGAGGAAATAAAAAGTTTATTTGAGGAAAGTACGTAGAAACAAGGTCTGCCTGTGTCAGCCTTCGGGGAGAGTGGGGTGGGCAGCGACGGCTCTGCTGTCCTCCCTCCCACCCAGAGGGATTCTGGCGGAGAATTCAGCATCACTGGGGCCAGGTGGAGCTCAGAGTTTCCCCTTTCCCTGTGCCGTGGAGCTCTAGGCTCTAGGTTTCCCTTTTCCCGTGCCATTGAGCCCTGGATTTCCCTTTCCCCTCCTGGATTGCTCTAAGGGGGAGTGCCAAAGAGCAGGAAAGGTGCTGTGGCTTTACGTTTTCAGTCATTTTATGTGTTTGGATGAACCCGTGGATGTCTCTTGGTTTTGCTGGGTTTCATCTGTATTCTTTTCTTAGCAGGAAAAAAACTTGCTGGGTGAGCTTATTTGACTTTTTCTGACTTGCTGAAGGCGAGGGGAAGCATCCTGCAGTTGTGGTACAGAGGCTCTCCTGCCCAGGCAGGTCCCTGCTGCCCTCGCAGGGTGTCTGCGGAGAGCTCTGCCTGGTTGGAGAGTTTTTTTTTATCCTCCCTTCCCCTGAGGTGGTGTCAAGACCCGGAGGTCGCCTGACAAAAGGCGCCGGCAACGAGATATAAACCTTTTAGCAGCGATGGCTGGAAGACAGAGCCTGCCACATTCACATGAGAAGTTAGGTCCATTCCAGGGGTTTATTGCAGGGAAAGTGATGAATTGGCTCAAACCCCTCAGGAAACGGGAGCTTTTCTCCACATCAAGCTCTCCAGAAAGGTTGCTTTCGCCAAACTCACCCTCTTAAGCTCACTTCTGGGGCAGCAGATGAGATTTAAAGGGCCTGGGATCTTGAGGAGGTCAGCTGGTGGGTGCCGATGTTCCCTTCTGGCTTGAAAGGTGACGAGACGATGATTGTCTCAGGTGCTCGTTTAGTGCAGATTCATAAGGCCTGAGAGCGGCTGTGAGATGGATTTCCAACCCTGTGGTCTCCGATAACGCTCGTTTCATCCGTCTTTTGGCAGCGGTAGCAGAGAGGGCAGATAAGAGCCAGCCTGGCATCGCCTCCGACGCCCACTTGCAGCCACTCGGATGCAATTAAAAGGGGCCTTGAACCCTGGCGAGGCTCTAATTATTGCAGTCACTTCGGTGCATCTGCCAGCTTGGATAAGGAAGGGCAGGGAGATCCTGCCTGTTGAGAGCCTGGGGAAAGGGATGCTCAGACGCAGCCCGTGAGGGCCCTTTTGTGGTGTCACCGCTCGCCGTGCCGCTGGCCTCCAAGCAAAGCCTGGAAATCAAAGGCTGGATGCAGAATTAAACGTTTTAGTGGGAGTTTTGAAGGGAGGCTGAGCTTGTGCAAAGGCCTGAGAAATTCCTGTACGCTGTGGCAAGTGGGTAAATACTGTCTGTGTGGCCGCCCTGCCCCGGGCAGGGGATACGTGGCTCCTGCAGAGCCAAGTGCTGGCAAAAAAATGCTTGAAAAAGGGTCTTTTGCTTCTCAGCACATCGTGTGATGCCACAGTCGTGCAGCCTGTGCCCTCAGTCCATCGAGGGAGCAGATCTGCGCTGGATTGGGCACCGATTCCCCTGCTCCCTGGCCCATGAGTCCTGTTTCTAGGGGATTTGAGCTCATTTTACAGAGCTTGGCTCACAAATGCCAGGCTGAGACAGAGTGGGCTGGTGCCCAGTACAGCAGGCTGGGGGCTGCCGGGGCTCAGCTTACCTGAAAAGGGATGGAAAACACTCTCCTAGCAAACAGAAAAGGGGCATGGAGTGAGGATGCTGGGGATGGACATCCCACACCCACTGCAGATCCCCAGTTGCCTCTCCTGTTAAAGGTTAAATCCTCCAGTGAAAGTATTTGTGGGAATTGGCCACGGTAACTCAATGGGGCAGCTCAGTGCTCCCAAACTACTGGATAAACTGCCGACTCTGCTCGTTGTAACATTAGCTTTTAAATTTAATAGTATTTAGAACTGAGTCTTATGTTTCTATGAGATTTACTTGCACAATTAGAAGCCTGGAGGGATTCTATTTATTTATTTATTTATTTTAATTCAAAGCATTGTCATAAAAGCTTTTGGAAGAAGAGGGAGAAATAGCGACGTTTTAACTCTTCTTTTGAGTTCCTAAATAAAACCGGATCATTTTGGTGTCAACTTACCAATATCCATTAAAGGAACAGAGCCACAGCTGGAGAAGTGACAGTATAAATATAATGTTATGCATTCATGTATATATCTCCCTTTAATAATTTCTGAATTTATCCTCCGCAAAGAGAATAATTTTCTCTCTGCCCCCGACACAGACGCAACCTGTGCTCTGGCCCCGTGGTGCTGCCTGCGATCGGCACTGGAGCTGGAGTTATTCCCAGCCCCCGCTCCGGAAAATTAGCTGTAATTAGCTTTTCTATGGCGTGGCACCCACAGGGAGCAGAAAGCATGTTGCTGGCCTCGTTCGACAGCAGGGTAAGCTGAGGCAGCGCGCAGGGCTCAGGGGAAAGACGGAATAGCCTCCAATCGAAGGGGGACTCACTGCAGATACAGGCAGGTGTCTATCCATGGGCTGAGTGCCACGAGCCTTCATCCCCCTTCATCCCGCCCTCGGCTCCCCCCTCGCTGCCGATAAGCGGAGCTGCCGTTAAAGTGAGGAATAGCCGGCAGCACAAGGGTTATTTTAAATCTTTAATAGAATGTAATACCTTACATTAAGGCTTCATCATCTCCCTCCCCGTGCGGGCACGACGAGAGCATCCATCACAATTAGTGCAACATCCCGAACGGCAGAAAGAAGATGGACGAGAGCGTGGGAGGGAGGAATGAGGTGCCGGGCATCGTTTTTCCGTGGGGTTTGGGCACAGCTCAGGGCAACCCCCGCCTCAGGGCTGGCTGGTGGGTACCAGGCGTGATGTGATGTGATGCTGCACACGCGTGTGTATCGCGGTGTTATCTGCCCTCGTGGCCTCAATGGTGTTTTCTATAAAGCTCTGGTGCCTGGAGTTATGCTGTTGTGTGAGAATCTCAGCTTTCATTAAGTGATAATCATCATCATCATCATTAAAAATAACAGCAAGTTTCCAGCTGTCATGCTTCCCATTAAAAGCCAGAAATACGACCTGGGTCTCCTAAACCAGGAGAAAAATAAAATGCAAATCATGGTTTATAATTGTTAGAAAAAGCCTCACATCTTTAAGACCAAATTCATTGGGATTTAGTGGGGAAGAGAGGCCAGGGAGGAGGCTGATTCCTGCTCTTACGGCCTCCTCTCCTTCTTTATCCTTCATGACCCAGAGCTGGGTTTGTTTCTGTGTCCTGGATGCAGCCAGAACCCCTCTGACCCCTTGAGCATCCAGAGCCCTGGTCCTGAAACCATTTCCCCCATGGTAGGGGGAGGTGAGAGCAAGAGAAGAGGGGTTCTGATGATTTCTGCAAGGCCTGACTTTTCAAGAGCTTCCTAAGCAGGAAAAGCTAAAAAAGTCTTCCACAGATCTCAGATTTCTGTGGTTTTATCCCAGGTTTACTCTAATGATGCTTCTTTCCTGATCCCAGGGTCTGCAGGAGGGTAGAGAGCAGCTTTTCAGAAGCAATGCTAAGCCCTGGATCCCAGGCAGGAATATGAAACATTAAGGAGCAGCTAACGAGAGGAGAATTGAAAGGAAGCTTTTCCCAGCAGAGATGAGTGGACTTTAAAAAAAAAAAAAGTGTTTGATGCTTAGGAAAGAAACGGCAGCCAGGAGACGCGGGTGGTAGGGGCACTGCTCCTTCCTCTGCCCCACCAGCTCCCAGCAGCTGCCAGGCAAAGCCCAGGGGATACTGGTGGGAGGGGATGGTTTTGTGAAGGAATTGCTGGGGGGCTCAGTGACAAAGGCTCTGCCAAGGACCGCTGTGGTGGCTCCCTTTGCCTTCCCCTGTAGCTGGGCTCGGGACCTTGGCCTTCTCTGGCAGAGAGATATGACTCTCAGCTTTTCAAAGAGGAATCTAAAGAATTAAATCACCTTTCTCTTGTTAATTCAGTATTTTGGGGAGAGAGGAGCAGGCTTGGTCCGATCAGGGCTGTGGTATTATACCGGAGCGTGTCATCACGTCCTCAAAGCTTAAATGAATAAAAAGCAATTAAAGTTGCCAAACCTGCTGATCTGTACACGGCCTTCTCCCCTCCCACTGTTTTTCTGTGTAGCTCTGTTCCATTAAAGAAACTAATTACTTTCTTCTTACGTTTGTAGAATAGCTGAGGTGGGACGTGAACGGGTAAGCCCAGACTCACTGACCTCTTTGACTTGATACCAGTGCAGACCAAAATTAGTTTTCTGGATGAGGCTTCCCCTCCTCGCCAAGCCAAGAAGAGGAGCCAGGCCCTGATCACACCACCAAGAATTAAAAATACTTCTCTAACCCCTGCAAAATAAACCCATTAGGGAGCAGCCGCCTCGTGGGGGAGGCTGGGAGCATCCCTGCCCGCGTGGGGGATGCGGGAGCCCGAGGAAGATGGGAGCGGAGCTCTCACGCCGCTAAATTTTTAATCAAAGGTGGCATTGCTGATGTCCCTGGGTTTGCAAGCGCTCTTTAATCTCTGCTGAAACGCTTCGAGCTGGAAGGATCCCTCTGCCTGACCTGTATGATTTATACATCTGTAGGCAGGTAGCGAGCGAGGTGCGAAGCGCCGGCGGGGCCCGGCTGGTTTCCCTCTGCTTTATGAACGTTCCCGGTCCCATCACGGCTCTGCCCCGGCCGGCCTCGCTCACCCTTCGCGCTCCAGGACCCATTTCCTCCCTTTTCCTCTGGTTTCGAATCGGTGGCTCTGATGTGGTTTGCTTGGCCGGGAAGCCCAGCCAGCGTAAGGGAATGAAGCGTGAGAAATCAGGGCTTTATAAGCCATAAAAACATTTGCATTTGTATTTCAGGCTTGAAATATTTTCAGGTTGTTGCATTTGAAAGTTTTCTGTGGTGGCTTTTTTGTTTGTTTCTTTCTTTCTTTCCTTTTTCTCCTCTCTATATTACCACGTTAAAGCAAAAGCAGACTTTTCTTGCAGGAGGCAATCCCACTCTTTAGAGAAAAATCAGAGATCCTTAAAGGTGTCCTTAGATCCTTGGTGGCCTCTTGAACATACCAGATCTTCTGTTGCAGCCCCAGTGCCCTGCGTCTGGTGAAAGCATCTCCCCAGCTTGCTCCGGTCTTGGTTATTTGCTCCAGTGGTTAATTGTCACCACTTAAAAAAAAAAATAAAAAAAATAGTGTGCTTTATTTCCTCTTTGAAGTTGTTTAGCTACTTGCTGTCTCTCTGCTTGGATGTACCCACAATCCCACTCTCCCTGAGCCCTCCTACCACACCCACCAATCTTGCTGAATTACTCCCCAAAACACCCCTTTTCCCCCTCAAAAAGCCCAAACCAGCCGCTGAGCGGAGTTTGAAAACGGAGTCAAACCCAAAGCCATTTTTTTTTTTGCTATTCTTGCAACGCCTTTGGACAAAGGAAGATCAAAAAGCAGCTTTTATTGAATTTGTTTTTCCCCTCTGAAAACCAGGGGTATTTTTTCCCAATGCTGCGGCCGCAGTCACGGGCCGGTGTGCTCTGCCAGGGAGCGTATAAATAGTCGGGACTGAGAGCAGAGCACAATGGTTGTCACTCGACCGCAGCAGAATGGGGACATGAGTGGTAGCAGATGAATTTCCTAAGCAACAAAGATCCTGTTTTCATGCAAATATCTCTTAGTAATAAAATCCAGGAGAAAAGAAAGACAGATAATATGTTATATAAGCAGAATTATCTCGGCACAGAATGTTTCTTTCAAGGGTTTTGAGTTATTTTTTATTTATTTGGGGTTTTTTTAGTGTGTGTATGTAGACATCAGCAGCCTTTCAGCAACTTGATTTGGGCCGCGAAGGAGAGCGGCGGCAAACGATGTGCGGCAGAGAAAGTGCTTTAGTTGCCTACAAAGCGCCGTCTGATTTTAACACGAGCAGGAGCTTAATGCGAATAAAACCCGGAAAAAGATTCCTCGCCATGATAACACGGCCTCCCTTCCCCTCAGGATTTCTGAGCACTTTGCAAACATCCATTAATTAAGCCTCGAAGGAGATCCTGTCCCCAGCTTTACAGCCGTGGCGAGATGAAGTGTTCTGCTCTAGTGCAGCGTCAGGGAGGGAGCTTGGCATCGGGATGCTGAATCCCAACGATCTCCTCCCCAACCCTTAGACACTTTATCTGCTGCAGAGACAGCCAGGAGAAGGAGAAATTTTTAACTTCACAGCTCTTGACCTTGTCAGGCCGGTCTGAGACTGATGCCCTGTGTCCCTCTTGGGACATTTCACCTCCGGTGTCGTCAAAAAACTCCAGCACCGGGAGAAGTGATGCCCGTAACTTCTGCCATGGAGACAGAGTCATTCCCAAGCAGCTCTCTGCTACTTCTCCTTCTGTTTTCTTGTCTTTTTCTTTAAGTTTTTATGCATTTTTTTGGGGGGAGGGATATAGGGAGCATGTGTTTCTCCAACAAACCAGCCTCGTTTGTAAATGTGCAGTTGAAACACTTGAGTTGGCAGCTTGAGCAGAGTGGGCTGCCCTGCTCCGCACCCGTGAGGGGCCATCTCTGCCAATGGATTTACCGTCGGGAGAGTAGAGGGAATATCTGAAAACCGGGAGTGCCGGTCAATAGGCCCATGAAGCAGCCAGCCGTGGAAAGCAATAAGGAATGCAAGAGTGGGTGCCCTCTCTTACAGACCTAGTGAAATATATGCCCGGTGCATTGGCACATCCGTACCCTGCACCATCTGTCCGTATTTATCACAAAATATCTGGTTTTCCTCGCTCACTCCCCTCACCTGACGCACGCTATGGTGACTTGCCTCAGCCTATTACGATAATTTAATTTTAAACTTGATTGAGATGGTGGCTTTCAAATAGAGTGCAGTCTAAGTCCAAAATTCAAATCCAGCTCCCCCCACCAAATTCAAACCCTGGGGAGCAGCAAACTGTTTCCCAATCCAAAGCCCAGGCCCATTTATCTTTGAAACCCAACATTTGGAAGCCGGACTCCAATTTTTGAGTGTTGAGCATCCAAATGCAATTCAGCTAAAGCACAGGTCTTGCTTGAATTGCAACCTCCCCCGAGCCCCCAGGAACTGGGCAGCTGAAAGTGCTCAGTTCTTCCTCCTGCTGCTTTTGCTTTGAAGGGTGGGGGGACGGGGCAGGGGGGAGCATTACCCTCCCTGCCTAATTTCTGCTGTAATTAAGCTCTAGAAATGTAGACTCTGCAGTTATTTTGCCGTTCCCTGGCATCCTGAGCTCCTCCACCTTTCTGAGCTGTAACTCTTGAGCAGCTTGTGCTCTCGCAGAAGAACTCAGCGGGGAGCTTTTAGCTTCCCCAGTTTTGTTGGTCCCCTGGTCATTAGGGCACTTGGTTCCAGCAATAAGTGTTTCCTGAAGTCTGCAGGAACTTTTATGTAGCTAAAAAGTCTCTTGTGTTATCCTTAAAATAGCGTCTCCATCTCGCTGCCTCCCGGCTGATCAGGAGGATGAAGTTGGTCAGTTCCCTGGAAGAAGATCCAATTTTTTCCTTTCTAATCGATACAAGCTAGGGGAAAAACTGATGTTTTTCTTCCCAATGACTTGTGTCCTTGTGTGTTCACGAGGGGTTCAGGTGCAGAGCCGATGCAGGGTCTGTCTGCAGATGGAGACTCCGCTCTGTCTGGTTTTTGGTGCAAATTATCCAGTTGCTTGTACGAGTTACATACGGATGCTCTGCATCGTTAGGGACCAGTGTTAACGGTCCGTGTGTGACCAAGGGATAGTCCAAAGCTGTGACAATGGGGTGAGAGGAAAGGGAAGATGCTGAGATGGGAAAGATGTATCTGAATTGGTAGCACCTTGGTGAGGAGGAGAGGTGTGGGCAAGCACTGACACACTGGTGATTGCTGGTGGAACTGGAGAAAGACCAACTTACTTTGCAGGCTGTCTTTATTGCCATTTGGAAACCGGAGTGGCCCCTATTTACTTGTTTGGCCCATCCTGCTTTCAACTCTGAAATATTTTGTGTTCGTTTCTTTGTGAATAAACATCTGAGCCCCTTCGAGACCTTTGCTGGGTGAAGGAACAAGGAAATTTATGCCAGAGTCTCCAGTGGCAGAGAAATTTTGCTATCTGTATTGCCATCATCGTGGAGAAGGTTGTCATGGTGACTTGAGGTGTCAAGAGACTGCTCTGGAGCAGGAGCAGGGGAGTGAGACGCTGGTGGAGGGAGGCAGGGAAGGAGGGAAAGAGGGTGAAACGAGGAGAAAGTCGAAAAAAGTGCAGGAATGAGTAAGGAGAGAAAAATGAAATGGAATGGGGAGGAGGAAAGAGAGCGCTGCGGGGAGGTTTGCATTTTATTCCCTTCGTTTTTTGCATCTGATGCCCTGGGATGAGCAGGGAGCGACTGGGAGTCAGGGATGGGCACCACCCGCTCAGCTCTGGGGTTGGAAGGCAGCAATTTTGCAGCCTGTGCCCGAAAGACCCTTCACCGACCACGGCCCCACACCCTGATCTGGCACCACCAGGCGTGAAACGGGGACGGAGGCGTTTTTAGGGGAAGATGGGACAGCTCTGTCAAGGAGCTGGCACGCAGGGCTCTGCAGGGGTGTGCCAACTCTCCCCCTCCTCCTTTTGCCCTCTCCTCCCCCCGCCGAGCCCCCTTTTTCGCAAGCGTTAAATCTGCAAAGTAAACCCCAGCGAGAGCACTTTCCAAGGGCTGCCGGCTATGACAGATGTTATTTTATGGAACACGGCACCAGAGATGTGAAATACATAGTTCATAAATGTCAGGAGGAAGGAAGCAATATCCTGGATTGAGGTCGTTTGACTTTTTTTTTTTTTTTTTTTCCCCCTCTCTCTCATGAAAGCATCTTTCCAAGTAAACAGCGATCCAGGCCTGGCTGCCATTTGGAGTGAGGAGCAATCTGCCTTGGCGAAGGCTCCGGCGCTCGGGGGAAGCGGTGCTTGAATGTGCAGCTCATCTCAATGTGAAAAGGATATATTCTTTTATGAATATATTTCTTTTCCCCCTACCTCATTGCAACATCTGTCTGAGGAATTCAATGTCAGGACATAAAGCTGAGGTCTCTAATTGAGGTCTCCGGGGAGGGAGTTGCAAGTTGGGTCTATAGGAAAGGAGTATCTGCGTGTGCCTGTCTCTCTCTCTATCTGTAGGTACATATGGAATTGCAATTAATTAGACCCTCGGTTCGTAACAAACTTAACAGGGTTTCCACCGTTTGCCAAACGCCTGGTGGTTAATGTTGAGTTTCACTCCTCTGAACGTCTCGTGCTCATCGTTAACGCTCCGCTGCTTAACTTCCCACCCCCAAAGCCCCAAACCCCAGCAGCAGGGCAACGCTACCCCCTGGCTCCTTCTGCCCTCGGCTCCGGCGAGTTCATGAGCCGGAGCTGGCACGCCAGCCCCTCTCGAGTCGGTGGTTTTTAACACGAGCGTGTCAGAAAGCGTTACTGAACCGCAGCGGCGGCTTCGCAGGGTGCCGGGGAGGGCAGAGGGACAGCCGAGCGTCACTCACATCTGCCGGCTTCTCTCTGCCGAGCATCCTACGCCTGGTGAAAGGCATTTCCACCCCGGCCCGGCTCGGAAGCCAACAGATGTGGCATTTAACGCTAATCCCCGGTGACTGGCCTCCCCCGACCGCCTGCGGCTCCCGGCGCTGTCGCATCTGCTCAGGAGGGGCCCTGCCGAGCTGCCGATGGTGGGGTGGTGGAGTTGGCCGTGCTGGCCGGCAGCATCTAAGGTCAATATCCTAGGAACAGGATACGGGATCATCTCCAGGCTTTTATTCTTTATTGCTACCCGGAAAAACATCCTGTTGGTCTCAGAAGATGCAGCACCTCCGAGATTTTCGGAGAGGGGGGTGTCGCGCTGCAAACCGCCGGATTTTTTTATTTCAAAGAAGGGACGGAAAAATCTTAAATTTCCTTGTGTTCTCACAGCAAAGCTACTTTAGGCTGGAAAATAGGCCAATTTCCACCTTATCTAATGCCTCCAGCTGTGATGTGAAAAGCTCAGAGGAAAAACCGCATCTCTCTACGTTATCTCTTAACTGCAAAGTTTAATTATCTTCAGCTGCTCTGCTGAAACGTGGCCGTGCCCGGGCTGCACCCAGCGGGCTGCGGTGGCATGAGCAGGGGCTGGGGACGGCACCGGGGGCTTGGCTACACCAATGCCAAGGCAGTAATACCTGCGTTTCTTTGCTCGAATGGGGCAGGCAAGAATATTCTCCTTTCTCCTCCCATCAACTCCGAGTTTTTGTGATGAGGAGCGCAAATTTCCTCTCTTCTTGTTTCCTGGGATCTGTGCGTTTTGTGCCCACACTCACAGAAACCTGTGTGGGATCTGTACGTTGCTGAGATGTCCATCAATTATTTATAGAAGGAATACATTCATTTTGCTCTTAATTTATTCACCATTAGCTTCATGGTAAATAGAAGAAGAGAAAAAAAAGAGGAGATGTACAGATGTGGATGGAGATACTGAATATCTCCACAGAAATAAATCCGCTAAAGAGGGGGCAAATGTTAGAGAATGTGGTAGGGAGGAGACGAGAGTTAGAAGAAATAAAAACCTTTAATCTAAGCAGGGCTTAAATACACTTCCAAATGTCAGCTCCTTAATAGCTTGTCCTAAGTCTCAGCATGTTAGAAAATATAAATGATGGAGAGATCCTTCTCTGCTTCCCATTAGCCGACATCAGTGGGTTTGTACGTCAGCATCTGTTCTCCTTGATTGCAGCTGGCCTCTTAGGTGGTTGGTTTTGATTGTAGTTAATTCATTAATTTCTGTTTGGGTGAGGATTTCTTCTTCCTCCCCCTTCTTCTTTCCCCAGACTCCTCTTATTTCCCTTTAGGATTCGGTAAGAAATTGAATTCTCGCAGCCGATGCGTTTGGAAGATCTGGGGAGCAATACGGTGTGGCGTCTTTTAACAATCCGCTCTGCTCCGGCGACACGTGGTATCGCTTTAATGAAATATTTAATGCAAACAATAACGGAGGAAATGGCAGGAATTTTATTCCTGGATTTCAATTTTAGCAGACCCCTCTGCCTGGGGGGGCTCTTCCCTGCCTGAAAAATGAGAGCAGTGCTCTTGGAGCCCTTGAGACCTGCTCGTACCTTGTAAGGATGGCGATAAAAGGACCACAGGTGCCCTGGTGCAGGCAGGGAAAAGCCGTTCCAGGTGCCTCAGTGGCTGCCCAGCATAGGATGGGTAATACTTGGGTGGCATTAAAAAGTCTGGAGACAGGCTTTTTGGCAGGGCCTGTTGGGATAGGACAAAGGGTGATGGTTTGAAACCAGAAGAGGGAGATTTAGACTGGAGAGAAGGAAGAAATTGTTGATACTGAGGGTGGTGACACCCTGGCCCAGGTTGCCCTGAGAGGTGGTCTCTGCCCCATCCCTGGAACCATTCCCGGGAAGGTTGGGATGGGGCTCTGAACAACCTGTTCCAGTTGCAGATGTCCCTGCTCCCTGCAGGGGGGTTGGACCAGATGAGCTTGAAAAGTCCCTTCCTACCCAACCAGTCTGTGACTCTATTGCTACAGCCTCATGCACGCAAAGGACTCAGCAGGTGCCCAGTGCTTAGCCCACTGAGCATGAATTTGGGTTGCAACCCCTTGGAAGCCAGCTCAGCTTTTTGCTTGCCCACTTTCAGTACCCTCATGGTCTCAGCCTGGCTGGAGACGCGGCGTCTCTGCAGAGCTCTCACCTGCAGGAAGGGCAAATGGGTGAGGAGACCCTGCTCTGCCACCCGCCGAGCTGTTGATGAAATCTCTTTTCCCTTCTTTTCTCTGCACCAGCTGGGGTTTGGCTGAGCTGCTGTAGTGGTGTTAGGTTGGCGCTTTTCCTTTCTTTTATTTTTTTTTTCTTGCAGTCTTGTATTTTCTTCCTGGCTCTGTGGCATTTTTTTGTGTGCATTTGTCAAGGACACCACTGCTTAGGAAAAGAAAAAAACAACACAACCCAGACACGCCAAACCCAAAATACACAACACTTGAAAGACTGAAAGATCAAGATCTCTGTCATCTAAAGGAGTAAACTAATAGTGTGATTGCAAAAAGCCCCCGTGAGGATCCTATCTGTCATATCGCTGTCAGCTTTGTGCTAAACAGCCATTAAAGAGCATTTACATGAAAAACAGGCAATCTCCTCTCCAATCGGAAGGTAACCGAATCCTGCCAGCAAATTGAGGGTGAGCTCTGGGGCAAGCCTGGCCTTTTCAAATCCAATGGCATCTTTTCTTCCCAGACCTTCCCAGGTCTGAGAGCTCCAGAGACAGGGGCTGAGTCTCATCTTCCTTCCCTGCTCAGCCCCAGCCAGGATCTGGCATCCTCTGAGAAGAGCTAATTCTTCTCTTGCTGGTCACATCAGTATACAAGCTGGGAATGAGGATCCGACCGTCTGTTTGCACCAGCCTTGCTCTTAATCACCAAAACAGCTTCTTCTCCTTCGGGAAAGTGCTCTGAATCCCTGAGTAAGGAGTCGGGTACACGGATGAGAAACGGTGACAGCCTTCAGATGAGGAGCCTGCATACTGTGCAGCTATAAAGCCAGTATCCCCAGGCTGTGATTGATGGAAATTCTGTCATTAACAACCAAGACATCGGATTTTCCAATGCAACAATCATCTTTACTCCAGCCTTACACATCCCTGACAAGGATGCTCTGCAGCTCCAGACTACATTGAATTTTAATCCCCCTGAAATCAGTTGTTCCAACCACTCTGAGCAACACTTTTCGAGGCCCCTTGGCTCTGGCTGGGGAGCTTTGCACTTCTGGTTGCAACCAGCGAGCCCAAGACTAGTGCTCTGAGAGCCTTGTAAAATTAAAATTCATCTTTATATTCACGGGAGATGGGGATAGCTCAGTGTAATCCTTTGGAGGAAAAAAACATGAAGGTCCCTGGTAGGTGAGGGTCTCTCTTTGGTGCACAAGGACCAGCTCTGGTGGATTTTAAGGCCTAGCAAAGGGAGCGGCGTCCAGTCCGGGTGTCTGGAAGTGAAGTCAACCAAGCTGTAATTGAAATAAAGCCCACGCTTTTATCTGGCTTGGTAATTAATCATGGGATCCATTACAAAGGTCAGGTGCCTGGGTTTCTTTTAAAACACACAGCCCGACTCCATCCACAGGCAGTTGTACTTGAGATGGGAGTTACCAGGTGAATTTATATGGCCCTCATTAAGCAAGACGTTAGATGAGGTGGGGGAAACAGCCCCTTTTGGCCTTAAAAAAATGACAAATCCATGAAATCCAAGCCAATTCTGTTAAAGTTCAATCCGACCTCTTTCAGCTTCAGGCACTGCAGCTCGTTGTCCCTCCCAGTTTCTTGTAGGAAAGAGATGGGAAAAGGGAGGAGATGAGAAATGGCTCGAGCTGGGTGCCAGAACCCACTGTCCTGTCCCTGGCAGGAGCACATGGCAGCAAACGGTGACAGCAAAGGCAGCAGTAGGAGGCAGAAGAGCAGCCAAAGTGCCAGGAGACTCAGTGCTGAGTGACAGGGAGGTAGAAAGACAGTTGGAGAGATAAATGTAGGATAATAACGGCGCAGACGTCGTTCGCCTCGCCTTGCGCGAGGGATCAGGGAAGGGGCTCAGGAGCGAAGAAACAAATCTTTGTCTGTTATTAATGAACAAAGAGAGCAGAAAACGCTGGCAATGGAGCTTTCTACGTAGATGCCTCTGAGCTCTTAACACTTAAAGGAGCTGAAATTTCTCCCCAAAGCCTTGGGAGTTTCAAATGAGCTCCGAGTGCTGTGATGACACATAAGTAGGATTTGGGGTAGATTTAATATCGGTCTTCTATCAGCCGTGTCATTGTGTGAGACGACGAGCAAACGCTCTGCAAAAGGCTTTTGTAACGTGCTGATGGGAAAGCCAAGTGACACCACCAGGATCCTCAGCTCCTGCTTAGCAAAGCCAGGATTAAAATCCCGGTTTCCAGGGTCTAGATTTAGCAATGTCGCGTTGCTCCAGGTGATTTCCATATGTGGAGAAAAGCAAACAAAACCAAAACACTGGCTTCTGCCTCTTTTTCCCAGTTAGGGCTGGAAACAGCTGCTCACACGTGTGTGCTGCTCTCCACCAACCCATCCAACCCCAGAACCTCCTGACATGCTCGAAGAAAGAGCTGGGAAGCTGGGAATCATTTAGCAGAATAAATCAGCAGTGAAGGAGGTTAACGCGAGCGCTGCCGCCAGCCACGGGCACAGGGGTCTGAGGGGTTTGCGATGTAATATTGAAAGCTCACTGTCCACCGCCCCCTTCCCAGTAGTTCAGGGAGAAGTTTCCATCTTGCTGACAAACACTGCGCCTTTATATAGCACACAAATTATTCCAAATGGTTTTTTTGTGGAGTCATGATGACACACGTCGAAACATATTTTCAAGATGATGAGAGACTGCAGGGGAAATGTGCAGGAAGCTCTTCCCCAGAGGAGATGCTCTTAAAAATTTGCTGTGAAAAATCTGCTGCGAACGCATCCGGGTCAGAGCATGTGACTGTGGAAGTCAACGTGACTCTAGGGCCAAACCGAGCTCCAGCAAACCACGGGGAGCTTCGCCCACCTCTCTCGTTTGTGGAGCCACTCAGGTTTGTACCAACCTCAGAAAAGGCTCGTCATTTACCAGACAATGTTTCTATCTTTAGAGAGAAAAGTGAATTTTGTCTGTTAACTAGGAAATTAGGCTAGAAAAACAGATGGCCTTTTGCTTTTATCATTGTGATACCTGAGGTTCGTTAACTGTTTGGTGAGCGGTGGTTACATTATAGTTTCTCCATCAGAGTCCAGAGCTTACCAGTAGTATCTTTCTTTCCTTCTTGTTTTAAAACACACCCCCTCCAAATGGTGCATTTTGAAGCCATCAATCCCATCTCCCTCATATTCTTTAAAATATTGACAGATGATCTCCTCTCCTTCAGGAGCTGAGTGTTAAACCACCTTTCTCAGAAAAAAAACAACATGAAATTCATCCGAACGAGTTTCCTTGTTGTGGGAGGTTGTGAGGAGGACTCATAACTTCGTCCCAACTGGGACATTTCAATGGCAACATTTCTTAGGGCTGAGAACCAGCTAATAATTCCCAAAAGCCTAGTAAAGCAAGGAAGAAAGCTGGGCTGTTCTCACTGCTGCCAGCTCTGGACTCAAGAGCTACTCAGCTACGTTACAGAAAACGGGGAGTTTCTCCCAGTACCTCGCTGCTCTCTAAATGTCTGATTCACATGCAGATCCCCGCAGACTCTCAGCCCTCAGGGCTGCCTGATGCGCATCCCACGTCACTTCTCTGGCTGTCAAACCTCCCCTCTGCGCAGCAGCTGAAATTATGAGGTGTCTCTCCAAGAGGGACCGGGAGTGAGGGTGTCGGGAGCTGTCAGTGCCGCTCTCCGGAGCAATTTGTCTGCATCAGGTTGCGGCTGGGCCAGGCAATTTCTCGCTGACAGACTTACTGGGGCATTAGGGGAGGTGAACGACTCCTGGGTTTGCTCCTGAGGTGTCTCTTTCCCACCCTGGGCAGACTTTTCTCCACCAGACCCCCGAAGCTGCCACTTCATCTTTAACAATTCACCTCCCTCTAAGCATCTTCCCAGACCCATGGGGTTTTCTGCTGGGAACTCCAGGCTGAGCTCGGCTTAGGGATGTCTTACTTGTTTTGTCTTGTTTCCCTGCGCTTGCTCGAGCTGATGGACAGATTTTCCCAATGATTTATGTCTTGACCAGACCGAGAAGGGGACCAGACATGGGCTGAAGCTGGTGAGGGCAAAGAGGCCGCCAACATTTTCCGACAGATCAAGGCATTTTTTTTTTTTCCCTGCTGGGCGCTACTGCAGTTAAGATGCTTCTTTCTGCATCTTTCCAAGGAAGGCAGCCCCAGCCAGAGATTAGCCTAAAATTCTTTAGTCCCAGGTTCAGCAAAGTGTTTAAGGAAATGCTTAAATCCCCAGAATGTCGATGTTCAGCACATTCGTGGCTCCTCGCAGGGTAAAGGGGGGACAATGTGATACTGGAATATCAAATATTTCCCTGTTTGCATCAGGTCTTTTTGGCACAGCAGGGTGTTCACGTTCGACATTTGGCATCGGGTTTTCTTCACTGCACATGCTCAGGAGAAAACCCATCATTTCTATGTGTGTATAATCAAAGAAACTCTTCTCTGATTAACGTACAGTATCCTTGGGGAATGGGAAGAAAAAAAAAAGGCAAAGAAAACAAACAGAAATTGGACCCAAGATCTTTCCGCTTAGTGCTCAAGGCAAACAAATAAAGGATGATAGATAACCAAATAGAGGAGAGGAAATTGTGCTCTTCTCTCCTCTAACAGTACCACAAAAGGCCCATCTCTCTGGTTTCCTGGTAATTACCAGCATCTCTGTCAGTGGGTTACCTTATATTAATTAACATTATTTATTGCTGTTGGCAGAGTGACGGCTACAGTAAATCAAGCAATTAGCAGCCTCGCATATTGCACTCGGAAGAGAAGTAACCAGGTGCCAGAAAGGATTTACTTTCTGCTTCATGTTTTATTCACGGGCTCTCCATTTAACGTTGCGTTTCTCCATCGCGTCGTGGCAGCACCAGTGCCTGCTGCTCCCGCTGCCAGGGACCCTGTGGTACTGGGGGTGAGGGTTTTTCCTCCTCTGAGGAGAAGAAAAAGCTTCTAATTTTTCCTGCTGGTGGTTATTAAATCTAAGTTTACTAAATAAAATAACAAAGAAGGAAAAACTGACTGGCAAATGGGAAAAGTTAACCTGGTGCAGCGCTGCGAGTGGTATAAAGCTACTTCTGCTCGTAGGAGTTGGTCACAAGGTCTTCTTTCCAAATTAGCTCTGTGGGTGATGGGGGGAGAGAGCTCAGGAGCTCCCCAACCCACTGCGTTCTTCCCCGGTGAGCGTTTGGTCCCTCAAAGAGTTTTCTCGGCTTCTAGTTCTGATTTAATTATTTGGTGAGAAATAAAATGTGAAGAAAAGACAGGAGGAGGGGAAAGCCCATGTGGGCATCCAAAGGAGGCATTTTGCTTGTTAAAGCAAGGCAATCACAGTTTGCTTCTAATTATGAGAAAAAATACAGCAGTCCCTGGAGGGGATGGCAAGAGAGAGCCTCGTAAAACCCACAACAGGAGTATGAAATGTATTCTGGTTTTCATAATTGTTGTTGTTCTTTTTTTTTTTCCCCCCTCTTTTCTCTTTTTCTTTCCTGTCATTTGAAAATCTTCTCTGGACTTGTCTTCTGTCTGTTTTGGCCTCTGAGCTTCACACCGTGGTGGTGTGTGATTGCCGGGAAGCGCGAACACCATCGCACTTTGCCTGGTGCTCAGTTGTGTCAGGGTGTAGTTCAGAGAAGTCTGATGGGATTCTCGGCTTGGGCAGGAGCAGGAGGTAGTTATTTCCCTAAACATCAAATAAAGGACAGGTTTTATCAGCTGCTGAAACCAGAATAATTCTATATTTTACATCTATTTCTATTCACTGTGCAGAACTGTGAAAAAATCACAGAAATTTCCCATTCAAGAATTAATTTAGGGGTGGGAGAGTCTGGTAGGAAATGATCTTTGAAAAAGCAGATGAGAATCTGGCCACTCTCATCCTCAGAACCCAGCTCTCTGCAGGGACCAACTGTTGGAGCGCTGCTGGAGCTTCACGGCGGGTCTGGCCAGGTGCCCTTTTTCCACTTTTGAAGTCTGTCAGAGCTCCCACCAAACCCTCTCTGCCTTGTCTTCCTCCTTCTCCTCCGCTGAACCACTCGGTTTCAGAGCCGGTTTGTGTCTTCCCAGTCTCCCTGTCCATCTCCATCAGTGTCGAGCGTCGCCGCTCAGCCGGTGGATGCTGACGCTGGACCTCGAGGGTCTCGAGGTTGTGATGGAAAAAGCCCAGAGCTTCAGCCCTTTCCATTTCCATCTGCTGCTCCCTGCGTGACACTCCGCAGGTGAGAAACGCGCTGTCCTCAGCCAAACGCCTGCTCTCATGCGTTAGTTCAACAGTTTCTGAAACACTTCTCCGAGAAGTCCAGTAATGAAAGGAGTGGTTTCCTTTGGCTCCCTTCCCAGACCTACCCAAACAGAAGGATGCTGACCTAAGGCTGTTAAACACTTTGATGTATGGCTGCGTCTCCTTAAGTAGAAGATCCATATTCTTAAGCTAAGCTGCCACGACACAGGGACATTATGAACTCTCTGAACCAACTGAATCCTACAAATGAGCCATTAGTTGGCTGTACGGCACATTGACTCCCCTGCGCTGGAGGGGGCTCCCGTTAAACAACATAATCATGGCTGTCCACACGCCCGGCAGGCTGCTACGTGGTCCTTTTAATGCAATTTGTCTCCCCCCTCCTTCGACCTTCCCCTGTTTCCCCTGAACGTAGCGGTCAGAAAAGCCCCACGCCGCTGCGCTCTGGGTTTATGGTGCTCCCTGAACACCAGTTCAGCAAATTGCTTCTCACAACAGGACCCGGCTGCCTTCCTCCTCTGATTGCCGAGGAGGAAACTTGAGGAAAATCCCACTATTGCACCAGTATCCATCACAACTCAACTCCTGTTACCTCTGGTGATAAATAGAATTGCAGAATCATAGAAAGGTTTGGGTTGGAAGAGACCTTAAAAACAATCCAGTTCCAACGAGGGACACCTCCCACTAGGGAAGGTGGCTCAAAGGCCCATCCAACCTGGTCTTGAACATATCCAGTGATGGAGCTTCCACAGCTTCCCTGGGCAGCCTGTTCCAGTGCCTGACCACCCTCAGAACGAAGAACTTCTTCCTTATTTCTAATCTAAATTTATTTAGAAACCTTGTGAATAGTGGATGGTACCGATGTTCTCTCCATGGGTAACTCCCAGCTACCAGGGACAGGTGAAAAAACTGGCGCGATGTGGGACAGCAAAACCAGTATCTCCCTAACTCTTTCCCTTTCTGAAGAAGGATTAAGGATTTGGAAGACTGATTTGCAAATAGTGTCTTCACCCATCTCCTTTCCTATCTGATCACTTACAGTGTTGAGAGTCTCAGGCTGCGGCAGCGAGCAGCCGTGGGTCCGGTTCTCCGACAGCTCCTGGCTGTGGAAGCTTTGGGATGCTCTCGCTCTCTCTGAAATCAAGTGAGGGCTTCAGTCACGGAGAAGACACAGCCCTGGTTCTTGTAGAGCTTGGCCAACCTGCTGAAACCCAAACTGGGTTATTTTAGCTGAAAATCACAGAAGACCCATAATGGGCAGAGCACTTGCCTCTATTTTATTCTGATTTATTTGTTGCTGGGATTCCTAACAAATATAAGCTTGCACAGCAATTAAATTACATTTAATTTGATTAGATTAGAGCTGAGGGAAGTGCTCTTCTCCCTCTACAATATAAGGAAAAGAGAAATGAAATCTTTCAAGAAAAATACATGACAAGGGCTTGGAAATGCAAAAAAATACCCAAACCCCAAATTTATCTAGATGAAGAAAGGGAGATGTAATGAACTTCAATCGAGCAGGAAGCCTTGAGAGAGAATCAAAAGTTGGGGAGATTCATTGAAGGACATAATTGCAACATGTATATTGATTTTACAGAGATAAGAAAACAAATGTTTGTGGAGATTGGACTTAGTTTATTACATTTATTTCCCCACAGAGTTGATGTTTCTCCATTAGGAAAAAAAAAACCCCAACCAAGCCAATGTTCTTAAATGCATTGTTTTTTCAGAGATACTTATTAAGTTATTGCCTGATCCCACTGCCTCTATATTTCTGCAAATTGGTTTGCCTGGAAGGAGGTTACACTTTTCAGGTAGTTTATGAAGCACACTTTATTTTTTTTTTCCCCTTGTTAATTGTTTGCACTAAAGGACTGAGGTCTCGTTGTGCCAATCGCTCCCTGGAGCGCCAGGAATAAACCCCTTTGCCGAAACTCTTACCAAAACCTGGGAGATGGGCCATCCCTGTCTGTGTGCGTGAGGATGCCCGAGCTCCTCATGCTGATAAATACCCCTGAAATACCCAATCCTGCCCCTTTTCTACGGGATGAAGAGGGAAACTGAGGCAGCAGCAGAGAAATGACCTGGCTGCAGCCCCGGTCCCCAGCCGCGACACCTCGTCTTCCTCATCCCAACTCCCAGGGTGAAGTGACACCGGGAAAACTCAATCTGAGAGGCGAAGGTTTTCTCTTTATTGACTGTCGTGGTGATTTAAGGCCGTGTACGTTATTCAGCGTTAATCCTGCCCGCTCCTCGGTCTCCTGGTAGCTTTCCGGGGTTGGCTGATACCGCGGCTTATTCACAGCTCAGCCACTGCCGCCTGCGTCGGAGAAACAACATTTCCAGGTCTGATTGATTGGGATTTAAGTTCTGATTTCTCTTAGAGCATAATCAGGCCTGAATGGGGAGATTTTTGCAGTGTGACAATTAAAATAATGAAAGTGAACTTTAAATGACATTCAAACACTGTCACCTGCTTCCAGCTCCACTCTCCCCTCTGCATTCTGGGAACGGCAATTTTAAGCATCATTCACTGCAGGGTGATTACAGCTGCATCCATTCAGCGAGCGGAGCTAAAATACTGCCGCAGCCTGAAAAGAAGCCTTTTCAGGTGTCAGGACCTGCCACTGCGCCTGATTTCCAGGAAAGCTCAATATTTTGAATGCGTGATGAGGGCTGAATGCCTACGAAAAGCTGGAGCAGGTTCTGGATTCGTTTTCTCTCCGTGGCACTTACCAGCTGTAATGAATTTGCGTTGGGTTTGCGGTGGGTAATAGTAAGGAGTTTATCGATTTACAGATCAGTATTTTACAATACATTCAGATAACAGCAACTTGTTGAACTGCTTGTGTGGGCAGGGTCGGGGGCTGATCCAAAGCCTCCTGTTATCTATTCTGTTCAGATCTGGATAAATCACAACCCAGCACAAACAAGCAGCTTCCTTGAGGGTAAATGAGAAGCAGGAGGCTCCAGTACATGGTCCCTTTTAGGGATCCCCACATTTAGGGGCCCTGCCAAGCAATGGAGGGGGAGTGTTGATGCCGAGGGAGCTACGGCCCAGCAAACAGGACTTACCAGGCACAGAAAGGCTCCCTCCTGGGCTTGTCAGCTCCTTTGATGAATTAAAAGGGTTCAAGGGAAGCGGTGAAGCGATGCTTGTACGTCAGCGCAGGCAAATAAGTGCTCATTGAGGTCTGGTAAAGGGGGATGTTAAAAGCCACAGCTCCTAAAAGCCTGCAGAGCAGCCTCCGTGGGCTGCAGAGGGGCTGAGCTGCCAGGCTGAGGGTGAGAGAAAACTCCTGAGTTTCCACAGCAGCTGCCACGCTCCTGGCAGTGGGTTAGTGCTCAGGCTTGGCCGCCTTCTCCATGAAATTGGCTTCCAGACCCTGACGCTCTCAGTTTTTGCTCAGGGAAAGAAAACCCAATCCAACCCTCACACCCCGTCCCTCCAAACCTTGCGGCGATGCAAGATCAAATCTGTTTCCTCTGCCTCCTTTCCATCCCCGGTTTTCCCCCGAGATGTCTGCGTGTGCACCTCATAGATAAGGAGGGTTCTTGGAACAGCTTTCCTGAGCCAAGGAGCCGTGCCAGGACCACTTGGCCCTGCTCTGCTGTGGCTCAGCAGTGAGAGTGGTGGGATTGCAGGGTGCTGGCTGCAGAGCAAACCCAAGGCTCTCTTCCTAGGGCGCACAAGGAGCCTGGCAGCGTGGTACAACCTTGCCCTGCGGAATGCAATGGGGCTACTGGTAGAGCGATGGTAAAATCCAGTCCATGGACCGGGCCCTCGTGGCCACCATCCTGCTGGCAGTGCCTCCCAGTCCTGCCTTGTAGTGCCGGGCCCCTCTCAAAGCTCAGCTGTGAAACCTGCAGCTCAAAGGTGAGGGAGATGATGGTGGGAGGGGAGGTCTGAGAGCGTTGCGGCGCATTAACCAGCATCTCCCAGGCGGCTCACGGCAGGAGCAGGAGGCAAAAGCGAGACCTTGTAACGCTGCAAGAGTGATTTAGCGGCGACACCGTGGTGGTGTTTTGTTGGTTTTTTTTTCCTGAGACGCTTGTGCAGGGTCTGTCTTGTCGCTGAAGTCATGCCATGTTTTCTCACCGAGCGTCTCTGCCCTCTTCCCCAGCCAGAGGAGCTGCTGCTGGCTTTATCTGCTGCTCAGCAGGAGAGGTGTCAGCTAGAAAAGGCTGCCGGCTGCCAGGCAGGAGCCTGTCTTTGGTCCTTGGGAGCCTCCCATCAATCTGCTGTTTGGAGGTGATAAAGCTTTTGCTCGGATGTTTCCAGCACGTTAGTGTTTTGGTCTGGGAGCTGCGAGGATGCAGAAGCCCTGGGGCAGTGATTTGTGGGGCGTTTGCAAACCTTGTGCATGTTGCTGAGGGGGACCGAGCGAGCCAAAGGGCTCTGCAGGGCTCCAGACCGGCACAGCTCTGCTGGGACGGGGGTTTTGTCCTGGCTCAGGCTGCAGCTGACGGGGACACACGCTCTCCATCACCCCTGTGCTAAAATTTGTCGCCGAGCCCTGCTTGCGCCTTTGATTTTGGTGGTTGTGCCTTGCTGAGGGACGACACGTTAGTCTGTTCATTTGTTTTCTGATAATCTTCGCTGGTCTCCAAGGCCTCCTTCCCCCGGCCTCAAATGCTGCCTGCTCATTCCCATCCAAATCAAGCCTGGCTCTTGGCACGGCTCTGAACCAGTCAGCCCAACTTGCTTTCCGAAGAGCAGGGATGTGATGGGTGAGCAAGGATACTGGAGAAGTTACTGGGGATGCTACTGGGAGGCAGGGGCAGAAATCTCTTCTACCACAGGCAAAGGACAGCGTTGTGTCCCGGCTGGCCGAGTCCTCTGGAGACATTGCTGCAAGAGGCAGAGGAATCGGCTGCGATTCTTCGCAACACTCATTTCCACAAGTTCCTGGCCTTGGGAGTCTCCAAAAATAGGATGCAGGGCCCCTGGGATGACACATGTACGGGTGTGTTGGTGCAGAAGGGATAGGGATGTGAGGCAAACGCTGGGGTTGCTGAGTGTCTTAGGGAGGGGAAGAAAAGATGAGGGATGGAAAAGCAATCTCTGAGGATCAAAAATCAGGACAGCACGATTGCTATGGTCTCCTATCTGCAACCGAGGCAGCTTTGCAGCTCTTCACTTCTAATTACCCACAGATAATAAGCAAATACAATGGTGAAGGATATTAGAATAATTTACTGTTCATCAAAGAAAAAAGATTGGAATCATTTGCCTTCAGTGTATCCATTTCTGAAACAAGGATCCTACCCAAGAGACCTTCCAATCAGCCCCTTCTGACAACTCTTGCCAAAAAATCCGTTACAGCTATTAGCAACAAAGTTATTAGCTGGTAATTAACTCTGTAATTAACTTGAAGTGACTTCAGCAATCAACACTGAGATCTAATGTGAACACGTCGTTAAATCAAGTGCCATTAATGTGTGGAAAGATCTCTCCACGGTGGCTGCGATGACAACAACCCAAGGTTACCACGCGGCCGGATCGCTGCCGTTGGATCGTCTCGCAGGGGACGAAGAGCAGGATGCGACGGGGGCTGCTCCAATCCTACATCGGCTAAATCCCGACACAGGCTCAGCCATCACTTTCCACGCAGTTTTCTTTCCGTATCCCACATTTTCCACCTTCTCGGCCACTCTGGCAGCTGGCTGCATGCAACCTCACCACTCGTGATGGGTTTTTGAACCAAAAAGCCTTGTCTTTTAATTCCTTGCGTGAAGCGTTGAATTCATTTCTTCTCCCCCTTTTTCTTTTTTTTTTCTTTTTTTTTTTTTTAACAAAGGTATTGTCACTTTCTGATCTTCAGGCCAATTTTCTCTCTGGTCTGCCTTGCAGCACAACCAGACACTCCAGCTGAAGTGGGTTTTATCCCCTCAGTCTCTCTCCTCCCCTCCCCTGTCCCCTTCCCTCTCCACCCACTCTCTCCCCGACGCGCTTAAAAGACACACAATTGAGCCGCGTTAATACACCCGGCTCTGCTGCGTGAGAGTTATTCTGTCTCATCGCGGCGACGGAGGGAGAGGGAACAGATTTGGCATTTAATAGAGCCATCCTCAAGGACACCAAGGCAGCTATTCAGGAATGATCAAATGACAGGTTTGAATATCAAACAGCAGCCCTGACAGCCGGGGAATCGGAGATCTCTTGCCGTACACCTGGTATCCTAATCTGAAATGAGAATCTTGGGGGAGGCGCATCCTTTTCAAAGGGGGCTTTTTTTTAAAAAAAAAAAAAAGGTAACTTCTCCTTTTGCCTTCAGAAGTTTAACAGAAGTGCATCCATTCAGAAGAATCGTTTATCTCCAGTGGCAATCACCTTAAATATGTCCCATTATCAAGCTGGCTGCTCCTGTACATCAGCAGGCACTGGTAGGACACGCGGCTGAGTGTGGATAACACGCCAGTAATTACTTGTCGTTGCAAAATAACCTCGGCTGACGAAGAGGAGGGAGTAGCGTGGAAAAGCAGCGAAAGCCAAGAGACGGAGCGAGTGTGTGGAGGGCAGGGAGCAGCTGGGAAAGGTTTTACTGGTGCTCCCCTGGCTTGGTCCTGGTGGGACTTGCTTGGTGTGTCAGCACAAGGGACAGCGTCACCCTGAGACAGTCATTCAGGTTGGAAAAGGTTTTTAAGATCACTCAGTCATCCCTTTCCTCCTCCAGCCTTAGATTCACCAAAATACTGAATTACCTCCAACCCACACCCAAGCAGCCACGAGGCTGCATCACCAATATGGGCTGGTGAGAAGTCCACATGCTACTGCTGGACTTATGGTGCTTTCCTCCTAGTTTTGCAGATCCTGCTCCTGATGAGGCCCAGCTCTGTGGGGTGGCCGTGCCCACCGGCCTCTGCTGGGGACCTTGGCAGGAGGGAAGGGCGTGAGTGCCCAAAGCAAGGCAGCAGATACCTGGCTGTGAACAGAGGCAGCCACGTGGGTGATGGTAGCCTTCCTCAATTCAAAAAACATGTAAGCAGGGCTGTATCTCTATACCCCGTAAGTATATTCCTTGATATATAACTTAATAAAACTTTATGGACCTAGGATAAGGAATCCACGCTGAATAGATGAACTGGGATTGAAATATGGTCCAATTAAGCCTGTAACAGGACTGGCTTTACTTTGAACACCCTCCAACTTGAAATGAAATCTTCAACGAAGGAGATAAATCAGCCAACATAAACCACAACCCCGCTCCTGCACCGCTCCCAGACAAGCAGGGATCAGCCTGACCTGTGATTTTTAAGCAGGGGGAGAACAGATTCCTATCGGGATGCATCCACTCCTAAGGTGTTTGCAGCCTTCTCCCCATGTCTGGGCTTGGGCAGCTCTTCCGCAGCCTCTCCTTTACCAGACCCCTCACGCTCATCCCCGCAGAAAGAAAACAAAACAGCAAATTGTTTTCCCGTCTTGTTCCCACAGCTGCAATTAGCACATTCATGCATTAGTTTTATTTCCCTTTATTTGACGGCCTCTTTTATTTTTTTATCTTCTGCCACTGCTTCAAGAAAAGAAGATTATTTTTAATTACAGTTTTACACTTGATTAATGAACGTCAACAATGTGCTAATGAACGAGTCTGCGGCGTGAGGACGCGAGGCGCTTCCAGGGGGTTTCTGTAGTCGGTATTTCTCGCCGGGCAGCCCCCGCGGAGACTTGGAGATGGGGAAGGACAAAGGAGGCAAACAGCATTGTTACATCCTCCTGGATGTCGGCATAGAAATTGCTCAGGATGCAGCAGTTTGAGATGCTCCAGACTTTGACCCCAGGATGGGTCTGAGCATCCCAAGGGCACTGAGCGGGGAGGCTCTGCTGATGTTAAAGACAATTTCTTATTCCTCATCGTACACGTGCAAATAGCTCAGTGTTAATGAAAGTTTTATCCTGATGTCATTCTGCATAGCGAAAAAAAGCAAACCACGATTCTAATTTTCTGGTTCATGGTGATGTCACCCGCAGAGTTTGAGGCTTTGTTTTTCATCAAAAGCAGCTTTACTCCCTCCCCCCAAATGCAAGAAAAGCTATGGGTTTTCTGCATGTGGAAAAGGTCATTCCATCATAAAAACCTGCTGCCTGACGTGCTGTTTTTATTGAGGTGAAAGGCAGAAGTATTGAAATTCTGCCAAGCCAAATGAAAAGAGAAAGCGAGCTCTCCAAAACAAATAGCAGCCCTCCAAAACCCGAACAAAACCCCTAAGCACGCTTTGCAGCGGGGAGGAGACCTTGCTTTTCAGAGACAGCCCAGATTGGGCCAGCTCATCCTCTCCAAACCTTCACCATCGTCTCATCTTTGCCAGATTTCCATCCCTCTAAGGGGAAAACCGTGTTTAAATCCGAATGGAAAACACCCTGTGGGCATCCCCGTTGCTGCAAGGGCTTTATCCGTCCTTCCTCCCGGCCTGTCCTCCTTAGATGCTCCTGAGAAACCTCTTGCTCCTCTTTAGCTCGTGGCTCTTGAGCTCTGCGTAGTGGGAAGGACGTTATGTAAATGGGAAGGGACTGGGAGGAGGTAGTGGGAGCCCAGCACCCTGATGGCACCCACCCTGCCCTCCCCTCCGTACTCAAATCCCTTGTACTCGCTGAGCGCGGTCGGTGTAATTCGGTTCTCACTTTGTTAGAGAAAATCGGCTTTGGCCGGGCGCGGCGGCGCTGTCAGGGTAATTAGGCAGCGTGTTGTGCTTATCCTTCCTGCTATATTTAGGGGGTTTTCGTGTATTTATTACACGACAGGTGTAATAACGGCAAACCTCCTGTGGCTTGAAGTGAGCCCGGCCGGCAGGAGCCCGGGCTCGCCGGCCTCCCGGTGGCAAACTCTGCAGCACTTTGATCAACTGCTGATTGAAATGAGAGACGAGACCCTCATAATGTTGGCAGAGATCTGGGAGGGCTTTAGAAAGCCAGGAGCTCTCACAGGTCTCCTGACAAAACCGTAAAAGTATCTCCTCTTTACCTATCTCCTCCTGAATTAAGATTGTATCCCTCTCTCCATCCCTTTCTCCCTCCTTCTCTCCATCCCTCCTTCTCTCCATCCCTCCTTCTCTCCATCCCTCCTTCTCTCCATCCCTCCTTCTCTNCCCTCCATCCTTCCATCCCTCCCTCCATCCTTCCATCCCTCCCTCCATCCTTCCATCCCTCCCTCCATCCTTCCATCCCTCCCTCCATCCTTCTATTTATCCATCTCCTTAAACCAAAGACCCGTGGCATGGCTGTACACAAAACACACACCCCAAAAAGAAAAGCTGAGCATTAAAAACACTTTCCTCTCTCTTTTTCTCTCCGTTTTCCTGATATTTTGAGAAAAGCAGGTGAGGACTTTTAGTTTTATCTTTAAAAAACAGGCTACTTTTTGCAGGTGTATTTTTGCAGCAATGTTGGCCCTTTAAGTAAAGATGTATTGAATTCCTGCAGTCGATGAGCACAAACCACTACCGCTGACAGGTTGGACAGGCATCCTCCCCACACTCCCAGTGAAAAAAAAAAAAAAAATTAGAAAAAGAAAATGCAACCTAAAGGAAAAAGCAAATAAAACCTGTATATATTTGTCTGCCTCCTGAGGAAGGGCCCTACACTCATCCTATCTCCAAGGCTCAATGTGCATATGTCCCCAGCATGATAAGGCTCCTTTGAAACCGTTTTCAATCCCCCTGCTCCCTCCCCATTGGCTGCCTTGTTACCGAAAATTTACCATGAAAAGAAAGGGGAAAAAAAAACCCCAACAACCCACAACCTAAAAAGACTCTGAACCGAGTCAAATCTATTTACTCATAATTCACAGAGCGTTTTCCTGCCTTCCCCGCCCCGGGGGAGGGATGCGGATGCCAGAGCCATGCCGGGGGGTGCACCGTGGTCCCCGTCGCCCACCGGGCACGGGGGGTGAATAAATAAATAACTTAATAAATTCAGAGTCACGGGTGGGGAAAGGAGGAATAAAGGGTTGGGAAGGGCCGGGGAGCCTGGTGTGGAAACCTGAGGTGGAGTTAATGCTGCAGTTGTCAGTCAGTTTATTATTTACGAGCCTGGAAGCCTTTTATGATGGGAATGTGGTTTGATCCCTCAGCTAGAAAGAAGCAAGTATCTAACGCTGTCTAACCCTTTTCCATTTCATTCAAGAGCAGGCTGAGTTTGCCGACACTTTCTGTTTTCGTGTGCAATAATTGCTTAATGGTGACGATTAAGCCTGGCAACGCTCTGCAAACTGTCACTCTTCGAGAGCTCGCAATTTTTCCTCAGTTTGGCTGCTTGTGAGATTTTCTGCTGCTATATATTTTTTTTTTCTTCTTTTCTTCCAGCAGCTCAAAGCCAGAGAAATAATTTGGTGTCAGGTTTGGAAAAGGGGCTGGTGATCTCGGTCTGTATTTGTAAACTGTGACCCCCCAGGGAGATCTCTGTGGAGATCTATAAGGAGAGGACTGAGCTTGCGGTGGGTGTAAATCAGCAATGGCAGAAGGATTTTCAGCTCCTGGGGTGGGGGTTAAACCCATCAGGCTGCATCTGCCAAGGTCTGGGCTTGGAAATCAGCCGCTGTTTGGTTTTTGGGTGGTGGCAGCAGGGCTGGCGCAAGCCAGACGTTCAGCAGGGATACTAAATGCCCAGCAAAGTGTTCAGTTCATCCCTACATCACTTAAACAATTAGCTTGTAGTAACATTTGGGTGGGTTTTTTTTTGTCTGTTATAAGGTATATTAATTATGAACAGGTTTTGGAATTGAATTCCCAGGCTTTAATGAGCTGCTTCCCTCCACCAGCAGATGTGAGCTGACTCTGTTTATGGCCATCCTATTGCTGAACAGGCTTCGCTTCAGCAAGAGGGGAAAATGGTCCATGTCACCCTGAAACGCTCGCAGGGTAATCAGGAAACACAGCAAAATGAAACACTAAAACACCCCATAAAACCGAAGGGCTTCATCACCATAACTAACGAAAATATACGATCGTCTAATAAAAAAAAATAAAAAAAAAAAGCCTTTGAATGGGTCGTGCAGGGTGGCCTTGCTTTTACTGATGCCTGTTAACACCCGAGCGGTGGCTGAGGGGACAGCTGAGGTGGCTGTGGGGACAATTCTCCTGCTGGGATGGATCCAACCAGGCAGCCCCACACCGCTTCAGCTCAGCTCCCATCTGCAGAACCAACGGGTGAACCTTTCCTCCCGTCCTGCACGATGGATGAAGGTTTAGCTGGCCTTGCGTTTTTAGCTCAGAAAAATATTTTTAATATTTATTTTTCATCCTGGTAAATGTAATGCTTTCTGGTCTGTGCCCTTACAAAGTTTTATTGACTCCGTCCTGGTTTTCCACATTATGGCAAAGAGTTGGTCCCTGCGGTTCCCACCAGGCTCCTCTTCTTCTCCTCCTTCTCCTCCTCTCCTGCATCTTCATTAGTGTTTAAGTTGAGCAAAAATAACCAACAGCATTGTGGAGAAATAAGATTTTTACTTAAAAAAACCCACAACTCATTTTATTCATAGTAGCTAATTCCATTAATTATGTTATGATGCAATTAAGCATTTCATTTCCTAGCTATTAAAGCTTAAATTATTTATTAATAATTACAGATCATTAGCTGATAATGTTCACTCGGCAGCTCGGGAGCTGAATAATTCATCTACTTTGAGTATTTCCCCCCACCCTTGACATTTGTCTACAATCTTTTTCTTTAAGTTTGGACATTTATTTCCCAGCTGAGGGGGAAAACCACAACCTCCAGCAAGATCCAGCGTTTTGAGCGGGAGGTACAGCTGGGTCTCAGCCCCCACACCGAGCACACAAATCCCCCTCATGGACCTAACGAGGATATTTTCCCCCAACACCTCTAAAATATTCCTTTTTTTTTTTTTTATGTTATGACCTTGAAAATGGCAATGTTGGTGTGGGGAGAGGACTGGGAACTGGGGTAACCGAGTGAGGGGGGAAAGGGAGAGGATGCTCCTGGCCCTGGCACCGTGCAGGGAGGAGCATCATGGAGCTTTGAGACCAACAATAGATGATAATTGCTAAATAGCTCAATAGCTAACAGGAAATTACCTTGTCTTGCGGAAACGCTACAACAGGGTTCTTTAATTAAGACTATTGTAGATGTGATTTTCTAGCGTTGCTTTGTATTTTTTATTCACGTACGTGAATTTCTGAGGATCTCTTCTGAGGAAGAGAGGAGGGAGGAGTGGGTGAGAGAGAAGGGAACTCGAGAGCTGTGCTCTGTCTTCATAGCATCAGATACCCGAAGGAATAAAGGCTTTTCTGATGGCGAGGGCATTAGACACGGACACTGAGCACCTGTGCTCTATTTCTGACCTGGCCAGCAAATTCCTGCAGGATTTTGTCCCATTTATCGAGGGAGAAATGAAGCAGATAAAGGAAATCAGAGCTAATATTTCTCAGAGGGTGTGTAGGCAATGGAGGGGCTGCTCGAGAGCTCTCCAAGGATCAACGAGATGCTTTCCAAAGCAAGAGATGACTCCTTAAGTTCATCTCTCTTCCAACAGCCAGCAGTTTTATTTGGATACGCCTTGAAGGCTCTAACCGGGCCTGATGTGGAGCACAGGGAGACGTGGATAGGAGCAAATGTCTTTTCCACTCTGGAGAGAGGTCTCCAAGTGTGCAGAGATGTCATGATTTGCAAAGTCTTCTGAGATGCACCCAGGGTCTCCTCCTGGACACCCAGCATCTCCTGCCCTCCAACTGGGTGAGAGCAGCCCCAGGCAGAGCCAAGTGGTGCTCAGGGGTCTGGGTGCTCCCCAGGGAGTAGCTCCTACTGCTCAGGCCAAAAACATGAGCCTGTGAGAAAAGTCAACTTCAGATACAGCAAGAGGAGGGTGGAGGGGAGAGGAGCTTGGGTGGAGCCCCCCTTTCCTCCATTCCTCAAGGGGAAAACTAAAAGGCACTTCACTGTAACTCAGTTAATTAGTTAATGCTTGTGTGGCACTTTTGAGATGTAAAGAGTGAGGTGAGAGCTCGATGTTGTTCCTGGTAGCTCAGATGATCGGTGTCGTGTGCCGGGTGTGCTCGGAACCAAAGTTGAACCCCGCGGGGCGGGAAAGGCAAAGGCAAGGGCTCCCTTCTTTCGGCTCAGAAATGCTCTTGGCTTCACCTAGTGAGTCTGGAAGAACTGGGGGGAAAAGAAAAAAAAAAAAAAGCAAACCCAAAGCTGGAAGATCGTGCTTAGAGGAGCTTGTTGGGTTTGTAAAAAGGAATCATTCAATCAATCAGAGTGATTTCTATGGTAATCACTTCCCACCAGCAAACCTCACAGGAGCACACGGTTCAGCTGAGCCATGCTGGTTAAACAGGGTATGAAATTAATCCTTCCCACCCAAGCTTGGCTCTCCAGTTCTCCAGCAAACACCGGTGTACCCGGACTGGTCTCCTCGCTGTGTTTTGGGGGGGGATGCAGGAGCCGAGGCGATGGCTGGAAGAGGCACGTCCAGCCTCTGCTGTCTCCGGGCGCTTCTGGAGGGCGGTTGCGCTTTGGGGAGCGCAGCGTTTTGGAAGCGATTTGGAAACCTCCAGATTCCCCTGGGAAAGGTGTCTCTGGTGGGGAACGCAGTGATGTTTTCTGAGGGGTGGGTGGGACAAAAAGCATCCCCACTAAGAGCAGCTTCCCAGCTTTCCCAGGAAAGGCGGCAGCGCAGAGGGAACGTGTTGTTGCGGTTAATTGAACGAAGCCCTGATATCTGAGCCGAATTCCATACGCTTACATAAAACTTAATATATATGTGTAGCTGTTTATACAAAACACCTATAAAATTGTACTGTTTCCTTACTACCTGGTGGGTTGTTAGCAGAGCCGAGTGGGCGAGGGCTCTGCTTTTGCAGGCAGCGGCTACAAATTTTGGTATTTTCTTCTGCCTCAAATAAGGTTATAAAACTGAAAAATCTCAGAAGTTCTTCAGGAGGTAGGAACCAAAATCAGCAGCTTCTTTGTTCAACCAAGTAGCTCCTTGCAAAGAACTGGAAACATTTTTATGTTTCCTGTCTGGCTTTTAATACTTCTTACTATCAATTAACATTTCAAACTGAAAAGTCATTCTCGGCTGAAAAAGCCGGAGGTCTCAATTTGAAAGCATCAGAGTTCGGGTTTCTGATTATTTCAGCTCTTTTCTTTGGTAACTGGGGGAGAAATCATTGAAACAGATCCTTTTCAGTGCTGATTTCCACTTCTGATAAAACAGTATTTTTTAATTAAAGGAAAAATTACCGGTGGTGAGGCTCCATTTGCTGGTGAATTTTAAAGAGGGGCTGTTGCAGTGATGGGGACGATGTATCGAGACAGACAGGCTTGAATCCGCCCCCAGTCGATGGCTGAAACTGCGTCCAGATGTAATTAAGATCCTGACTGCCCTAGAAATGCCTTCAACCACTATAAATAATTCATATAGAGAAAAAAAAAGAAAAGAAAAGAAAAATCACTTCTCATTCAAAAAATCCACCCAGAATGAAAACCTCCGGATGGAGAATATTTGTCTGGGGCTAAAACCTAAAGCTCCACCTGCTCTGCTGAGGCTCCAGAGCAAGGTGGAGGAGGAAGCCCAGGGAATGGGGGTTTGCAGGGTCCTCACCACGTCAGAGTCGCTTTGTGATTCAGTAACAGGTTTCAGGGAGAAAGGAGACTGGGTTTTCCCATCTGACGGTGCCAGGCTGGGGCGGTCCCTGTCCCACAGACCCTGAGGAGCAGCTTGAGTGATGGTTGAGGCGGCAGAGAACATCCTCAAACCAAAGTCACAGAATCTGTGATTCTGTGATTCTGTGAAAGGGCCATTTCCCAAGAGATTTAGGGGTGTGATTGATCCAGAGCTTGCCTTCCCTTTTCCTTGTATAACCCAAATTCAGTGTGAGTCAGTTCATTTGGACGGACAGGGTTTGCATGTGGAGGCAGCGCGACGGCCCCGGCGCTGCCCTCTCCTCCACACCCCTGCAATCTGCCATCCAGATGCTCTGCTGAAAACCCTTGGGTTTTCAAAAATAATGTCTGTGAACCTGGACGCGATGAGTGGAGGGGAGGAAAGGATGAAATCGGTGTCAGCAATAAAGAAAATTTGGTATGTAAAGCCTGGCTTGAAAAACAAAGAGTGGAGTGGAGTTGAGGCTGCCTTGTAAACTTAATTATGCACATGTTTCTCAGCCAGGGTTTATTGAATCATATGGCATAAACCATAAACAAACACTAAAAACCTGACTGTGTTGACTGCAACAAGCAACAAAACGATCTCTAAAGATCAAATATTTATTTCCAAATCCCAGGAGCCCAGCTTCTTGCATAAAAGTCAGGAGGGAAGATGTTTGTTCCCACTAGACATGGCACAGGCATCTTTCCCTGATTGGTGCATAAGGAAATTACCCAGCCCCTCGATGGAGCCGAGGAGGCGGCTGCTCCAAGGGTTCCACAAAGGCATAAACCTCCGGATCAGCTGCCGCAGCAGTGAATTATCTGTGTCCGTCTTGACATAACTCAGGCGGCTGATGCAGGCTCAGCGAGCTGCTGCCTCCTTCCCATCTCCATCATAGAAACATGAAATCACAGAACTGTTTAGGTTGGAAGAGACCTTTAAGATCATGGAGTGCGAGTGTTCCTCCAGCACTTCCAGGGCACCACTAACCCCTGTCCCTCAGCACCACATCTCCACACCTTGGAAACCCCTCCAGGGATGGGGACTCCACCACCATCAGGCCTGGACAACACTTGCAGTGAAAAAATTCTCCCCGATATCCAACCTAAACCTCCCCTGGGGCGACTTGAGGTCAGTTCCTCTTGTCCTGTCGCTTGTTCCTCGGGAGCAGAGCCCGACTCCCCCTGGCTCCAATCTCCTGAATTTCAGGGAGTTGTGGAGAGCCAGAAGGTCTCCCCTGAGCCTCCTTTTCTCCAGGCTGAACAAGCCCAGCTCCCTCAGCCCCTCCTCACCAGACTCCTGCTCCAGACCCTTCCCCAGCTCCTCAAGGTCCGTCTTGGAGTGAGGGTTCTAATCCCTGGGTGTGTGCACCGGCATTGTGTGCCCCATGGTTTGGGGAATTTGTTTGGCTTTTCTTCTCCAGCACAGGACCAGCATTTCTCTCTGCCAGTTTCTTTTGAGGAAAAACTTTCAGGGTGGCTGTGACCTATCTGAGGGCTGTCCCAGCATCAGTGGCGCTGCTGGTGGCAGATTGTTATGGTTCATTCGCAGCCAGGAAAAGCATCTGTAAGGCTCTGAGCGCGGCCTCTGCTTGTCCCCGGCCCTGCAAGGGGCTCTCGGCAGGGAAAGAGTAAGGATAAAAACAACCACCCGAGCAGCTAAACCTTCAAACTTGGCCGCCGGGCATGTTCAGGAAGGAGCGAGCTCCGCACGCAGCCGAGGATCTCGACCGTGATTTGACAAGCCTGGTTTTCAATAATTCAAGCCGCGAGCCCTCTGCGCTCTCTCTCGGGGAATTATTCTGCTCTCAGAAGCTCCTTGCACTGCGATGTTCCCTCTGATACCCACCCCAGGAACACCAACTCCCTGCAGATAGCCTTCGAGCCGCCCCTTCCCTTCGTGCCGGTTGCAGAGAGGGGTCTCAGGGGACTTTGCGGCGGTGCTGGATTTGTCCCAGCACAACATGGGTGGGCGCTGAGGTCTATGGCAGAGGAGATGCCCCATCAGCTCCAGCATCCTCTCCTGAGGATGAAGCCAATTTGCCCAGCGTGAGTTGCACGTGAGCTTTGGGGACTGCCCAGGGACCAGGCGAAGACAGGAGCAGGGCATGGGCAGCAGCATCCCCAGAATCCTTTCTTTGGGATGCGACGCGACCTGAGGTTCATCATCCCTGTCTCGTTGTGACCCCCGCCCTGCCCAAACTGCCCCCCTGGGCTTTGTGCTGCACTGTTACATTTACTCCTGCAGATTGGTGTGGGTTGAGATGCTGCTTCTCAAATCCCTCGTGGCCAGGGAAGGAAATATTTATTTGAAGCTAGATATTTATTGAAGAAATACGAGAGAGACAATTTTGGGGAAAAAAAAAACCAAACAAACAAAAAAAAACCCAAGCAAAACAACTCTGGCTTCCTCCTCTGCCTTATCAAGGTGCAAGTTCTCCTTCATCTGCTCTGAAATCTCTATAATTTACTCTTCCTTCCTTTGCAATGTTTAGGGCTTTTATGTTGTTTGAAGCTTATTTGTAACAATTACACAAGGAAGAAAAAAAGTGCCATAAACCGAGGTAATTTACTGTAAAATATACGAAACGTTAAAAAAAAAATAAAGAATCAGGCAACGCGTTCCGGTGCCGTTACAAATGCTGCAGGTGGAGGCACCCGTCGCCACAGGCAAGGTCCCTGCTCTGCCTCAGCACAGGCACCTTTGCTTCTGATGCCCTCTGAGCAAGTAGATTAACGAGCTCGGATTAGAAAAGAACGGCAAATTTTAGCATATATGGAAAAGAGATGGGGAAACATGGATGGGAGTGGGGCTGTGGGAGCATGGCCACGCCAGCAGTGACCTGGGCTGGGTTTTACCTTTGATTTCCAGATGTGAGGAGCTGAGAGCATCTGTACCAGTTGGCTTGAGGGCTGGGAAGGGTCCCACTGGGCTCCACACTGGATTTCTCCTGGCCCTGGGCTGCAAATGAGCTTTGCTTCAGCTCCCTGGCAGGGCTGGAAACCCTTTGTAACGCTGGCAGCACGTCTGAAGGATTGCAGTGCTGGGTGGCAAGGCTACTTATTCAGGTCTGCCTCTGCAAATTTGATTATATTGGCTTAAAGAGAATCACCCCTTGATAAGTCCACCCCCAAATAATAATAATAAAAAGAAGAAGTAGAAGGAAGGCTGAATGGGTATAAAGGAATTCACCAAGCTGAAAAACACCTGTAACTCAGTTGTTAGACACACGCTGCAAAGGAAAGCCAGCAAAGTGTTGATGCAGTGCTCACGGCCTTGTATTCGGTCTCTCCATCACTTTGCCCGCTCTCACTCTTGTCCTGGAGAGAGGGAAAATTTGGCAAAGCAAGTCCCAGGCAGCCCAAGACCGGACAATGCCCATCACGCTGCTACCGGAGCCGGGTAGGGCCCGGGCAGGACAAACCTGCCAAGGACCCCATCCAGCCCGAGCTTTCAAATCCCACCTGCAGCAGACAAAACTCCTTTCCTTCCCTTTTTGTGTGGGTACGTGTGTGCTTTTTTGTTTTCACTTTGCTTTTCCAGTGACATAATTACCTCGACGGCAGGCGTTTAAGTAGCATCATAAACAAGATGGTACGTAAATGGAGCGAAAATAGGGAACAATTGACTGTAAATAAATACACAGGTAACGAGAGCGAGAGGGAAAAAATTGGCTCATTATAGAAAGCCCATCAGCTCTCAGATCTGCAGGAGGCAGCCCAGGCTCAGAGCTGAGCAGTCAAAGCATCAGCCAGGGGGGCTATGAATGACCCCAAGGTGGGGAAGCTGAGGGGGAACTCAGCTCCTCTGCCAGAGGCTCAAAGGCACCGGTGTGGTCCTTAATGTGCACCCCAGATGGTTGTGGAGGTGGTTTTGGGGTGTCCTCAGATGTTCCTCTCTTTCCTTGCCTCTTGGAGGGCCATGCTGTGGGGGCAGAGCCCGTGGGGACAAGTGGACAGGGCTGCAAACCGCAAACTCAAGCATCCCTGCAAGGTTCCTGCTCCTGAGATTGGGAAAAGGGAAAAAAAACATCAATAGCAAGAAAATACTGTGAAAGCCAAGCGTGCTGCGGCTGCCAAAAGGCTTTGCTTCACTGCAGGTTGATGTTTTGAGGGGAGGAAGGCATCTAAATGTACGAGCAGAGGGAGGATGATGCATCGCTCTCTACAAGGGAGACCTTGTGGCTCTCAACAACTCCCGGCCAGGAGGGGTTGGGATCTACTCCCAAGGGACAAGCAACAGGGCAAGAGGAATCGGCCTCAAGTTGCCCCAGAGGAGGTTTAGGTTAGACATGAGGAAGGATTTTTTCACTGCAAGGGTTGTCCAGGCCTGTGCCAGGCTGCCCAGGGCAGGGCTGGAGTCCCCCTGATCCCTGGAGGGGTTTCCAAGGCGTGGAGCTGTGGTGCTGAGGGACAGGGCTCAGTGGTGCCCTGGCAGGGATGGGGCAGCGCTGGGACTCCAGGAGCTGAAAGGTCTTTTCCTACCAAAACCATCCTCTGATTGTTCGGTTCTACGACAGTTTGACAGGACACTGCCCGGCGCAGGCGGCTGGACCCCGCTGCGGCAGCACCACTTGGAGCTGTGGGTGAGAGGCAGGAGGGAAGGCAGCGAGTCGGGAGGGCTGGCTGGTCCTGCTGCCCGTGCAGGCCGCCCTTGCCAGGCTGCCCTCCTGCTTTGAAGCCGCCTTGAAAGAGAATTTGCAATTACTCCTTTTGGGCTTGGTTTTACTGGGAGGGACCAGTGGCGGTTTTTCCTTCTCCCAGTTCACCCAATTTGGAGCCCAGTAAGGCTGTCTGGGGACTGTGGGTAATTTTCTCATGTGAAGACAAAAGAGGAGATTTTTTTGGTCTTTTTTTTTTTTTTTTTTTTAATTTTTAAATGATGTTTGCTAAGTCACTGTGCGCTCTTATCAGCCCTTTCCATTTCCCGAGGAATCCCATTCTCTTTTCTGTCCTCTGTGAGCTTGAGACCTAGATCTGAAGAGCTGTTTATTATCTGCTTTGCCTTCTGATAAGCTCCTGTTTATAAATTCACCTCCTTTACTATATATCTCCGTTTGTTTTTTTTCGAATTGTTTGGTTTGGGTTTTTTTGAAACTGTAGATAAGACATTTTCTTCCTTTGCTGGCTGACTTCCAGCCGAATTACCCAACCCGCAGCTGACACAGCCCAGCGCTGCTTCCTCCTCTCCAGCCTGTCTCCCAGCCCTGACATCACTTTGGTGATGTTATTTTGATCTTTCTGACAAATTAACAAAGCCAGGAAATGAATTTTTCCCCCTCGATCACCAGCCTGGGATGGGACCTTCCCATCCCGGGAGCTGCGAGCAGGACCCTGCTGCCTACTCAGGATCTGTCCCCATCTGAAGGAAGCGGCTCCAAACCCCTTTTTACTTCCAATTTCATGACTCTCTCCAGCTCCAGTTGCTATCACCAGACTTCTCTGGAGCTACATTTTATCATTCAGAGAAATCTGTAGATTGAGGCTGAAATTTAGGTGTATTTTGCAAAGCGAACGTGGGTTACTCGTGCCCTCAGAGCCGGCACCCAGAGTAGAGGGATGAGGCGCTGCTGGGATGTTCTGAGGCTACTCCTGTTCTGCTTGGACCTTGGCAGGTTGAGATGGTTTATTTTCTGCCGGCAGGCCAGAAACTGGCTTTGGGAAACTCTCCTCTCCCCCTCCCTGTGATCCCATAAAGCCCCTCAGGTGGCAGGGAGCAGCGCTGCTCTTAATTAAGTGACTCTTTATTAAAACAAATGTCTCGGTGCTCTGAAAGGATAGGTGACGGTTGTGGTCTCTCTGGTAAATATTTACAGACTGCAAAGTTTTCTCAAGGAATCATTTGGGGGAGAAAGAAGGACAATTTATCATGTTGATGTCAGATCATGGCCTCTTTGTTCCTTGTAAAAGCCAGATCCATCACACTCCTTCTGAGCAAGGACACTCGGCAAGGTCTCTGTCACCTGCCTGAAATATGCCAGCGCAGCAGAGGCCACCACGGCTGGGAAAAGTTTGAACAAACCCAACTTTTCCTTTTAATTACTCCTCAGGTTTCCCCCAGCTTCCCATCCACTGAGAAGCTCAAGCTGCTCCGAGCAGGGGCCATATGGTCCCAGTGCGCTCAGACCAGATTTCCGAAGTGGTGATTAATTAACTCAGCTCCAGGCAGGCGAAAGGGTCATCGGGGCTTGCTGAGGTTTTCAAAACTGGGCACTAAAGCCAGTGGATGCACCCGAAATTCCTGGGCAAATGTGCCAGGTCACTTGTGAGAAAGTCTGCAGGGGCTGAGTCTAGAGATGAGGATGCTGAGATCGTTTGAGGATGCAGAAGAATGCAGAGAGGTGCTGAGGCATCCAGAGGGGAGCAGGGGGATGCAGAGGGGTGCTGAGGGATGCAGGAGGATTCAGGGAGGTCCAGGAGGACGCAGTGTGTGACCTCTCCAAGGCCACCCAGCCCCATTTTGCAGTGGTCCTGCTGAAGGGAATGAGCAGAGCAGCTTGCCCAGCCTGCCATCCAGTCTGTCCCGGTGCACAAGGCTGCACCGCACGCTGGGGTGAGCACAGCAGCGCTCCTGCGCAGCGTGCCAAGAGCTCGCCTGTGCACGCAGCTGTTCAAAGACAATAAAAATTACCCTCCTGCCCTGCAGATTTTTCTCTGACGTCCCATTTGGAGCTGATTTGTGGGGAGGAGGAGCCCTCTGTTAGCATTTGGGCAGCCGGTGAGCAATCAGGATCTCCCTCCGCCCGAGCGAGGGGGGAGCAGGATGCACGGCGCTGTTTCAGAGCCTCTTTCAAACAGGATTAAAAATGCATAAGCTGATAAGGATCATAAACGTGAGTCTGTCGGGCCAAGGCAGCTGGGAACCAGGCTGCTAAGCTGCCTTCGCCCTCAACACTTCGCTCTCTGTATCCATCACAGGGACCCTTGGAGCATCTCCCCTCTCAGCTCAGAGAGGCAGCCAGGGGTGGGGGGAAGCTCTGGGCACGCAGGACAGTGGCACATGGGCTTGGTGGGTCTGGCAGAAAAAAAACAAACTTATTGCTGTTGTGAAAAAGGTTTTCTGTGCAGGGCTGGCCATTCCCAAACCCCATAGACATCCCAGAGCATCGGGGGTTTCATCTCCAAATTCACCGTATCCTCTTAAGCCTGCCCTGCAGCACACCCTGCCCACGGTCCTTCGAACAGGCGCTGAGCCCTGACCTGACACCGAGCTTCTGACGCTATTCCAGCTCTATTTCATGGCTGTTATCACCCTCACCTCTGGACACACCGATGCTTTAGCGCTCAGCTCTCAGGCATCCGCAGCTCTGCCATAATATCCCGTTGCCGCCGTTATCGAGCCGCTCTGCTCTTGGTTTGCGCCGATCTGACACTGCGAACAGAGATTGCCTGAGATCTGCAGGGGAACTGACTGGCTGGGCTGTGGTGTCTGCAAGGTGAAAAACCCTGAGGAGAGCCAGGACACCATCACCAGCTCCTGCTGGAGCCAGGGAGCTCCGGTTGGTATGGGCAAAGGTTGAGAATTCATGCAGCAAATTATCTGAGCAATCAGAATCCCAGATGGGTTTGGGTGGGAAGGGACCTTTCAAGCTCGTCTTATCCAAACCCTCTGCAGGGAGCAGGGACATCTGCAACTAGAGCAGGTTGCTCAGAGCCCCATCCAACCTCCCCTGGAATGGTTCCAAGGATGGGGCAGAGACCACCTTGCTGGGCAGCCTGGGCCAGGCTCTCACCACCCTCAGTGTTAAAAATTCCTTCCTTCTCTCCAGTCTATATCTCCCTCTTTGAGTTTAAACCCATCGGCCCCTTGTCCTGTCCCAACAGATCCTGCTAAAGTCTGTCCTCATCCTTCTCTCTTGCCTGGAATTTCTAGTTTCTGGAAGTTGCATTCTCTCTTCTGCAGAACCGAGGTGTGACAATAACCCTCGGTGCTCCTACAAAAAGAAAGAGGGAACAAAAAGGGGAGAAGCAGGGGGGGAAGAGCGCACCAGAAAGACATCATTCATATTCCAGTTCAGCTCACGAGTGTCAAGTTGTGTTACACTGACTCTCTTTAACTCCTGATGCCGCTCAAGGGCCTTAGGGTGAGCTGTGCAGCGCAGGCTGTGGGGGTGAAATTCAGATTGGCAATGGGGCATTATCCAGAGAAGCATCGTAAATCCCAACGGCGAGGGCCGAGCGATGCAGCCGAATCTCAATTAGTGTTACCCTGTCTCTGAATTCAGGCTGGGGGGAGATGGCACCGAAGAGCATCGATTTGTGTTAGAATTGCTGACGTGCTCTTCTGCCTCTGGAGGAGGGGAGGGTGATGAATGAACTCGTGCCCTCCGAGAGCCCTGGGGAGCCGTGTCTGCCTCTTGAGAAAAAAGAGCAACCTTGCAGTTTGTGGGTGCCATGGCTGATGTGTATCGTGTCTGCTCGCCCTGTGCCCAGCCCCGAGGCCCCTCCGTTGACATCTGTACAAATACATCACGGAGAGATGTCCCTGACCGAGAGTTGAAGCAGGAGGGGGACAAAATATCCCAAATCCCGGGCGGGGGATTTGAGAATCAGCACCCTGCACACAGCTGGATTGCGCTGAGCTCCTTCCATCTGCAGGAAAGCACTTTCTTCTCTGTGCCTGAAGACGGGATCTGAGCTGACAGCCACTGTGTGGAGGGAGCATCTCCCGTGCCAGCCAGACCTGCCGGGTGCTCGCTGCGTGCTCACCCTCCCTGCCCTCCTGTCAGTCTCCAGACAACTAGGGCCAGCAGGTCTCTTAGTGAGGGTGCCTGAGGCAGGAGGAGTGGGAAGGTGTCAACCAGAGAGGTCCAAAGAAATCAAAATGGGGAGCTACAGCCACGTCTGGGCATCCCAAGTCTGGTCAGGCTCAGGACAGGAGCGTTGAGTATCCTCTGGCACTGTGCTCTTGGTAGTGGAGCTGACAACGTGCTTCTAAACCTAGCTAGAAACTGTTTGATGAAATCACTGAAAACTCACCCAACCAGCTTATACATTTTTTAAACAAAAGGCTGGTGAAGGCAGAGCTGCTTTCAGCAGGAGCCTGTGCAGGTTTGGGCGAGCACAGAGAGTCTGCAGAGCCCCCCTGCCCTGCTCTGGGTACAGAGGAGGAGAGAGCAGCAAAGCCCTGGCAGCACTGGGCATGGTGAGGATGAGCTGGGAGATGCCTGGGAGGTGATGGAGTCACATCACACATCCCTCACCGTGGCACCTCGCAGGCTGGTGCTGGTGGCTCCCCATCAAGGGGCAGCGGTGGCCCGTCTTCCTCTGCACACCACTTCCATCTCTCCACAGATAGCTGGCATTTGCATGCAGGATCTGACACAATCACACACCCAAGCACTTTGCTATAAACGTGCTTTTCCTTTTAGGAGAGATCTTGTCCCTGAGACAGCTGAGATGGATGTAGGCCCCAAAAAGCTGATGATAACTTTTGCCTGCTGCCTCTCCAGCAAGATGGCCTTGCACTGCCCTCCCAGCTCGGTGCCAGCACCGCTGCCTGGGCTTTGCACGGTGGCAGAGGAAGCTCTTGGGGACCACAGGTCTCCCCAGCATGGCAATTGTGCGGAGCACGAGTGGCTCATCCCCTCCGGTGGCACCGGGCACCCTGCTCATCCCGCCCGCTCCAGGGGTGACGGTTTTTGGCAGGGTTGTCTGCGAGCGGGTGGTATAGGTGACTGCAACCCTCATTTGGGAAGGGAGTTGCCATGGAAACCCATCCCTTTCATTTTTGGCCACTGGAGAACACTTGTTCTCCATCACCAGGCTGAGGTGGGAAACTTTAGCAGGAGGGGGCTGCTTAATAAAGCTGGGGGAAAAAAAAGAAAAAAAAATAGAAGGAAAATGCTCCTGCGAGGCGGTGCCTCGTCCTGCACATCCCTGCTGCTCGTAGGATGGGGGCACAGGGTGAGATCCTCGGGGGCTGCTGGGCTCTCCCTGGGGTCCCCTCTGCCCATCTCAGCCGCTTCAGCATTATTTTGGCTGCTGGGCAAATGGCTCGACAATGAGCTGGCTCTCTGAGGCGTCTGAACTTTAATTCCCATGGGGACCAGCACGAGCTCTAACATTTTCTTGGAGGAAAAGATTGTTACTGAGATTATTGACCTGGAGGGCAGAGTTAAAGGAGGCTGGAAATCATAAAAAAGCGATTCCATTTTCCACCTAGACTATCAAGGCGCCCAGCAAAGTCTTCCCGGCTCCTTTCTTCTCTCTTTTTCTTTTTCTGTTAACAGGCATTTTTTAAGGTCATGGTGCTGGCTTGCTGTGCATTATCAAGTAATTTGCACAATATATTTCTTCCCTCTGTGTATCTTCTCCTGATAATGTATCAAATGCCAGAGCATGAACAGGAGGGCTCCGTGCGAGCGTTTGCTGTGGAGGCAGCAAGAACTGAACTCTCCCGTGAAAGGACAAGAGTGCGAGCAGCGAGGGAGAGACGTGACGTGTGGAGGATAGAGGGAAAGGATGGGAAGGGTGAGAGACAGGTGAAATACCAGAAGAAATCCTTGAATAAACCATGCTTTGCTTTTTTTCTNCTTGAATAAACCATTTTTTTTTTTTTTTTTTTTTTTTTTTTTTTTTTTTTTTTTTTCTCCCTGCTGCCATACCTCAGGACAACAACCTGGGTTTTTAAAGACCTGAGTTTGACGGCTCGCTTTGCCCGAGGTCCCGCGGGCTGTGTCTAAGTGGTGTTTGTCAGGCAGATGTTGGCTCACTTCATTGGCAGTTCCCGCTAACTGAGATCTGTGTGCAACCAGAAGATGCTGTTTGCAGCCGATGCTGAGAGTCTGGCTGGATACGACCCAGGTTCATGGGGTGCAGGCGCTCAGAGCACTGTCAGACCAAGGAAAATCCCCCTCACTCATCTCAGGGATGCTCAGGTGGCTCTGAAGCCCAATGACAGGACAAGAGGCTTTGAGCACCAACTGGAACCCAGGAGGTTCCCTCGGAGCAGGAGGAGAAGCTTCTTTTCTAGGAGGATGTGGGAGCTTGGCCCAGACTGCCCAGAGAGCTTGAGGAGTCTCCTTCTCCGGAGAGATTCCAAAGGTGACTGGACCCTGCGCTGCTGGGCCCCCTGCTCTGGGTGACTCTGCTGGAGCAGGGGAGTGGCACCAGATGAGCTCCAGAGGGCCATTCCAGCCCCCACCCCACCCCGCTGGGATTCTGTGACTCTTTGTGTAACTGTTTTTTTTTTCCCCTTTGTTAATTCCCATTCCGGGGACTGTCAATCTCCAAATCCCCAAACCCGCTCATCGTCTCCGCTCTGTTGTGAGTGGCAGGGAGATTAAAAACCTCCCTGGTAAGACAAACCTTCTGTGCAGGCACTCGGCAGAGAGCGAGCTGGAAGCTGTTTCGCACGGTGCTTCAGGTGAAGCATCAAACACACGGAGCCTCCTGCAGCTGGGGATAGATCTTGGCACAGGGCGGGGATTTGGCCTCCAGCCTCCCCCCAGTTGGGAAAGAGGCTTCTCTGTTCTCCTGCCATGAGTGGGGAAGGGTTCAAAGGAGCAGCTTTAGGGCACAAGAAGTGCTTTTTTGGGGAACTGGAGCCCTGGGTGACAGCTGTGGGTTAAGGGTGAAAAAGGACACAGGCAGTTGGCAGCCAGACACCACCCCAAGCCAGCCTGGGCTGCCTGTAGCCCAAAAATAGGCTTGGAGAGGAAGATCTAGAGAAAGTATTGATTAGGGCTTATCCTGGATTCAGGCCACCTCCCTTCAGCCATAGGCAAAAAGTCTCTTTAGTCATCTACTTCCCTCTACAGTCACTGGGAAGAAACAGCATTTTCCAACAGCATCTCATCCCTGCCCAGGAGATGGTTTCCCCCAGGACCCAGCACCCCTGGGTGGGCACCTCCAGCCTCCCCGGGGCTAGGGGCACGAGGCCCACTCTGGTGCAGTGCAGGGAGATGTTTGGCGAAGCTCAGAAAATATGAATCCCAAGTCTGGCTGGTGGCCACGGTACCCTCCTGCTGTGGGGGGAAGCGATGGGAAAGGTGTGGGGTCAGGATGGGCTCACTGGTACCCAGCGTCCAGGGTGGACCAGGCACTCTGGTTCACAACCAGCCTGTCTGCTCCTCCAGCTGCTTTGGTTTTTAGCAGGACTTCAGGTGATTATTAAAAATAACTTAAAAGAAAGAAGAAAGCACTTCTTCATCTGCCCAGAGCCTTGCAAAGCCCGGGGAGGAACAGCATCCTTTACCTGCTCTCTTTGCTGCTCAGGGAGCTCCTTCCTAGGTGGGATCAATCTCCTGCCTGCTGCGCAGCGGCTGCCAGCAGCTCTGGGCACTGTCTGGCTCCTTCCCCAGGCTATTTCTGTCTCAGAAAGTATAAAAAAATATATTCTTTAATACTCTTTAATAAAAAGTTTGTTCCTAAACTGCCACGGTGGCCAAGCGCTTTCCAACCAATCCGCTGGAGATCTGCTCCGCACGCCGGTGGGGTGCTCTTCCCAATGGCACGTGGGCAAATTTAGCTTGGGGAAAACGGTATGAAAAGGAGAAAAACTCCTCACTTCTGTGCTAGCCTGTGAAGGGGGTGCAATCTCCTGTCCATGTGGGTGGCAGGTGGGTCTCCAGGTTTTGCTCAGGCTCCCAAGTGAGATGCTGTGGCGGCACGTGAGGTGCAGCGTTCCCGGGATGCTGCTTCGGGTGGGTAGATGCTGAGTGGTCCTGTGCGTGGCAGTCGGGGGGGACATGGGAGGATGTGGGACTGGAAAGAAGGAGTTCTTCTTTGCTATGTGCAAAGACACGAAGGAAGGGAAAGGGTGAGTTTGGAGAAGGAGTTTCAGAAATGTACAGGAACAATTTTAGGGCCCCTTGGAGTCCCCGGAGAATTAGTTGCTTGGCTGAAGGTGAATAATTAAGGATTCTGATGTGGGCAGGTAAATTAATGTCCCTCTGAAAGCTTCAGATCAATGATGGAAGGGAAAAAAACTAGAAGACATGCATAATAATGAAAAGAAAAACACCAGAAACTTTGCTTGACATGATGACATTACTGATTTTTTTATGATCTTCTCAAATAAACTCCACAGCGGTTATTAATTTAGTATCGTTAATAGCTCATCCTTCAAATGTCAGGCAGAAAGCAAGGCTGAAAAATGGGATTACTGTGAGCAAAGCCAGGCGAAGAAAAATCGCAATCGAAACACAAAGGGACCATCTTATTCCGAGCACCAGGCTCAGAAATGTGGTTACAACCCTGATGTTTCCATCCTGGGTCCATCACCGGCTCCATCTCACGGGAGGTGATTTGCAGGATCGTCCTCATTGCATCAAGTCATTCAAACCTCAAATCCACACCGGTGGGTTGGGTTTTTTTGCTGGTTTTTGGGGTTGTTTGACGCTCACCTGCCCACGAGGAGGGTGGTGCAGCCCAGACACAGCTGCCTCTCCACAGTCCCCTTGGCAGGTGGAAGGAGTTAATGAAACAGTCCTTTAAATAGGGACTGGAGTTGAATTACTGGAGGTGTTGCAGGAAGGAAAGCTGGACCTCCAAGAGCAACACCTTGTAGTGTTTTTAGCAGCCTCCAAAGCCGCCTCTGATTGTTCCAGTGTGTTTTGTGGTTGGTGTTGCACTGGAGCTCCTCCCATCCCAGCACAGGTAGGTGGTGTAAAAGGGATTTAAAGGTTGCAGTGGGGAGGGAAAGAGGAGAGAAGCATTTTGAATTGGTCAAACCCACTCTGTCTTTTGGTGCAATATTTGTGCTGTTACCCTCAGGAATCAATGCTCATGAATTTGTTAAGACCAAGAGGCTGCTGGATTTGCAGGAGTGGGAAACCAGCCTGTTCCCAACCACAAATCGCAGCGCAAGTGTCTGTGTGGGGATAACAACTCTGGGCATGTGTAATTTAATTTTCTGCTGAATAAAAATGGGGCAGACGTGACCGTTGTCCCAGCGCTTCGATAAAGCTGCATAAGTAGCGTGGGGAGGTATTAAAAGTCGGTGTCTGTGTGCCCACGAATTTGATGTGCGCAGCCAGGGAGAGAGGGCTGCGCTTCAGCATCCCCAGGGGTGTTTGCTGAGAAGGAAGTTGGGGAGAAAACCACTGTATTTCGGCTGTTGCTCACCCTTCTGGTATTGGAAATGAGAATTTCTTTTGCTGGTAGTGTCTTCAAACCCAGAAGCGTCTGACTGTGTGTGTGGTGGAGGGGAAAGGGAGGATGTCTGGGGGTATTTACAGCCCAGTATAGTCCCCATCCTTCCACCAGCAAGGGCATCAGTATTGCCCCTGACCCAAACAGCAGCTCTTTCCTTGTGTAATTCTCAAAGAAAGATGTAGCAGACATGGGGATTTTTTTGGTGGGGAGAGGGAAGGGAGGGGTTTTTTTTTCTTTATCCAGCTTGCAAAACTCCCCCGGTCTTGTCTGATCTGCTCCAAGCTGTGGAGTTGTTCTTCACCCCCCCCACCCCGCCAAAAAGCCTGAATTGAAGGCCTATTTCTGCTAAATACAAATATCACTGATGCGATGCTGTGGAGATGCTCTGGTTTGGGAAGCTGTTGGTAGTTAGTGTGAGTGATGCCCAAAATGAATTCCTGTCTCTTTCACCCCGGCTCTTCTTCCTCGAGTGATACTATTGGCACTTCTCAGCAGCAGAGGTGGGAAAATCATGATAGGTTGTTTGGTTTTTTTCTTTTTTTTTTTTTTTCCCAATTCTGTGAAAGTAATTTATTCTTATTTGGTGGAAAGGATTAAAAAAAGAGGAAATCATTTGGGATCGACTCAGCCGTTCATTTGACCCAAGGTTAAATGTTTGTTTCGGTTTGGAATTAATTATCTCCCGCTCGAAAACTTCCTCGAGTCAATGTGTCAGTGGCCTGCGGAGGGGAAATGCCAGAGGGTGAATAAAAAGCTGGAGCTTCTCCAGGCAGCAAGAGGGGAAGTCCCTGCGGTGCTGGGGATGTTCTGTGGAGAAGGAGAGGGGGGAGCTGTATGGATGGTGCTGGGAAGCTGCTCTGCAAACCTTCATGGCAGTGCTCGGCCAGGCTCTGGTCTCTGCAACCGGCCCAAGATATGTCCCGGGCAGAGGTCAGGGCAGGAGCCTTGCATGGTTCTGGGGGGTCCTGAGCCCCTCTGGTGGTGGGGGAGCGGAGGTGGATGTGCAGAGCTTGAGCACAGTGTGATAGGAAGGTCTCCACCACGGCAGGTCTGAAATGGGACGGTGGCAACTCCAGGGCACGGTGCTGAGCTGCTCTGGGTGGCTTTTTAGTGGGGGGAAAAAAGAGACCAATATCTGCAAAAGCCTAGAAACAAGCCTTTGTCTAATGAACAAGGGACCCCAAGACATGCCCAGGAGATGAGGAAGGAATTAGAGCAGCAGTGTGAGAGATGCCCCCCGGGGAGGGGGGTTTGAGGGAAATCCTCTCCAACGTCCCTCATCTTACCCCAGTCCCTCAGGCTCCGGGAGGTTGCGATGGCAGCTTTCTGAAGACAGGCTTGGATGTGTGCCTGCTTTTCATTCAGATGTAATATACTGATTTATAGAAGAAGGGCTAAGGGGAAAAAAAAATAAAATAAAAAAGGAAACGGAAAAAGCAAACCCTCAGAAATTCAATTAAAGCCGTTGCCTCCTTTAGAAAGAGAAAGCTGCTCACTTTGAATGTGGCAAGTGTTCCTTTCTTCTGTAAATCAATTTAGTTTATAAAATGCAGAAGGAGGAAAGAAAAGAAAAAAAGACAGGCCTGGTTGTGCATTATCAGCCCACAGGTCCCTCACCTCCCGGTGCCACTGCTCATTTTCTCACTTGCTTGGCTCTCGTTGCTCCACCCCCTCCTCTTCTTTTTAATTTGGTTGGGGTTTTTTTTTGCTGGTTTGTTTTTATTTGCCTTTTTTTTTCCCCTATGCAGAATGGGCAGAATCCCAGGTGTTGGGGTTGCCAATTCTCTTGTTCCTGTTAACAGCTTTCTGACCATCGATATTTCATTCTCGGAGATGTTAATGGCTTTGAGTCCCTTTCTTGGGCGCAGTCCAAGGAGAACTTGCCACCTTTCACTCATCTGTGCCGTGTGTCTGTGCTGGGACAGGCTTCACCACAGCCATTCTGCTTGGGAAAGGAAAATGAGGATTGGCTCCTGTGCAGGCAGGGATGCAAAAAACTCTGAGCATCAGCTATTCTGGCCTCTCCTACTGCTCCTGGGTACCCAGGTTGCATCCCCTTCCCCGTTCCTCAGCAAAGGGAACAAGGCACAGCTTGGCTGCCTCGTCCTCAGGACTGTTTGCAGCCCTGGAAATAATTAAAGCAAATTAGGTTTCAGTGCAAACAAATAATTTGGAGAACAGAGATTCTTGGGCTGTGTTTGCCCAGCTTTCAAGATGCCACCTCTCTCTGCATGTTAAAATAGAGCTTGGCAGATGCCTGAGAGCATCCGACAGCCCCGTCTTGTCAGTGCAAGTCAGAAGAAGGTTGGAGCAGAGGGGACAAGCTGGGGACACAGCCTGAGGAGCCAGACTGGCCAGCAGGTCCCCAGCCTGGGGCAAGGAGGTGGCAGTGACCCTTATTTTCCCCAGCAGAGAGGAGTAGTCACCCAGCCTGGATTAGGCAGCTACGCACTGTGGTCTGAGCAAGATTTAAACAGTCCGGAGCGGTGATTTTGCGACTTGCGTGTAACAGCCCCCAATAAAACAGGCGCTGACCTCGACTGAAGACTCTCAAAGCCACTGTGATATAAAAATTAATGAACTGGCCTGAGGAGAAGATGCTGTCAGTTCAGGCTGGGCTGAATCCCCTGTGTCACTGTGGCAGTCTCCTGGCTTTTTCTTTCCAGGGATGAAAAATCAGAGCCTGTGCCCGGCTGTCCTCGCTTGGCAGGGTCGGACCCCGCTGGCAGCGCAGCTTTTGCAAGGGATTATGACAAGCAGGGGCTGGGTGGCTGTTGTGGGGGAAAAGAGGAGGGGTGGAAAGAAAATGCAGAAACTGCTCGAGCTTAACTGAGCCTCGGTGCTGGAATTCTTACCCCAAATCTTCTAATTAATAGTCAGGATTAGCAGCTGCCGAGGTTGGGTCTAAGCCATCTAATCATAGCAGCGCAGACTGGCTGTGCTCAGCATCCTGAGCACAAGGCAGCCTTTCTAGACTACCAGATAAACTAGTTCACAAATTAAACAACAACAACAACAAAAAACCTCAACAAAACCCACCCCATTAACATTTGGATGGAGCCGTTCCTTGCAGTTGTGCTGCTTGGAGAGGGAGGATTTGCTGTCGCGGTGAGGTTCCCGCTAATAAACCCCTTCTTTGTACTTGAGATCTGGCTCTGGTTGCCCCAGTCTTCTTCCAAAACACCTCTGAGCCCTCTCTGTGCTGGAGAGATGTTCCACTGTCTCTGGGTGCTGCACCTAGGGCCAAGCCAAGCCCATTCCCATGCCAGCTGCACCTCCTCTGGGTGCAGCTCCTTTGTCTGACTGCTGGAGTGGACATAATCCACCCAAACCAGCCAGGATTCTCCTTCCCAACATCTTCTGTCAGGGCTTTGGTTGCCTTCCTAAGCCTCCCAAATCTCTTACGGAAACTCAGCTGGAAATTGTGTGATAGGTGCCTCGTACCTGAGAATATCCAACCTCGTGGAGCCTCAGCTGAGGTGTCGCTTCCCTAAAATCTTGGCAGCTCAAATCAGAATGTGGGAGATGCCAAACCCGTCAGAGGTGTCTCTGGCCTGGCAAATCCACCCTGTGCAAGGGCAGTTTCAGCTTTGGTGGCTTGAGACCTTTGCCAGGAGCAGCTCCTTGTTCCCTGGGACTCACGAAGCGCTCGAGGGGACGGGAGCGGTGAGCAGCAGCCCAGCCTGCTGGGCAGCTTGTAATAGCTTTTTGTGTTATTGGATTTCTTCCTTTTTTTATTTTTCCCCTCTAACCGCACTGCCTGCTCTTTTCTTGAATGTACAGTAGGAACAAAGGAGCTCAAGCTGTTTGTCTTCATTTCTCCCGCTGTCTCCCTTCCATTCAATAGTTCTGTCTGGCGAGCGGCTTTCCTGGCACGGTGGGGGGCGTGTGAAGGTATCTGAGATGGGATGAAGCACCCGGGTACCCTCCTGAGCTACCAGCCCTGCCAGCGAGGGGGTGTGAGGAAGTTTCAAAGAGCATTTTGCCGCTTGGCGGAGGGGAGAGGGGCGGTCAGGGCTGGGACTTCAGGATGTGTTTTGCTCTTGGCATTCACAAAACCAGCTAAACTTTGCTTCCTCGTGCGTTTTAAAGTGCCGCCTGCTGCCAGCTGCCTAGGTCAGTTCGGATGGGTATCTGCAGTTTTCCTGCCTGCACGGGATATTTAGCAAATCCCAGCTGGATCGGAAAACGCGGCTCTCCAAAGGGGGTTCTTCAGAGCCAAACACAGCTGAAATAATCAACCACCACATTGTTCCCACATAGAGTGGAAATCAGCTCTGGTTGCACCCTAACCTTGGAGGATTTATGGACTTTGCTGTGAAGCTCTTTGCTGGGAGCCCAGGAGACGCGAGAAGTTTCCCATCTCTATCCCTTCCCTGCTACGTCACGTATGCGGAGGGAAGGGAGGGCTCATCAGGAGAGGCTCAGCTTTCCCTTCTTTTAAAATTTTAATGAGCTTCCAGCCGTAGAGCTCCCCTGGGAGCTACGCGTGGGGTTCCTGGCAGTGCTGGTGCTTGTGGGACTGGGGGGCTTGAGCACGAGGGACCCGCAGCCTCAACCTGCCGCTCCCCCAGCGCCGCGGCGCAGATGAGCCGGAGACACTTGACAACTTCCAATTCTCTTTTTATGGAGCTCGGTACTTGTTGCCATCTGCTCCCAAATGTTCAGCGCGAATCGGCTTTCGCTTTTATGGTTTTAATTAACCTAATAATAAGCCTGGTGTGCCAGGCAGGGGGGGAGGCAGGAGCCGGGGCTGTGCGTGCACCCACCCAGCAGAAGCCGTTGGTTTCGTGACAAAACCCATCTCAGAGCCCAAAATGGGGGAGGAAACCACGAGGCAGTTGTGCAGTAATTCGTTGCTGATGATTAATTAGCTCGGTAGAAGCTCTTGGTGGCCGTTGCTACCCCTGTTTTGCAGCCTCTGTATCTTCCTGGCATGGAAAAAAACACAGCCACACAGACTTTTCCCTGCTCCATGTACAAGTCCAGCGCATCTGGGCTCCCGAATCCTCCTGGGTATCCTGTGCTCAATCCTGAGGCTCCAATAATTGCTTGGTATTCCTGTTGAGGGAGAACACCAGCTCTGCTCCTCCCAACTTGAGCATCGGGATCCAGCCTGTAACAGCTGGGTCCCCTCTTTGCTCTGAACTCCAAGGAGACTTTTTAACTTCATGAGGTTTTCAGTTCCCCACTGGGCCGTAAAGATGTCTTTATCTTAAAAAGGCCTGCCTTTTTTTTTTTTTCCTTTAAGCACAGAGGGGGAAAAACAAAGCAAATGGAAACATGCCCGTTGGGTAGATAAACATACTTTTCTCTCCTGTTTTCTATGATGAATGTGTCAGAGAATGGGAGGAAAGGGTAGTAGTTGTAGAAGCGTTATGTGGATGTACGGCTGGACAAACAGGCATTTGGCTTCCGGTCTTGACTGGGTCACTTAAGTGGATAAATAGATAAATCTCTGCTACTTCTTTCCTATCGTGGCTGAGTCACGGAGGAGTGAGGTGGGGAGATGCTCCACAGTTGGATACTCCCAGCTTTCAAAAGCATCGTTGGCTTCTTGGCCAGTATAAACTGCTTTTATTCTGGGATCTCAGGATCTGGGCTGTTATCTCGTTATTAATTACCTCAAACTACCTTTTCCTGTGTTTCACCTTTTTTTTTTTTTTTGCTATTTATCCTGCCTTGTATCATCCATAATAATACCCCTGATGTCTTCCCTCATCTCTCACTTGGTCCCGGTGGGACGGTGGTGGGTTTGTGGATGTGTGTGAGAGAACGAGAGAGCAAGTTGTTTTCTTTTATCTGCTTCCCATTCCGTATTATCGCTCCCCGTACCGCCTCCTGAAGTGTGATATAATTGCCTCTGAAAGCACTGCCTGCCTGTCATATCTTATTGCCTGGGTAGGGTATCAACAAAATGCAAAACTGCCACAATTTAAAAGCATTCAGTGTCTTTTATATGTTTCCACCCTGTTAGAAACATATTTAATAAAGTTTTGACGTGTGGAAAGAGGCCCAGTAAGTGACGATAAAATTCTGAACAGCAGCAGCGCACCAAAGGGGACGTATTAAAGTTAATGAATAAATGGGCTCATTTCCACCGAAAATGTGATTGTAAATAAGCATCAACAACAACAAAAAGAAATAAAATCAGAGGGCGAATGCTGTACGTCCTCCTTCGGAGGCTGCGGCGGCAGAGATAAATTGGGCATAAATAAAGACCCTAACGAGGGCTGATGAAAATGGGTTAGAAGAGGATTAGCTAGTTCCTGACGAGTTTAACCAAAACCTGAGGGGAAAAGGGAGAACTGACCTTTCACTGGAACTGTCTTAGCCAGACCTAAAGGACTTGAAGAAACACAGGTTCCAGACAAGTGTCCCAACCTCGAACCCCAGCTGCTGGGTGGCTTTCTGGGGGTTATTGGTGGTTGCGCACCCAACCCACCCAGCCCTGGGGAAGGCGGGGATGCTGCCCACACAGGGAGCCGGGCAAGTACGTGAGGAGGAATAGAGACGAGAAACACAAAGACAGGCAGGAAAACACCATGTCTTTTTTTTTTTCTCTCTGATGGTTCGTGCAGCAAATAAGCTAAATTCATGAATAAATTGTTTGCTACAAATAGTTCACGACGCTTGAGGCTTCAGCCGCGCGCCGGCTCCTCACCAGGGAGAAAGAAGCGCAGTCGTCTGCGAACTCCAGCCCTTCGTTTGGGCAAACCCATCAGAGTAATTAGCGGCGCCCCCGTGTCCTTCCCCTCACCGGGAGGAAAGACTTCCAGTTTCCAGCTGTTCCTCCCTCACCCTGCCTGAGGTTTTTGGGGTATAAAACTCTACCTTAAATCCCCCTTTTCCCCCTCTTTTTTTTTTTCATACTGACCGTAGATGCTGCTGCATCTCGGTGATTACAAATATATTTAAAGATCACAGCAGAGACATGAAAGCCCCATTAGACTCCCCAGTCTAACCTCCTGCGGGTCCAGGATGGGATCCTCCCGCTGCTGATGTAGCTTCGTATGAAACGGAGGCGATATTTAATCTGACAACAAATCATCAGCCACGACGAGGGAAGGAGAAAACCACTCCTGCAGTGATTTCGTTTGCCTGGAGCAGTCGGTGCAGGGTGAATATTGAGGGGTGGGGGAAACATTAAAGAAAAACAAACACTCGCTTCCAAATATCCTTAAGAGCTCCGTTTGGTGGCTGGTTATGTGGAGGAGCCTTAACGCTCGAGCAGCCCCTGTCATGCTCCGTGGCTGGAGTTCGCTGCAATTACGTGGCGAGCCCTTAAGTGAGAGGTCAGGGGCACTGTCTTAGAGTCAATTAGTCAGGGAAACCAAAAGGAGCAACCCAGCAGGCTGGAAATGCGAAGCACAGAGGATTTTTTTTTTTTGCTGTGGTTTTTTTTTTTATTTCTTGCATGGTTTTTCCCTTTGCAGGCCGCTAGATAATGTGGAGGAGAAAAAAAAAAAGGCAAAGAATAGTGAGTCATATACGTGCTGAGCAGCCTCCCGTCTCCTCTGAGTGAGGAGGGGGGGCGTAGAAATTAATGATCAGGTTCTTGTTGGGTTTCTGGCTGGATATTTTGGCTCAGGCAGCGGCGGTTGGGGTGGGAGGCAGTGCGGGTGTACCCAGCACAAACCTGTTCCCAGAGTGATGGTAAACTCAGGATAGCTGAGTGCTACTGAAAATAAGTTTTTGTTTTGGTTTTAATCGGCAATTTTTGAACTCAAGCCATGGTGTTTTCAGCTCCACAGCTCCTACTTACGTACTTGTAGGGTAATAAAGATGCCCAGTCCAAATCAATACTAGTTCTGCTTCTGCAAAACCAAATCAGACTGGTTTCAGTGGGAAGGGAGCAGGGACATCTGCAACTAGAGCAGGTTGCTCAGAGCCCCATCCAACCTCTCCTGAAACGGTGCCAGGGATGGGGCAGCGACCACCTCTCAGGCCAGGCTCTCACCGCTCTCATCATCCAAAATTCCTTCCTTCTCTCTGATCTAAACCTCTCTTTGAGTTTAAACCCATCTCCGCTTGTCCTGTCCTGACAGGCCCTGGTTTAAAGCCTGTCCCCATCTTTCTAAAAAGCCCCTTGAAGCCTTGAGAGGCTGCAATAAGATCTCCCCAGATCAGGCTTAATCCGTCTCTGGACTGTTTCAAACCAAAACCATCTCCCCTAAACCAGCAAGATGACTCGATTTACCTTTGCTGTAAACTAAATAACTTTAATATTTTAGTCTTACCTGATGGGGCAGAACAAACCCAATCAAAGCCCACGGCAGACAAACAAACACCGTTCACCATTCCGTACCAGTCCAGCGGCGCAGCGCGCCTGTTGTTGTGCTTAATGCTACATGACATTTAATTAACTTCCAAACAACTGCTTTGTATCCCGTCCTGGGAAGCGGCTACGTAAGAAAGGGGCACAGCTCCGCACTTCGAGCGATGGCGGAGCCGACGCGCGTTGCAAGGGCTCCCTCGTTGGCGGAATTCGAGCCGGTGGTCTCGCTTATTATGCAGGGAAACTTCCTCCGGAGTCTGAAGCGGTGACTCCATCTCTTCCCTGGCTGCCAATACGGTGCTGCATCACTGAGCTATATAATTGCATATTTGTTCCTGTTGGGTTTGGAAATATTAGGACCCAGTGTATCACTCCACAGTGCCTGTGCGGCAGATTCTGCTGTGTAACTACAGGAGGGAAAGTTGTGCAAGGGGAGCTGCGCCCACGGAACTGCTCCGTGTAATTAAACCGAAATCGGAGCAGAAGAAGGCGGGAGGAATAAATCTATTTGTTCTCTCTCTGCTTCCTTCCCAACCCGGAGTGGGATGCTGAGATGATCTGTGCAGAATGAGCCCTGCCCTTATTTTTGCTGTTGTTTTCCCCCTTTCATCCTTTTTTTTTTTTTTCCTCAGAGAAATTTGGGGGTGGAAAAGCACGTGTTGTTTTTCATCTCGTCACCAGCTTCTCCTTCAGAGGCACCGACCCAGGGGGGTCTGCACCCACCTGGGTGGCCTCTTTCCTGCCTGGATACCAGGAAATCACAGCAAAATTGGAATATCTGGGGGATTTTTTTTTCCCTTCCCTTTATCCCTGCAAGGCACACACTCACTTCCCCAAACCGGTGGGTTTGAGTGGCAGCACCTTTGCTGTCTGCGCAGCACTAAAGCGGAAGGAAGAACGCTAAAAATATCCGACAGGATTGTTTCTAACTAGAAGGTTTTTCAAAGTTGTCGAAGTGTCAGCAGCTCTTCTTATAGCCTGAATTTATTTGGCACGGTGTCACAGTTATCTCTGTTAAACAAGTCCTCATATGCACCTTTCAGAGCTTAAGAACACCTGAGGGAAAATGTATTAGGATCTCTGCTTTCAATCTTGCTGTAATTTCTGCCTTAGCAAGAAGGTGGGGACAGAAGGGGGAAGGAAAGAGGAAACATAATGCTGCTGCTGGGGATTTTCTCTTTATTTATTTTATTTTTTTAATCCAAAGTGACTTTTTGTGTCGGGGAAAGGTGTTGTGACTGGCAGCCCCTTCGAGGTTTATCCCCCGTGGCCACAGATGTGCCAGGTGTAGTGCTGGATGCCCCATGGCCAGGGTTAGTGCAGCGATTTCCCCCTCACCCCCCCATTGAACCCAACAACTTTGCTTTGTTTCCTGTGATAATGCCTTCTCTGCACGTTCATCCATTGGGGGGAATTGCAGGGGTAAAAAACTTTAGAAGCTTGTGAAACTCACACCTGGAGAGCAGGTAGAAAACAAACCCAAGGAGGGGAAAAAAAAAATCCCTCAAGTATTCTTCTGTTTACTGGGGAAAACACTAAAAGAAAATGGGAGTTTTAAAAAATAAATGACAAATAAACCCATCCCCAGGCAGCTGGAACTACACCTCTGCCCCTTTCATGTACCTCTAGTGTCTTTACTCCCCTTTTGGCTACAAAGCTGCACATTCATCCTCAAAAATTAAGGATGATTAACCCCTTGTCTTGCTCAAGGAGCATCCCTGCTCAGTATCCCAGCTCAGCATTGTGCCTCTCCCGGCTGAGCCTGTGATGGATCTTTGCTCTCGTGCCGCTCCCAGCATCATCAAGTTGCAAGACGCCACCGTACGAGCTGCTGAACAAAATCCAACCAAGTGCTTGGGTTAGAAACGGAATTGCTGCAGAAGGCGGCGTGTCAGATGGCGAGGTGTTATTAAAAACTAGAGAAAACAACATTTTTTCTCCCCCTCCCTCCTTCCCCTCTTGTGCCATGAACCCTGCAGAGTGTGAGCGTGTTGTAGAGCTGCTCTCCTGGCCCCCACCCCCCCTCTTTGGAGGTTATTTCCTGCGAGGAGAGTGAGCTGGAGCAAAATGTGTTGCCAAAGGATCCTTTGCAATGTGTTGTTGGAGGGATTGGGCTGTGAAGTTAGTGCTTAAAGAGGTTGAGAAGCATTTCATTTAGCTCTTTAGCAAGAGGGATGCGGTGGTGGGATGCAGCGGTTGGCTGCGGGGTTTACCCAGGTGTTGTGGGGGGGTCCCACAGGCACCCTGTGGCTCGTCTGGGAGCTGAGACGGAGGAAGGGTGGAAAACAGGGGGATTTTCTCCTTGCAGCGTGTGGAAGGCTGGGCTGGTGTGGACCTGCAGCCTGGGGTTGGTTTGCAGGCATCACCCTGAGTCCGAGGCGACCACGACTCTGGGAGATTCAACCCAAAGTCATAATTTAGGCCGGGGAAGCCCCGGATGTGATGCACCATGTAACCCCTGAACCATCCCCCAGTGCCATGGAAGGGTTTCAGATCCAGGCAGAGAAGTTTGTACCACTTTGGCGCTCCTTGTCTGAAAGTTTTGGTGCTGGGACTGACCCGCCTTTGCTCAGACACGAGGCTTAATCCGCTTGTGCCGTTACAGAGCTTTGCGAGCCTCGCGTGTGCGGCGCTGCTGCTAATGACTAAATGTTATTACCAGTATTATTTTTACTCAAAAATCTCTTCAAACAAACATTAAGCCATCTGTTTCTTGAGCAAACCCTCGAGGTGATGTTTCATCCTAACTTTCTGCTATTATTGTTAAAGTGTGGCCATTCAGAGCTGCTTCCCATTATCCCCCATCCCCTGGGAGATATGTCTAGCAACGGAATGAAGTGTTGCTCCGGCAAAAAAACCCGTGTAAAATCCTGCAGCCGGTGTTTGTAAGGTGATTGAGGGTGGGTGACACTTGTCCTGGGGTGGGGGTGGTGATAGCCAAGCGTCTTGTCCTGTTTCCAGGGTGTGCTTCCCATGGGCAGAGTGTGGATAGCTTCAGCCTCCTGCTAGGATTTGAAGTGCAGAGTGTGTTTTTATGACTCTGATTCAGCTGAGCACTTAAAGAAGCTCCTGGAATTAGCGTGCGCTTACACATTTCCCTGACACCAACCTTACTTCCATGCAACAATAAGTTCAAAAAAAGCCCTCTCTGAACCCACTTGGTGAGGAAGAGGAGAGGCTGGTCCCCTGTGGAGGTGTATCTGGAGTGGGTGGTTTCATCACGCTGGCAGGCAGAATTCAGGGCTAGCAACTTTCCTGGGGGAGAAATCCCACCGGCGAGTGTGGTGGAGGCCTGTTTCCCACCCAGGGATTGCAGCAAGACGCAAACCCAGGTGGTGTCCTTCCAGCTGGGACATCCCATGGGAGCAGCATAGAGCTAAAGCCTCCCTGTGAGCTATCGGAAGGCAATTTCCAGCAGTCTCTGCTTGCTGCCTGCTCCGGACAGACACATCTGGGGTGGGAGCAGCCAGGAGCCTGGGAATGCAGCTTGCAAGGCAAGAGACTGTTAATTCCCATTTTTCCTTTGCTGAAGCAAATAACAGCATAAGGGGCACTGGGAAAGGATAAGAAAGGATTCAGAAACTGGGAAGGGTAAAGAAATATTGACCTGAGCTGCAGAACTTAGCTCCTGAATTAAATTTTCTTTGGGTTCGGAGGTGTGTAGTGATGGGCATCAGATCGGTAAGTGGAAAAGAAGACTTGAGGATGAGCATCCATGAGGTGGCATACAATAGAGAGGGATCCATGGTATGGAAAGCCCAGCAAACCTTGAGCTGCTGGAAAGCAAAAGCCAGGCCCTGTTGGCTTCCCTCCTGGAAGAAGCTGCCTGTTGTCACGTTGCTCTGCTTTAAATCTTCCACTACAACTATTTTTTCACCTTAATCATTGCCCTCAGTTTATTCATTTGCAGAACACATGCTTGGTTTGGTTTTTTTTTTTAAGGGGGAAAAAAAAAAGGCACTCAGAGGATTTCATGGCAGGCCAACCAGAAAGGAGATGAAGGTGAGGTACTCACTCACCCTGCAAGATGAAGAGCAGCTTTGGGACAGCTGTAGGGCTCCTCTAGGAGCAGTGGCTGCCCTTTTGTGGCCACCAACTCTTACAGGAGAGCCCTGGAGAGAGAGAGACAGACACTAAACTGCAATCATGCAGAAAGGAAAAGCCGCTCCGCTGCCCCACCATTGTGCCAAAACCCCCCTCAAAGCTCTCGGGCACTTTGCCATCCACCTTCCAGGCTGCGGCTGAAGCGGCAGAGACGGGTGCTCCCCCCTCCTGCCCCTCTTCGCAGGGTGCCAAGGCTCCGTTGCTTTTGAAGCTTGGCTGCTGGCATCACCCCAACCTTATCTGTAGCACAGTCTTGAAATCCGCTCGCGGAGGAGCTTCCAGATAACGGATCTGCTGTCCTGAAGCGGCCGTGCTCCTGGTTTTGTATCGTGCTGACGTGCTGCTTATATAAATACGTGTGCTTATGTGTGTTTGTAGAGTGGCACGATGCAGCTGGTGGAGGGGCAAAGCAGCAGGGTCAACCTTCTGAGGTTTTGGGTGCCTGGGGTGTGAAGGGAGCTCAGCAGGGACTGTTCTTTCCCCTCTTTCTGCTCCTCTGCAACACAACAGAGTGCCCAGACTGTGGAGGAGAGTGGAGCGAGAGCTTTCTCACCCCAAACCCCCCAGAAATGAGGGTGTCTGTGACACAGTGCAGCTGGGTGAGAGGATGGGGGGGGCTGGGATGTGTATTAAAAAAAAAAGGTCTCAGGGCTCCTGCCAGTCTAGGGGGACCCAAAGAGTCCCTGAGCTGCTGCATCCCTTAGGGTGAGGAGCGCTGATGTATCGCTTTGTCCTGTCCTGAAGCCTTCAGAGATGCATTTGGGCTCAGCAGTGGTCTTGGCCATGTGGGTGATCAATCTGTCAGGGAAAGAAGTTCTGGCTTCGGCCAGTTTTTAGACTAAAATCTCCTTCTCTCCTACCCCTAGAGAGGTGTGTGTGCCCTAGCTCAGAGCTCACCTCTGCTGGACAGCGCACTCAGTCGTAACAGGATTAAAGAGAAATTGATAATTGTAATCGATGCTTCTTACACCCTTATCACCCCCAGGACACGCAGTGTCACAGGTATTCATGAATTGATGGCAGCAGCAGCTGGTAGCTCTGCAAAGCTGAGCCAGGTGCCCATAGAATCCTTTTGGATGGAAGAGACCTTTCAGATCATTGAATATAATCGTTCCTCCAGCACTGCCCGGGCACCACTAAAACCTGTCCCTCAGCACCACGTCTCCAAGGCTTTGAAAACCCTCCAGGGATGGAGACTCTGCCTCTTCCCCTTTCCCATGAAAGGAGGCTGAGTGATGAGGGAAGGAGATGCTCTTGGTGACAAGCCTGGGTGTCCTGCCCTGCTGCCTGTCCCCCTAGACTCCTGCTTTTGGGGACAGCACCTCCCTCTTGGTGAGTTTCGTTTTCTGCTGGTACAGCCCCAATCCTGCTGCCAGCTCTGCTTGAGGGGTCTCCCCCCTGTCCACCCTCTTGCCCCATCCCCACCTTGCTGCATCTCAGAACGGCTCAGCAGCCCCTGCCTGTGCTTCCCCCATCACACCTAATTTAATTTATACGCAGCTTTCTTCGGATTTGCAAAACATAAAAAATCTTTTCCACCTAAGAGCCTGCTTTCCATTCCAGAGCTAGGTTATATTCTTCACTGCACACATGCCTGCATATATTTGAACAAGTTTGATTCAGTGTAGCTGACACAAAAACCACTTAGTTGTTTCCCCTACATCATCCTAAGTTAATACTCCTGACAAGTGCAGGAGGCTTTTCAGCAGTTTTTCTATTTCAGCTCCTCTTGCTTCCTGCTCTTTCCATTTCGCCCCCGCTGTAAAATTTCCCTGAGTCTAAGCAGCTGAGCGTACCCCAGCAATTTGTAACCAATACGCTTGAAACAAGAAAAAAAAAAATAAAAATTGCCAGGGTGTCCGTGGCTGCACGATGCAATGACCTGAGTCACTGAGCTGGATTCCAATTCTATGTATTTTGTGCATACTCTGTTGTTTTCAAAGGAAATGAAAAATAGGGAGCTGGAGACGTCACGATCGCTCGCACCCCAAGGTTAGGGCTGGCTTTGGTTTGAGCGTCACTCCTGGGTTGCTGCGAAGCCCGTTTTGCTCCTTTCTGAACTTTGAGGGGATTTTGCTCGGCCTTTGGTGGGTTTGCGTCGTGCTCCTGGGATGGGGAGGCTGCTCCTGAACCTCTGAGCAAGGTGTGAGGTCTCTGCGATACTTTTGCGTCTGTCACTCCTGGGCTCTGTGGGTGCTTCTGGGATAGGAGGTTTTTGTCCTAACTCAGCCTTGAGTTCCTTCCAGCAACATCCCTGACCCTGTCACTCCCGCACCACAGCATCCCCGTGCCCGTCTCCGGGGCATCCAGTAGCTCATGATGTCCTCCCCGTGCTCAGAACGGAGCAGGTCTCACCTCGGTGCTTCAGCACATCCCAACATCTCTTCCCGCACCCAGAATCTCCTGAGCCACCCCAGCAGAGGAGCAAATATTCGGAGGTTAACTCCCTCCGCGCTCACAGATTGCTGGCAGTGATGGATGCATTGCTTGGCGGGGACAATCAATTGGTGAAGCAACTCTGTCTGGAATTTATTCAGGGTTGAAATGGGTTCCCCAGGCTCTGAGTCTATTGATTCTCTCAGCGTAGGTTATTTTTACCATTATTTACGTGCTAGTAGCATCGAGGGGACTAAGTCAGATCAGCACTCGATTGTGTTAGATACTGCACGGAATGAGAACAGGCACCTCCTGCCTATAAAGGGGGTTATAAATAAAGAGGAGAGGGAGGCCAGCGAGGCTCCCGCATCCCTCGTGTGCACGATGGAGATAAGTGACACGACAAGATGGCTTGATAAGCTGGTGTCGGTGCAGGAATCTGGGTTAAATATCTGCAGAGCCCATGCGTGGCCTCCCCCAACTCAACATCTTCCTCCGAGATCCCACTTTAGCTCCAGATTGACCCCAAAAATAGATGGAGCAGCAGTTTCTAGGGAAAGGTTAGTCTGGTGACTGAACAGTCTCCAAAGAAATAAGCCTTGGGGAACAATAGCTGGTAGAATTAACTTTGCTGAAGAAACTAACGCTCTTTTATGGCTGATGTATTAATTGTTTTACCCTTTTCCTGTGTTGTGCCGTTGTGAAGGTGTTTTCATTCCGCGTATCTTTTGTGGCTGCTTCTGAAAAGCTGGTGTCTTATCACTCTCCTTTTTGTTCAGGTCTCTAAATATTTATCCTATATAGTTTCATTTAACTGGTAAATAAACGCCTGCAGTTTTTTTCTAGGCCCAAGCGTTGTCTTTTAAATTAATCTCTCAAAAAGTAATTGGGGAGAAGAGGAAGAAGTTAACATTGGATAAGAAGTTAGATGCAACGGTGGCAAAGCAAACTGCCATACTCAAATCCTTTCTTTCGGCTAAATTCCGATCTAAAATCAGTCACAACTTGGACTCTTGCATTTCTTTATTGCTTATTTTCCATATCCCCTTTGGATAGGATAAGGCATCGTAGCCTTAAATTGTGGCAAGAAAGGTTTGGGGCTGGGTATTACGAGAAATTTCCTAATTGCAAGGGTGAGAGCGGAGGGCTCTTGGTGCAGGGAAGGAGGAAGGATAAACTGGGCTATATAATCTTTTTGAAGTCTCTTTGATGACCTTTCAAGATCCCTTCCAACCCAAAGTAGTCTATGATTGATTCTTCAAGCCTTATTTCTTTTCTCTGATGCTTTGTTTAAATCCAGCGTGCCCATCTCTGGCACACAGGACTCGGTATTTCCCGGGAAGCTGGTGAAATAGCCTTTGATGCTTGAATCTGATTTATAAGGGGAAAAGATTCTTTAACATTTTGTTGCTTACTTTTGATTCTGATCCGGCAAAGATTTACTTGAGTGTTTAACTTTGAGCACTGAGGATCATCGGGGCTGCTCACAGCGTGTAAAGTTAAGCAGGCGTGTAAGTCTATAGGGGATCGAGGACCTCATTTGTATTAAAAAGTCGCAGAGAAATGAAGCCGATGGTTTCAATTGAACAGGTTTTACTGGGAGCCACGACACAGGTGGATGGGGATCCCTGCCCAGCCCCCGATGCCCTGGCTGGAGCCACCCAGCTCACCAAAGACCCGACACCTCCCGCCGGCCCCCGCGCAGCCAGAGCTGGTTCTGCTAAGGATGTAATTCCCCCGTGGCAGAACCGACCAGATAAATGTAATGACAATGTAGGTGTTGCTTGGTTGGCTCCTGCACAGCCCACCCAGCTTCCCCTCTTTTTAACTCCCCTGGAAATAAATGCTACTTTGTCAGCAGATAAATAAATAAATAAGTAAACGAGAGGGGAAAATCTAGAAAAGGAATTGAAAATAAATTGCTTGCTTCATTGAAATAACATAGCCGATTTAAATCAGGGAATGAACTCGCTTGAATTTCTGGGTTGTAATGAGGACAAAGCAGACTTATTGTTCAGGCTCTTTCGAGCAAGCTGGATCCAAAATGCTCAATAGAATTAAGCTCCGATCCCACAATCACTTACGCCCCTGCAGAACTGGATGGCTTCACCGAAGACATTAGCCGGAGTTATTCAGAGCGTTAAGCATCTGTTTAAATCTTTGCAAGACCAAAGCTGAGCATAGCCAAGGAATTAAGCATCAGAAGCTGGAGTAAAGGGGCAGTGGGCACTGCCTCCATTCCCTTCTCTGTTTAATTCCCAGCATTTATTCATATTCCCGTTGCTCATCTCATTTCAACCAGCTTCTCATTTCCCACTGTTTGTTTAGTCTCAGTGCTGGACCCTGCTCAATATTTACCTTCTCGTCCCTAATATTTGTTTTTATTTCCATGTGTTTAACGTATATATTTGTTGCTATCTGCCCAGAAATCACCAGGGCTTTCCCTTGCTGCTTCCCTTTTCCATGCTCAGCATTGCAGAGGGAAGCCTCCCCGGCTTCCCAAGGGCAGGATGCTCGGAACCTCAGCAGATGTTGGAGTCTCATTGCAAACCAGAGCAGGAGATGCAGATAGCTAAGCCGTGGGCTCAGGTTTTTTTCTGAGCCAGAGAAAGGCACTCATAAAAGCTCAGTATATATATATTTTTTTTTTTTTCCTTCCTCATCTCTGTGTGCGAAAAGATTTTTCTCTAAGTCTTAGTTGGCAGGATATTTCCTTCAGCAATTAGTGTGTGGAGTGCTGGAAAATAGAAATAAAGCTGAAAAAGAAAAGAAGAGAAAGGGAGGGGGGGGAAATATGCACTGAGCAAGGCAGAGACTGAAATTAGAACACACTGTTTTACTCTCCCCCCTCCCCCCCAAAATATCCACCCAGCCTATTGTTTCATATCAGGTTTCCTCTCCAGCAAGCAATTGTGAAGCCAACCCGTCCCCCGAAATGAGCTGTCACTCCTTGGGCCGAACAACCGCTGTCGATCGCGGGAGGGGAGCCAGCGGTGGCTTCTGGGGGCTCCTCCGGGGGGGAGGGAGACGGCTCCATGAGGGGCTGGGCAGCTGGCTGGGGGCAGGGCACATGGACAGAGCTGCTTGTGGCAGGTAGTGGCCAAAAATTTTGGAAGGAGAGCTTGGATTTTGACTGTGGAGATGCTCTTTTCTGCCCCGTGGGTTTTTTTTTTCTGGTGTGTGTTTCTTCTGTTGGGACCCCAGGGCCTGCCAATGTCACCCCAAGCACCCTGGTACGGTGGGTCCTGTGGGAATTCCAGCGTCTCCCGTCCTCCTTGCTTCCTCTAAACCTTCCACCAGCTTCGTGCTTCGCTGTAACACAGGCTCTTCTTGGTTTTATTGTTTATTTGAGCTGGCAGCCTTCTGTTTCACAAAGATCCCCCCTGTGCCTCATCCTGTCCTTCACAGAACCACTCGAGGCGTCTCAGTCTTTCACCCGTGCTGCTATAGCAACTGCTGGAGATGCTACAGCAAGGCTGTCCTGGCCAGGGCCATCTGCACGGGAATGAGACCTACTTAGGTGTTTTTAGCACCAAGCAGGTAATGCTGCATGTTATAAAGAGCAGCCAGCGTGGCTCTGGAGCTGTATCACCATCCAGAGGGTGCCTCAGCTACTAAAATCCCCCTTTAGCTACAGGGAGGCAGGTTTCTGCAACTCACTTGGTGACTGCACACGTGATAGCCCTGTGGTGAGTAGACCCAACCGCCTTGGCCGTGCTTGTCCATCCCGTCTCTACACCACGCTTCGTGGCAGACGTCGTGCAATGGGATCCACCACCCGGCGTTGAAGCACGGCCAGGCCCTGCTGGGATTTGTAAAACCACAGGAGAGGGTTGGAAGGGATGAACCCACCTTGAGCTCAGAGCTGGGGATCTCAGCTGCTGCTGTGCTCCATCCCTCAGCTCTCGTCGGTCCTTTCCCAGCTCCGCTCAGGTGCGTTCAGACCCACCGTAGCTGGTGTAGCTGCTTCATCTGCACCTGCCAGCTCCAAAACCTGCTGTCTTTTCCAGCAGCTTCGGGATTTCTCGTGGCTGAAGCAGGAAGGCTGATCAATGGGGGTTGACGTGGCCATGGCCCAGGGTTGCCCACCATGACAACGCCGTTAACAAACAGATTTAATAGCAGCCGGCAAGTTGTTTTATAACCACAGCAGTGGCTGCAGAGTGGGCGAGATTCACTTAGTTTGCAAAGAGATGACAAATATTCCCTAGTTTCCTCCCGTGTGAACGTTTCGGGTGAGGCAGGAGGACGATTGGTGTCCCCCAACACCAGCCGGAGCTCTGGATGTGTCCGTGCTCCCATCTTGCCTTGTGTTCCCACCTCTCTCTTCCAAAAACACTGTTGTCATCTCAATTTCTCATCCTCTCCCTCATCCCTGGGCTGTTGGAAACCCATCTCCAGTTTCCTCCCAGCTCGGGGACGGCTGGAGCTGCGTCGTGTCACTTGTCACCCCCACTGTAGGTCGCTGGCTTGGAGAAGGGTGCTGGATCAAAGCGGGAAAGGGGGAAAACCACCGTGTGCCTCTTGCAGCCTGGGCTGGCCCACGGTTAATGCGGTCGGAGGAGTTGTTTTATTATTATTTATATTATTACACCAGTAACTTCCCTGTTAATGCGCCCGGGTCCCTAGTGAGCTCTGCAGCCCTGCCAGCTGGCTAATGAGCTGCACTCCTGGCATTATCCCATCTAATTGTCTTCACATTAACAGGAATAATCTGTTCATGTGAACATTCCGGGCCGGGATTCGTGTGGTCCTCGCTGCATCCCATCTGTGGGTGCTCAGGGGGGGAAGCGAGGAGGGATCCCCAGGATCCCCAGGCACCCTGCGACCGGGGGTCCCGAGGACGAAGCTTCCCGGCCCCTCACCTTTCTGCGGCTCCTTCCGATGCGTATTTCTCTTCCATCCTGTAAATGGGATCGTCCGGTAAAATATTTTGAAATCTACTGACAAAAAAAAAAAAGCGCCCTGTCGGAGGGCAGATGTTATTGATGTTGTTGTTATTGCATCTCTCCTCTCCGCTGCAAAGGATGCCTGACCACACTGACAGCTGCTATTAAGAAAGTTGCGCAGCCAGTGTTTCTGGGGATATAATTCTTTCCGAGCAAAGTTAAACACTAAAAGGGGTTATTTCACGAAGGAGAAGCAAGAGCTGTGAAAAAGTTTGTCGGTGACGTGTGAGTAGTAATCATGTTGTCCATTATCCGGAGACAGACCTACTTAGGAGATCCCTCCGTGCTCTTTACAGACGTGGCAAAACCCGGTATCCCAACTCGGCAGCTGCAAAGGGGAACGTGGGTGAAACTTCCCAGGTGTTCAGGACAAACGGGGTGAGAAATGACATTTTTGTTCGAGGAGTTTCTCCTGCTGCAGGGTTGAGAAACGCAATCGGGTTATTTTCTCCAGGACAGGCAAAAGTTTGGAGTACGCGCAGACCAGTCTCTTGATGGCTTTCCCATAAAACCAGGAGACGTGTGGTGGCTCGGGCTGGATTTTCTATTAGGTGTTAAAATAGCAGGAAGTGGGAGAGGGACAAATGGAGTGGAGCAAGCACCTCTTCTCTCTAACTCCTAAATGTCTCTAATAAGAGCTTAAAGAGACTGCACTTGTGCTTAGCTGGCTGTCGTGGAAAGGATGGGACAGAGAAGGGCAGGCAAGGACATTCCTGCCAAGATCCTCTTGTTTTAAGGGTCCTTTGGAGCCCTGCTCTGGTTTCCCATGAGCTGAGCAATAGGGACCAGCCTCAAAGCCCCACCCAGTGGCTGGGGACGGCCGAGACGTTTCACACCAGCATCGTCACCCAGCTCTTGGCCGTCGCCAGCAGGATCCCGGGCAAGCGGCACCGGCTGCCATCCATTAGCAATTTCCCTGGCGCTGCGATTTATCCCTGTCATTTAGGGTTCATGTGCTATTATTTAGTCTATTTCCAAGATCTTATTACATTTTTTATTCATAGGGAGGTTAGATTTATATATTGAAGATCAATAAAAGGCTCTATCAGGGCTACATTATTAATAAGGAATACATTATATGTAGACAGACAGCCCACTCTATTGGATTTACTTAGTAGATACGCTTTTTGGGGGCAATTCCGAAAATTTACTACCTGTTCGATCTCTCTTCCTTTCCTTGCCTCTCCCTGGGCACTCATCCCTCCTTCCCTTCTTTTGTACGGGGGGATAATAGCGACTTTATTTAGCAGCATATGTCCTTTGTCCCTGCAGATGACACTGTCGTGCCTCTATCCTCTAACAGCTCCTAAATCCAGGTGAGAAGCAGGGGCTGTGCTGCCAGAAGAGCATCCTTAGCTTGGCGGTCACAGGTTTTTTTTAGTGTTATGCTGCTTTATTCCCTTTCTGCTTTATCTGTCACACTCTGGCTGGACAGGGGATGTGTCTGTGGTCACCACCAGCACCTAATGGCACTGCCCCCTGACAGTGATGTCCCTGCCACAGGTAGGAAATGGAGGCAGCAACGTAAATTAGGAAGATTCAGGATTAAGATCAACCACTGATGCTTGATCGTGGGTAAGGCAACTCCACAGCACAAGCACAGAAATCCAGGCTCTGGCTCCAGGCCCTCAATTCAGATATTGTGCTTTATATTCACCAAGCCGGGATTCACCACCACGTGTTTTCCACTATTCCACACCATTTTGCACTTTGCTGGTTTCCTTCCAGCTGGGTTTTCGCTGTTATTTACGCAGCAGCATCTTCCAGAGATGGAAAGGGAGCGTCTGCACCCGTCGTCAGGCACCCGCACGCAAGGCTCGCACCAGTTTGGCTGCCCAAAATGTTGAGTATGGGCACAGGCAGCGCTGGGAAGGAAGGATTTGCCCGAAATCACACAGGGAAGGGACAGAAAAGCTCCACAAGTGGCTGCTGAGGGGATGGGCTCAGCACCTCCTTGTTCTGGTGACCCCCATCCTTCCCACCAGCTTCCCACAACACACCCTCTCATAAATCTAATTCTAATCAGCAGTAATTAATTTTAATCATCATAATTAACAATGAGTGGGAAAATATTAGCCAGAATAATCAACGCTGATCAGTCTGGTGCTACCTTTGCCTGGGAAACCTGTGAGGAGATAAGTCAACTCCTCCGCCCTTGCACCCTGTGAAGGTTTTACGAGTAACATGAACTGTCAGGCTCATCAGAAACGATTCCAGCCACGCTTCAAGCTCTGACCTCCTTCAGCTAATTACCAGCACGGCAGTTAATCATGGAGAAGCGTTAAAGCGTTGGGTCCTCCCTCTGCTCCGGCGAGGCGATGCCGTGCGAGCCGCGGCGAGCTTGCGCGAGCTCTGTGCTCGCCGGTTGACACGAGAGAGGCTAGCGGGGAATGTGCGATGGTGCGGGCTCGGTCCCGGGGTGGAAAATCAATAAAATGCGTAGAGTTCTTGCATACTGAAGATGACTTTCCTTCCCTGGGTGCTTTTAGCATTCAGGACCTCTCCGCGCGCTGTCTGGAGCTCGTGTGTAGAGGAGAGCAAAGAATATTTGGCTGGGAAGGTTGTAGAAATCTTTGTTTATCATCGTTTCTTGAGATCTTCAAGTGAGCAGTGTCAGGGAAGAGACAGAAGGAAAACATCCAAGATAACGCCACAATTGCAGCAAGCAGCCTGAAAACACAAACGATATGATTTATTAATAAAACATCAGCTGTTGTATCTGCCCTTCCCTCGCTGGACACCCCAGGAGCGCCCTGAAGCGGCGGCGGCCCCGTGAGGACCAGCGGCTGGGGATCCAGCTGTGGCAGAGCATCCCGTGACGGCAGCACATCGGGGGAGCTGGCGGCTCAGCCTGAGAGCGTTTCCAGGTGCCTGTGGGAAGGCAGAGCTGTCAAATCCCTCCCCAGCTTCTCTCCCTGTCGGGAGCCGAGGGAAATAGCGGCCCAGAGCAGGGTGATGGAGAAAGCTTCTCTCCAACGCCTGGGATGGGACTTTGCTGGCTATGTTGTTGTGATTGATGTCTAATTACTGTCACGGCACAGTACGGCCACAGCTTCCAAACGTTTTCTGCCCAGGAAAACACCTCAAGGCTTTGCCCAGGTCCTCGGTGCTTTCCAGGCTCTCCTCTGTCAGACTCAGCCCTCAGCATGATCGTCTCTGCCTCTGCAAAAAAATTGAAATAACAATCTGTTCTGGTTTTGTTTGGTTTTTTTTCCCTGACTCTTCTGAAATTCTCATCTTTCTGCCATGTTCCCAAAAAAACAGCAGCCCAGCCGGTCGGCAATAATAGTCTTGTGAAGTTCCAAATCATCTCTCTCCTGCTCGAACTAAACTGTGTCCCTGATCAGAATGAAATCAGGTTTTTAGCACCATTAAGTAGTTGTAACTGTGCTCTTTATTACGCAGCGGGTTGGGGTTTGTTACAGGTTTTCTCAGCCGTTAGATGATTTTGGATGGAATTTCTTTTTTTTTTTTTTTTTCGGTGTTCTCTCAGGAGCTTGTAGCACTTAAAATTGTGTTGGTATAATCACCTAAATTAAACATGTCTCTGCTGTACGACGCTTTACGTTAATTCCCCAATGCAATACCAGATACATCAGCAAGAGAGCTGGAAATGGGCTGGAGAGCTGTGAAAATGGGCTGGACCTTGTTCAGAAGGCTTAAAAAAAATTTAAAATATTATTATTATCATTATTACTATTTCCTTGGTAGAAAAGCTTTTGCATCGTACACCGGCACCATGCTCACAACAGCTCAGCTCCAATCCTCCACGTCTCAGGGTGAGATTTGGTCTTCGAGTTTCTATCCAGTTCTCCATCCTTTCAGAAATTGCATCCAGGGCCGCAACTCCCCGTAGACTGCCCTTCTCCTGCAGCCATTAGGTGCCTTGGGATGATGTGATGGTGTCCCCAGGGAGGACAGCTTGGCCATGGCAGGGTTGGGGACAGCTCAAGGTGAGCTGGGCTTGGGGCGATGCAATATATATGGATAGAAATTCACCCTCCCTTACTTCTCCAGTGCCCTTACCCATCGATTCCAACTGAGGACAAAACGCAGCTACAGCCGCAAAATCGGTGCCTGAAGAGGGGAAAAGCATCTCTAAAATCCAGTAGGATTTTTGGGGCAGAATAAGAGGCCAACTCCAAGATTTTTGAGGTTATTTGGGAGTCCCGAGCACAGACTGGACAGCGGGAGATGCGGAGTCTGGGCACGGGGCAGAGCAGGCAGGTTCACCAACAGGTTGGAGAGCAATTGGTATGCAAGCTACAGCCCCGGCAGCCTTTATATCAGAGCCTCACAAAGGCAATTCTCAGCAATTGATATAAAAAGGTGTCAGTTCTGGTTTAAGTACTGTATTACCAGCAAAGATTTATCTGCTTCAAAGGCAGGCCTTGTGCCACCGAGGGAATAAACAGCTCTCCTCCTTATCTCTTTCGCATAGCGCAATATTTTCTCCATTCGACTTTGGCTCGAAAAAAGACTTTTTCTTCCACTTTCTTATTCTGGTATTGTAAATTAGAACACCGCGCACACCCTCCCACTAACCCTCCCTGAAAATCTTCCAGGGAAAATAGCTTGTTGGGGTCATGGGAGGGGTGCAGGGGGCTAGAGGGGAGGATTCGGTGGGCGCTGCGGTGGGCACGGGCTCCTGGCCGAGGATGGAGGAAACTGGTCTGGAAAACAACTCCAGTAATGGTAGCAAACAGGAGGAGACTCTTTCCCATTGGCTGTTTCTGTGCAGAGATCCTGGAGAGAAACTGATGGAGGATGGAGCATATCTCCTGGGAGGCCAGGCTGACAGAGCTGGGATGGTTCAGTTTGGAGAAGAGAAGGCTCCAGGGAGACCTTCTGGGGGCCCTTCAGGACTTCAAGGGGCCTGTCAGAAAGATGGGGACAGACTTTGGAGCAGGGCCGGTCTGGACAGGACAACGGGAGATGGTTTGGGACCAAAAGAGGGAGATTTAGATCAGACAGAGGAAGGAATTGTTGGTATTGAGAGTGGTGAGAGCCTGTCCTGGGTTGCCCAGAGAGGTGGTGGCTGCCCCATCCCTGGAACCATTCCAGGGGAGGTTGGATGGGGCTCTGAGCAACCTGCTCGAGTTGCAGATGTCCCTGCTCCCTGCAGGGGAGTTGGATGAGACGACCTTTTAAGTTCTCTTCCCACCCAAACCGGTCTGGGATTCTATGAAACTGCAAATAGCATCTCAGACCAGTGCTGGGTCACCCTCCACTTTCCCCGCTCATGGGTGGGATTTGAAGGGCGAGGGATGTAGGGGAGGTTCATCTCCCCACCTCTTTATTTACTCAAAAAAGAAGGGTGAAGAGCAGGTGGGCAGCCTGATCAATAAGTAAAGCAGTTTTCACTTGTGCTTTTGTTGAGCTGTTGGGTCAAGGCTGTCCCTGGAGCTGCCCAGGAATGAGCCAGCTCCGGCCTTTGCGGAGGTTGTGGAGTAGAAAAAACCCAGAGGTTGCAGGATGTGACTGGACTGGAGCTCACCCTGCATTTGCAATGAGTGTGGGGCTGAACCACCCCATGGTGGAAAGGGCCCTGCCAGCCTCAGGCGATGCTGTGGAGAATTTCCAAGTAATTCCAGCAGATCGTTTTTTAAATGATGTCTTAAAACATATATATACGGGCCGCATATATTTTACATGCCTGCAACAATGCATTTTATGAAGCATATAAAAAAAGCAGATAGAAATTATCTATTTCTCCTGTACATCTTGTCTCTTTTTTGGGGGAGGGAAGAGATAACAAGGACCTATTTCATTTTGCTGTTTGCTGCAGGATGCCATGCAATAAATTGAGAAGTTTTGAAAAATCCTTCTTTTTTTTTTTCTACCCCACCCGCCTTTAATGTTATTCTGAGCTGGAAAGACCCAGTAGATAGAAAATATTATTTGCAGGCTATCAGCCCAGAGACTCTTTTGCTCCCCTCTCTTGTTTGCTCACTGAAATGAATGGGCTCTTCTGGCAGTGAGGATCAGAACGTTAATAGGAACTAAAGAGCGTTGTGTTTGCAAAGAATCAAGGATCTTCCCCGTAGCAAACTTTGCAAAAAAACGCCGCTTCGGATATTTGGGAACAATTGGATGGAGCCGAAGCGAAAGCTGCGGCCGGGCACCGATCGGCAGCTCTCCCCTCTTCATCCAATATTCAGCACGGATATTTCATTATCAGCCTCATCCATAGGCTGCGGCCACGGCTGGGTGGTTTGAGAAATTAAACTGTACTTTCACCTCTAACGAACGCCGTCCCTGGCAGGCGGGGAGGTGGAGAGCGGGGAGGGGGGGGGCTGTGGCAAGCCGGGGCTGCTCGCGGCGTCACCTTTCGCCAGCGAAAAAAAAATTAATCACATCCAAAGCGATCCGGTGAACGAAGCGAGCAAGCTGTGCAATTACAGCGACGGGCAGGAGTTAATTAGGTACTTGCCTTTGCGGCGGAGAGAGCCCCGCGAAGCGGTGGAGCCGGCAAGGGGTGTGCCGGCGGCGCTGGCGCGTGTCCTGCGTCTCAGGGCTGTGGTGACGCAGAAATAATTCAGCCTTTTTGTGACGTGAACCCTGAGGTGTGAAGGAGTGATGGGCACGGCCGTGCTTCTAGTGACGTGGGGACCGGGGCAGGGTGGGAACCCAGGGGGAAAGGGGAGGTCTAGCTGCTCAGACACCTGGGATGTGTCAAGTTGTGGATTCTGCTTTATGTGCCCACAAACCCACCTTGTCTCCACTATGGGAGGGTTTACGGTGTCTCCCAGCGCAGAACTCTCAGTATCTCCCTCTGCACTGTCACAAATGGCCAGCAGCACTACGGCAAGGATCATCCCCTTGGGCCAGGCACTGGGGAGACTGCTTCTCAAATCCTGGGTTCAGTTTTGTCCAGGAAGGAGCTGGAGGGGCTGGAGTGTGGCCAGAGAAGGGCAACAGAGCTGGGGAAGGATCTAGATGGAGCAGATGAGTGTGAGGAGTGGCTGAGGGATCTGGGCTTGTTCAGCCTGGAGCAAAGGAGGCTCAGGGGAGACCTTCTGGCTCTCCACAACTCCCTGGAATTCAGGAGCTTGGAGCCGGGGGTGTTGGGCTCTGCTCCCAAGGAATAAGTGCCAGGACAAGAGGAATCAGCCTCAAATTGCCCCAGAGGAGGTTCAGGTTGGACATCAGGAAGGATTTTTTCACTGCAAGGGTTGTTCTGGGCAGCCTGGGCTGAAGTCCTCTTGATCCCTGGAGGGGATTCCAAGGTGTGGAGCTGTGGTGCTGATGGACAGGGCTCAGTGGTGCCCTGGCAGCGCTGGGGCAACGTTTGGACTCAATCTTAAAGGTCTCTTCCAACCAAAACGATTCTCTGATTCCGTGATTCCACGATTCTAAACCTTCAACAAGCAGCAGGTCTGGCCCCGTGAAGGACACAGATGCTCTGACTCGCGTGCAGTCCTGACCCATCTCGGCGCGCTCCGCGTGCTCACTTGTCACATCCTGCTGGTCTCTGGGAATTTGATGGGTTCGTGCATCATCGCCAGGGCTCCGGTTCGCACGGCCGGCTGGCTCCCCTCCACACAATTACAAAGGCAGCCGCCGGAGCTGCAACGGGCAGCGCAGACAGACCCGGCACCTGCATACAGATCAGCCCCGGAGCCACGGCGCTGGGAGGGATGTGGCACCCGCTGCACCGGGGAGCGCCGGCTGTCGTGGTGTCAGGACCTAATGAAGCACTTCATTATGCGCGAGTTGTTGTGATGAAAACCATATTGCTAAGAAGGCTGCTCTTGGCCACGCTCAGGATTCACCAGTCATGAGAAAAATGTTGAAAAAAACCCCTGAACAAACCACAATGGAAAAAGCGCAACTCTTCGCGCCGAAGCCTGGCAGGTCTCTCCCACCTCTTGACTATTCAAAAGCGGGGCAGGTGGAGGTTTCTTCAACCTGCTGAAGCATTTGGCCACCGGCTACCGGAGGCAGGAAAACTTTTGGATTTATTCACGGCCACCTGTCAGGGGCTGTCATTCCCCACGCTGAGCTACAGCCTGAAGTTCCCTGGGTTATAAATCAGCTCCTCTTGGACATCATAACTCTTCTTTATAGGCTCTTTCCCCCCATAAATAAACCTCATTCCATATGTATATTCTGCAAAAGGCAAGCCTGATTTGCAGCTCCGTGCCAGCTCAGGTGGCATCTCTCTGCCAACTGACAAAGTGCCTGGGGAATCTCTCCGGTTTGCTGCAGACCCTGTGTGGGATCCCTTGGCTATGGCGACCGGGATCCTCCAGGGAGACCTGGGTGAAGGAAGGATTGGGATGGGTGCTCTTTCCCATCCAAATTAATCTACAGCAGAGCAGGGAGTGGAATCAGTCACTCGGGAAGTCCTTCAGCCACAAAATCCTCTTTGCACGGGGAGAATAAATGCATTTGCTGAAATTAGGACCAACTGAAGAGACGTGTCGTTAATGGGAGGGAATAAAAGGGGATTTGCAAGAAGTGTGAGTGAATTCAGCAAGGTCTGAGGCTTGCTTTCCCTCCTTCTACGCTCTCCTGGGGAGGAGTGGGACAGGCAGCAGGGATGGAGGTGACTTCTCAGGGGGATGGGATGGGGAAGGTGACTGCAGCTTTTTCTCTGCTTTATCCTCAGCATCTCCCAGCCAGGAGCAGGAAGGGAGCAGGGGTCAGAGCTCGGCCCCAGACAAAGACCTTGTTTCAGCCAGAACAGCTGAGCAGTTTATGTCCCCCACACTGTCCAAATGAAGAATGGGCCCTCTATTTTTGTCCTCTGGCTGGTATTTTAATGGCAGATTAACAGGAAATAGGTCTAAAGGTACAATCTGCCTGGTGTTTTTTCCCCTTAAAGAGACTGCACATTGACATTTGGGGTTTGCACTGAGCTCAAAGTAGGCCCAGGCCAGTGACCCCGTCATGAAGTTGGGGCCCAGGGACCTCCAAGAGGATGGAAATAGAGGTGTCATCCAGTCCATCACAGCACTTTCTTCTCCCTTTATCACTCCAGGGATCTCATAGGGATGGCAGAAAGGCCAAGACCAGGCTCAACTCAAGTGCGTGCGGATGCAATTCCTGCTGAAATCAATAAAAGCTGATCTCGTCCATCCTTATCCCAATTTCCTGCTGTACCAGCCCCAAATCCACAGGGAGGGAGACGGAGCAGCCCGTACCCAGCGCACAGCCGTGGTGCGCCGGGCCAGGAGGCCTTAAATCCCTCCTTGAGCAGCTCCTTCGCACGGCTGCTGGGCTTTGCAAGGCTGGGGACGAAGGACAGCGCAGGGTGATAAATCCTGGTAGCGGAGCCCGGCTCATCTGCGCCCACCCCGAGCGACGGGCTGGTGCGGGGCTGACTTACTGCCGCTGCCCAGATTATCATTTTGAATGGTTTAAGTCAGTAACTTCCTAAGCAGAGAGAAGATTAAGCCCGAGCGGAACATTCTTAATAACTCCAGCAAGTTCCAGTCGAGGAGACGCGGGGGAGCCCTGGCACTGACGCTGAAGGGGAGGCTGGGATGCCGAGCACCTTGCAGACCCCAAAACTTTTAATTTTTGAGACCGGAGAACGGGCTTTTCATCTTATGCTCTTTCTGCAGCCCCTCTGAGGCCTGACCAGCCTGAGGCCGGGCAGCAGGCAGCACTAGGGGCTGGTTTCTGGCACAGGCAGCTTCCCTCTTCTGTCTGCCATCTCCAGTCAAGGCAGTTCACACATTATCCGCCTCTTGACTATTAACAAAGCCGCCGGCTGCCGAGAATTACTTAGAAATCATCACGTAGTCTAATCAATACTGCTTTCACCCACGCAGGGAGCTGCTGGGGTGGCAGGGAAGGGGGGGAAAGAGCAGTGAACAGCATCTGCATCCAAAGCATCCCGCTGGGAAGAGCAGACTCGTGCACCCACCCGCAGGAAGGTGCTGAGGTGGGTGTGCTCCCCCCCTCAGCTGGTCCTAGGCCGAAGTTGAGGTGTTTCTTCCCAGGAGAAGCTGCTCCTCACCCATTTCTCAGGGATTCAGGGATGTCAGTCTTGACTACGGATGGATGAAGCAGCCAGGATGACCCTCCCATCGTGACTAAACACCGTCTCCTCTGTACCCTGAAGGCCTCTGGACCATGTCTCCTTTATTTACCCCCTAAAATTAACATCACCACTAAAGCCCTCTCCAGATTTATACCGGGACGGTCTCTGGTCCTGACGCAACACCACGCAGGTTTGTGGAGCTGCTGTTGATTTGTACCGGTGGTCACAGCGACATGAGGGCGATGCCAGGAAACTTCCCAGGGCCACTCCTGATTTACACCCCTGATTCTGCTGAGCCACAATGCAGTTCCCAGTCTGAGGCGGCTCACACCAACGTGGCAAAAAATTTGCCCTATAAATTATCTTTAGAGTACAAGGATTTCAAGCGTGCCTGCCCTAGATTAAGCCGTGTCCTTGTCAGTCTTCAACTAGAGAGGAAATAAATCCCTCTTTCCTTGCTTGTTTTTGTTTTTTTTGTGTGTGATGACCTACCTGGCTGGAAAGCCAGGACCTGGCAGGAACCCAGCCTTGCCTGCTGCTCCAGCTCCCCGGGCACGTGTCTCGTCTATCCCAGTCGGCAGAAATATCTCTTCATTTCATCAGGAGGGAAACTGAGGCAAGGAATGAGACAAGGAGGCTTCAACCTCCCTTCGAGGCTTATGCAGAGCCAGGGGAGGAGCCTGAAGAAATAAAAAGAGTCCCAGCAGAGCCAGAAATGCACCAACCGGTGCTCCCCCTTCCTCTGCGGCTGCCGGCAAGTGTAATTAAATAATCAATTATCGGCGCGCGGGTTTTATGGGTGTCTTTCGGCGCGTGTTGCTGGCAGGGGACGTCAGGCTGCGGGCAGGAGTCGATGCTCTGCCAGATGGGCCATCAAACCCCGCTGCTGGGCGGCCGCGCGGCTCCGCTGCCTTCGCTTCTCTCGTTTGCAACGAATTTACAAATCCTTTAAGTACGGAAGAAAACGGAGCCTTCCCCCAGGAGAGCCAGATGGCTGCAGAGGCATTAGAAAGGCACTCAAAGCAAAAGGGTTTGTGGTTTGTTTTTTTTTGTTGTAGGTTTTTTGTTGTTGTTTGGTGGTTAATATCTGCCTGCGTGTAGCTCTGTGCGTCTGCAGATGATTCATTAGTGCTTGACTCTCCTGCCCTCCTCCTTCTCTTGCCTTGGGGAGTGTGGGGAGCTGCTAGCTTGGACCTCCTTGCTGGTGAAGCTGGGGAAGGGTCTGGAGCAGGAGTGTGGGGAGGAGTGGCTGAGGGAGCTGGGCTTGTTCAGCCTGGAGCAAAGGAGGCTCAGGGGAGAACTTCTGGCTCTCCACAACTCAGGAGGTTGGAGCCAGGCAGGGCTCGGGCTCTGCTCCCAAGGAACAAGCCCCAGGACAAGAGGAACTGACCTCAAGTTGCCCTAGGGGAGGTTTAGGATGGACTTGAGGAACAATTTCTTCTCCGTGAGGGCTGGGCAGTGAGAGGAGGCTGGAGGGGAGCTGAGGCCAGTGGCAGGGCTGGCCGATTCCATCCTACAGCGGAGCGAAGGCATCACAAGGCAGCCTTTGGAACAGGGTGTCCAGAAAAGTGGTCGCTGCCCCATCCCTGGAACCATTCCAGGGGAGGTTGGATGGGACTCTGAGCAACCTGCTCCAGTTGCAGATGTCCCTGCTCCCTGCAGGGGGGTTGGAGCAGATGACCTTGAAAGGTCTCTTCCCACCCAAACCATGCCATGATTCTGTGCACCCTTTTTATTTCATGTTATTTTTTTCTTAAATGGCAGCAGCAATTTTCGAGTTTTTCAGCATCATGAGTCACCTCCCATGTTAAGAGCCCAGGCAAGAGGGCACTGGGCTTGTGTGGGACCAAGATAAATCTGGAGCTCCACGCAGGGATGGCTGGTGGTCGTTTAGTTATGGCACAGGAATAAATGTCTGCTTTGTGTCAGCTCTTTGCAAGGTCCTCCGACGTCCTTCCGGCTCCAGCTCCACCGCACACATTCTATCTCGGGCTGAACAAACACATCCACGGCCAGAAATTGATTTTCTAAAAATGTAATATGCACACAAAACCCAACAGGGATAAAATACAGCGGTTTGGGAGGGGGTGGGGGAAACAATTGCACTTCTTTCCTGCCCCCCCCCTTCCAAAAAAAAATCAATTGTGAGAGTGTATGTAAAAATACAACGGCACTAAACTCCAAATAATTAGGTGATTGCGCTAAGCGAGCATCTTATTTAAAAACGGCTCAGCAGTACGTGGCGGTGAGACACAATCTAATCAGAATGAACCAGGAAATGTAGCGATTTCCAGGTGAGTAAGCTGAAATGCAGAAGTAGTTGTATGAAAGGGAGGGGGGGGGCGGAAATCAGGGATGAAAATGACAAGGGAAGGGAGGGAGAGGAATCAGCTCCCGAGAAAGGAGTAACACCAGCGCGTTGCTGTCGTTATTTCTGGGCGGCAAGCACAGCAAAAATAATAAGGAGAAAATACGAAATTAAATCAAAGATGATTACCTAGCAAATAGAAAAGGACCGGCTCAGGGTTGGATTTTTGTTTTTAGAGTCTAGTTTTTGGCAGTGGGGAGTTGGCTGGAGCAGGGGCAGGGATGGGAGAGGCAGGGGCCTATGGGGGGAGAAGGGAGGGAGGAGAGGGGCTTGTCCCAACCTCATCCCAGAGCAGATGATCCCTTCGGGTTGGGAAGGAGCAGCAAGAACAGGTGGGCATCTGTTCCCCTAAAAAGTGGGGTTTTTTGAAATGCCATTTTCATGCAGATGTCATTGCATAAAGAACGAGGAAGTTCAACACAGGTACCAGGGCATAATTGCATCTGAATAGATTGCTTTTTGTGAAAAAAACCCCTCACATTTTCTTTAATTTTGAGCTCCTCAGCACACCAGCTGCTCCTTTAAACACCTCTGATGCTCGCTGCTCCCGTCACCGCTCGAGCAGCTCCCATAATCCATGAGCACTGGGACCCTCAGTACCTTCGGCTCATCCGTCTTTCCCAGCGGCTCGTTCATCACCGGCAGCGGGGACGGCGCTCAGCCCTCAGCCCTCCTGCTTTTCCCGATTGTCCCTTAAAGCATCACCACACAGAGGAGCACTGGCAGGAGAACGTGGCCCTGCCGCCCTTGCTGCCCAGTTCCCCCAGGTATCAGGTTCAGCAGTGTTTTGCCTTTCAAGCCACCAATGCCAAGACTTCCAGGCACGGAGCAGCCCCAAAAATCACCCCATGCCAAAGGATGAGACACCAGGACAGCGTTTAGGTCAGGAAGGGACCAGCCAAGAGGTGGAGATAGAGGTGGAGAGGACAGAATTGATGGAGAGGGACCAGGTAAACACATTTTTCCCTCTGAAATGCACTGGTCCAGGTTCGCCAGAGAGGTGGTCGCTGCCCCATCCTTGGAACCATTCCAGGGGAGGTTGGATGGGCCTCTGAGCAACCTGCTCTAGTTGCAATGTCCTTGCTTCCTGCAGGGGGGTTGGAGGAGATGAACGCCTAAGGTCCCTTCCCCCTCAAAGTTTACTCTAATCTATGAAATATTCAAGTGGTGTGGACAAGGCAGGGGATGGTGGCTGCAGGCAGGAGCCTCAGTGTCCCATGGTGGGGTTCACCTGCAGGCAGCACAATGAGAAGCATCCTCCTCCTCCTCCCTTCCATCCCTTATCTCCATAATTTGCCTTTCTTTTCTCATAAAATTTAAATTAGAGGAGACCTCCTTCTCCCCTTCCCTCCCTGCCCCTGTTTTGATCTTTCTGGGGCAGTGCAGATGTGACCAACCCCTAGGCGTCCAGGAGCCCACGCACCGCGCTGGCCACGTCCTCCCGCTCACAGGGAAGCCTCCCGCTCACTTTGAAGGCAAGCGGGGAGTGATGTGCATAGCGAGCGGGAAACGCGCACAGTGAGGGCCAGGGGACTCCAGCTTTGATCCAGGGTGGGAATAGAGAGCACAGACCCTCGGCTCTGCTCACCATGGTGAGGATTTCCAAAAATCAGGTGAAAGGTGAGCATGGGAGCACCAACGCAATGAGGTGAACTGGGCAGGGGAGGCACGTAGGGAGACTCCAGCGGGATGCTGAGGGAGATGATCTTGTCCTAAAGACAGGCAGCTCCTGGATGGGTGCAAAGACTTCCCAGCAATGCCTTCCAAAACCAGCCCCATCCATAGGTCCAGACACCCAGCCAGGCAAGATGCAGCGGCCTCATTCCTTCCCTGCTGCCCGACCCTGCCTGCTCAGAAAGGCTTTACCCCTCCCCAGATCCTCTCCCCCCACTGCAGCCTGGCTGTGCTGGAAGGTGAACCGACCAGCCTCGCACCGCTCGACACCCCCGGGCTGAGCTTATGAAGGTCACTTTTGACCCGTGTTTCCTGCAAACGTGCTGAGTCTCCACCTCATTTCCTATGCATTGAACTCCCCAGACCTGGAGGACTCTCCGACAGCAAGACGTGGGGATTCGACCATTATTTTTCTCTCGCCTTCCCCCCTCCCCCCCTTCCCTCCAACTCTCTCCAAGAGAGGATTATGGGTTGCACCTATTAATTTTAAACCTGAAGCACCGAGTGGAACTTTGCTGAGTGTTTTATAACCTGCTTTCTCCCAAATCCCCTCTCTGCCCAGCACTGCGTTTCTGCCCTTCCCAGCGAGGAAGGAGAAGCTGGTGCAGAGGCGGGAAGAGGTGTGGGATGGCTGGGGGGTGCTGCCCTTGGTGTGGTCAGAGGATGCCCAGCCTGGGAGGGAGGAATAGGGGGTGCAAGGACCCTGCAGCAATTCAGCAGCAGAGCTCAGCTCTCCCACCAGCTCTGGATTTTGCTCAAGGAAAGGGGTAAAAGAAGTGGTCCCACTGATCTGATGGGATCTGGAAGAGCACGGAAAAGGCAGGAGCAGATCACGCAGTGCTCTGGGAGCTTCTGTCCTCTTGGGAGGGCATGGCTGTGCCTTAAAAGAAGGGACTCGTTGCAGGAGGGTGTAGCACAAGTCAGATTACATTAGCACGAGCAAATGCTTCTTAATTTTCCCCTTCCAGGGCTTTGTTTCCCCAGCGCTCCCATTCGGATGTGTCTATTAACCCGGGAGCCCCGCAGGAGCTGGGGCTGAGTGGGTATCTCTGCCCAGCGCCTTGCACACTGGTTCCACCGCTGGCCAGGGGCCCTGGATCCCAGTACAGCATAAAGCATCCCAAACCCCGAGCTGTGCCAGAACCCCCCCCCGGCCAAAAGCAGACAAAGGCTGTGCCACCGCAATGCAAAATCGATTCAGCAATTCCTGGGCATTTTGGGCATGGGAAAAACATGGAGCAGGAATCCTGGGGAGCCCTGGCTGCCCTCACACCCCACCGTGACTGTGTCACTCCCTTTCTCGGTTGGCATTTGCAGCAGGAGGGCTGCTGGAGGATGCACATCCCAGCAGCACCAGTCAGATATACACACCCCCTCCCCCCAAAACCCCTCATCCCACACTTGCACAGGGAGGGAGGCAGGAAAGGTCTGGCCGTTGGTTTGCATTTGTTTTTAGCTTTTTTAGGGGAATGTCAAATTTCAGCTGTGATTAAATCGTGAAGTGTTCAGTAGGGCTGTCTATAAACCGGTGATGAGGGATTGATTTCACTCCCAAACTTTTACATCCCAAGTCCTGCACCGCGCTGGGGAAGATTTTATAGAACATAAAGGCACAGGCACCGTAAAATAAGGGGAGATGGGCTGGATTAAAGCAGCCCTGCCCAAGAGGAGGTGCAGGTGTGACCGTGTGTGTACAAGGGCAGCTGCTGGTGAGCTCTGCAGCCATCAAACCAGGCACCACCACTGTCAGTCACCCTTTGGTGGCAGTTTCCCTCCTTCCAGGCGTCTTTACCCACATCCAAAACTTGATGCATCCCTGAAGTTGGGTAGGAAAGGGAAGGATCCTGGTGGATTCACCCAGCGCAAGTACGGTATCAATGCTTTTTTTCGTTCATTTATCTATTTATTTTTATTATAAATAGCCAAGAGACTTGATCCCAATTCCCCTTTAAATGGGCAAACCATAATATTGATAGTTTGCAACAGATCCAAGATGAATTGAGCTCCTCCATCAGCTGGCAGAACCTCATTTAACAGGGCATATAGTGAAGCCATAAATTCCTGACGACAGGATTGCTATGCAGTAGCATAATATTTCTTCTACGCAGTCTTTTATACATTATGGTTTGTCCTGCGTTTCGGTAGCGATATTTACGGATTGGGAGATGTTCTTTGAAGAAGCAGTGGCCCGAAGGCTCCATCCCATTCTTGGTGGCCTTGGGTTATTTGAAGGGGTGCTGCGGGGATGCCCATCTGCGGGGTGGGCAGAGGGGCTGGGGTCGGGCCCTGGTCCAGGATGTGTTTTCTGAGGCTTCTTTGCACTTGATTCAAGTTCAATATTTTACCTCAAAGACTCCTAGAGCTCCTGTTTCCCTAGTTAAAAAAAATAACCGTATGGCATAAGAGACCCCAGGACACCAGCAAGTCCCTGCCTCTCCTCTGCGTGGGCACAGTAGGAGGCTTTAAAACTCATTTTGCTGCATTTTTCTGTGGATTTCTTTCTCTGCTGTGAATAGGAAAAGCACCAAGGAAATGCAGTTTAAATAGGTAAACAAAAAGAGGATTTTTTTTTTTTTCCCGAATCATAATTTCTTTTCATGTGGCTCTGCCTCAAGGCTTCTGGCTGGTAAAATTAAAGAAATACAATTAAACTGTAGCTGGCTCCCCAGTGCCTCTGTGCAAACTAAGGCAAAAATACTACAAAAAAGCACCCAGGCCTCCATAACTTAGTTGCTTTAATTTAAGCTTTTTTTCACATCCCTGTCAGCTCCCAGGAACCGGTCCCATCTGCTGCTACTCTATAGTCTTGCATGAAGTGAGCTGGCAAGTCTCACCTTCGTTCCTCATGGGCAGGTGCCAGGAAGCTAAAAATGCAGCTAGAAATGACCCTTTTCTTGGCAGCCTCCTGGAAGCCTGAAAGCTGCAGCAAGACAAGTGCTGGCGAGGAGCAGAACTTGATTTTTTCAATGGGAAAGGTGATTTTTTTCCATTGGGGCCGCCTGGGCACCTGGTAGACTTTCTGTCCTGAACCATCTCATGTTCATGGCAAAGCTTGTCCCTCAAAAGTGCTGTCCCACTGCTCTTGGATGTCACAGGCTTGGCAGAGGGGGTGAATGGCCAGAGTTGTGCAGGAGCTTGAGGTGGGATGGAGATGAGATGAGCAGATAAAGCATCTCCATCCTGTGGGAATTTTGGCTCTATTACTTTATGCTGGGTTGTTTGGTTTTGTTTTTTTTTTTTCCCATTAAAAGTTCTTTTTCCCCAAAATAAAAGTAGCTGGTGTGTGGATCATCATTGCTGCCAGGACCCCGATCACCCAAAGCAGCAGCGGATTTTAGGTCTTCTGATTTTGGGTCCCAACCAAGCACTCGCTGCACTTTTTGCTCATTTGTCAGGGCAAAAACCAGATAAATCAAGGAGTGACCAGTCCCTGTGTATAAGGAGGAAAGTTTGAGGCCAACAAAGAACTTCAGAGCCCAGAGCCCTGCCTTCTGGAGAGGGTGTTGTCGCATTAAACCAAACGAGCAGACGACTGTTGCGCACGTCAACCGGGGGAACTGTGTTTCCCGATTCCACTTCCTAAACCTTGAGCTTCTTTGCTGCAGTGGCAAATAAGTGGAGCTTTTAAGAGGAGGAGATCCAGGCTGAAGTATGTACATTTAATAGAGTTGGGGGGGTGTATGGGCGTGTGACAACACGACGAGCCCAAGCTGTGCACGAGGATGTGGCTTCTGCAGCGCAGAAAGGCGGTAGCAGCCCTCCACATCGCTCCCTGGAGCGGTCCAGGGTTGGAGCATCCCCACCCAGCACCTCCCTGTGCTCAGTTTGCCCTGGACGAGGCAGTGAAAGGCAAAAGGGGATCCCCTCTATAAAAGAGTCAAGAGGTTGGTGGGGTTTCTATAGTTCCTTTGGGCACCTCCAGCCCTTTTCCGAAGCTACTCACAAGGCTCTGGGTATAATGGATGCACAGAACATAGAGCACATCTTAATCAATGTGAGAGATTCTGCTTAAAAACCCAATGATTTTGATCTGGAGCCTGACAAGGCGGTAATTTATATGCAGTGCAGCATAACCAAAGAGCTTGTTATGCAAACACAGACCACTGATTTGACAAATCTCCTGGAAACAGAATTAATGTCTGTATTCTGCGAAAAGATGTAATTTATTTTAATATTTTAAAGAGAGAAAATTATATATGCATGTATATGTGTATGTATAAATAGAGCTAAACAGACCCAAGCATATATGCACACGCCGAGCCCTCTATTTGCAAACATCTCCGCACAGCTCTGGGAATACACGCGAACCGCAGCGACACGGATGGATGGATGGATGGATGGATGGATGGATGGATGGATGGATGGATGGGTGGCCGGTTGCTTAGGGGATGCAGCTCATCATATTTCAACTGGATGACAGTGATTTACTTCGTTTTTCGGGCGTGGCCAAAAGCAGGTAGTTAATTAGATCCATACTGATAATCTAGGGCTTCTAAAATGACAGAGCAATGCTGCTGGTACCCGGCCCTCTGCCACGGCTGCTGCAGACTTTCTGCCACTGCACAAAAGAAGAAGATGCTGAATTGGAAGTGGCCTCCTGATTATCTCTGGCATCCCTCACTGTGTTTATTTATGAGCTGCAATAATATTAGTATCATATTATTGTTGTCCTTTCTGCAAACTGTGCTTTATTTATGGGGCTGAGGTAGGAAAGACAGGCTGCATAATTGAGGTTTTTTTGATGGAACAAAACATATGTGAGAAATTTCTTAATTTGATTTGAGACACACACACAACGTTCACTACCCGGTCTCCTTATCTTCCCGTCTATTTGTCTTTCTCCATATGGACACATCCATTTATCTATTGCTCTGTTACTTCCGAGACTCCCGCTTCTCCGGGATCCAATTTTTATCTATTTATGCGGGAGGCAGAAAAGCTGGTGAAGAGCACAGCTGGGCAGGAAAGAGCAGAGCTCTTCCAGGGATGAGAATGATCAAGGGAGAAAGTTCGGGAGATGTGGGGGAAAGAGAGACATCTCCAGGGGTAAAAAGGGAAAAAGGAGCAGAGAAATCCGAATCGCTGGCCTGGCATTGCTCACAGTCTGAGCTGTCCTTATTAATTAACCAATTAGCACCCCCTCCCATGCCCCTGCCAACCCACCCTCCTTGTAAGGCAGTGGGTCTCCCATGGTACAGCCAGACCAAGCCTATGCGTGGACCCGTGTAAGCAAGAGAGGCTGTAGGAAGCTAATTAAACATTCTGTCCTCCTTTTGCCTCAAAGATGCGATGCAAAAACCAAAGTCTATTGAGTGTTCAAGCAGAATTCTTATTAATTTTATGTGGGAGATAGGAGAATAATTGCCTGGGAACCTGGTTTAAAGAATGGAAGCAGACGGTCTCGTCTTTCTTACTTAATTTGTATTGACTCTTTTATTTATCTATTTTTATTTTTGGGAGCTGAAGACGTGGAGTGTGATTTTCAACACTTTAACAAGTGGATTGTGTTCCCGCTTAAGGACTGGCTGTGAAGTGGGTTAGACCAGCGAGAATGTGCTGCCCTGAATACAAGCAAAATAGCACCGATAATACTGCAAATGTCAGGGCTGTCCTGTGAACCCTGACAGCAAAATGTCACTTGGTGGGAACACTCAAGCTGCTGGGAAGCACCTTGGCCAGCCTGAAGTGAGCAGAGCCAGCGTGTTGCACTCCCCATCGTGGTCCAAAGACCTCTCCTCCTGCAAAAACCAGCCATAAATCTCCCAGAACAGCACTTTCCTCACAGGGGAATGAAAAAGTCGTTAGCTGGGAAGAGAGACAGGGCAGGGAGTTGGAAGAGCACAGCGTGGAATGGGAGGAGGAGGAGGAGGAAGGCAAGAGGGATGGGGAGGCAGGGACCCAGCTCGACATCTTTGCTGATGCTGCTCACACCGCTGGTCCCATCGCGGCGTCGCACGAAGGCTGGCGCCCTCTCCATGTTCTCCATGCAAGGAGATTGGCAGTGACCTTTAAATGTCACTTCCAAATGCCAGCCCTAGCTAAGTGGCTACAAAACGCCGTGTTTATGCCAGATGATGGGGAGCGATAGGCCTGAGCCGCTCACCTCCTGCTGGCAGCCGGGCAGGAATGACGGAAAAAGCAAAGGGCCCCTTGGGCGGCCCGTGACCAACTTCTCCTCCACCCATCGTTAGATGGGCCACCCCATCTCCTCATCCCTGTCGTCCACAGGCAGCTGCTTGCTACTGGAGATGGCTTGAGGATCTGGGGCTTGGAAGCATCAGCAGTTTAGGTCAGCTCTGTGGTGCAGAAATCGGGGCTCTCCCAGCACCAGAGGGGCTGGAAAGGATGGGTTTCCACCCTGCCAGGGATTGCTGATCCGCAGCAGGCAGCAAATCAAGCGGCAGCATGGATTTCCCTGCTTCTTGATCACTTTTAATTAGTTAAAATTAATTAGCAAATCTCACCAGGAAAGAATAAAAACCCAACCTAAACTCCGTATTATATTTCAAATGCATCACGGTGTTCTCTCCACGCTCCCGAGCGTACTCCTGGAATTAGACCCTGGCCAGTTACTGGGGGAGAAAATCGTTCAGGACTTTGTTTTCAATTGATTTGAAGTTTGGGTGAACAAGCTGTTCCTGCACAGTTTCCATCTGATCCCCATTAAATCCCAGGCCCCCCTCCCTGGCTCCCGCAGCGCACCTCGGGCCAGCCAGCCAGGCCAAAATCAACCTGGCACGCGGTACTTTAATGGTCAGATAAAATAAAATCACCGGAGTCACTGCTGCAATCGCTGTCACACTGGAACCATCAGCATTACCCAGAGTGAGATAGCTATCCAGTGGAAAGCGAGAGGCTTTGGCTACACAAATTGTATTTCCCTAGGCAGCGGATTAATTAAAACTATCAAGTGCTCCCAGCTTTTTGAAATTAACTTTGAAAGTGTTCGCATAAAAAAAAAAGCAAAAAAAAAAAGCCCGGAAAAGTCCTTTTCTTCTCCCTTGAATGCAGAGAAAGAGGAGAAAAAGGTGGATTTTTCTCCCCTCAAGACTATTTGCGGTGCAGGAGCCAGGCATGGCCTGGGCAAAGCTGAGCCTAAACCTGGGTTTACACGGACCTTGGGCCAAACATCCCGTTTGTCAAAAAGGAAGGGGGCTGCTTGGCTTTCTTGAGATGGTTCTGCTGGTTTTTTTCTCTCCCTTTTCCATCCCAGCCCAGTGATGGAGACTCTGCTCCAAGGCGCCGTGGAAATCCCAAAGGAAAACCGGTGCGGTGCAGTAGACCACACCTGATATAAACAAAAGGAGCTGGAGAAACAAAAAAAAGAGAAAGGGGAAAAAAAAGCCAAAACCAACAAAAACCCACCCGGCAGCCCATGTACAAGACGTTAGGGACTATCAGGAAGAATCATACTCGGAGCAGGATGAAGAAGCTGCACCAAATATACAGGGGCCGGCTGCCGGCGGGGATGGCTTCGTGATCTAAGAGAGCAATCGGGAAGACGGTGCCTCCTTCCCGCAGGACGGAGGTTTTTATTTCTCAGCAGGTTCCGCCATGTGGTAGGTAAATTATTCTCAGCCGTTTTTCCTCCGGTCTTATTTCATGGCCCAGCGACGATCGTGCTACCGATCTTCCAAAGGGGGTTGTTCTGGGCTGGAGAGGCCTTATAAATAAGGACGTGGAAACCTTCCAGAAGAGACAATAGCTAAGCACATCATATAGGCATCCTGTCTTATGACATATGGGGTAAAATAAAGCCAAAGAGGCCTGGAATAGGAACATTTCGCCGTGCACCGGTTCCTCAGGGTTGGCAAAGAGGAGCAGGGGATGCCAACCCAGCTGGGCAGGGCAATATGCCCAGTAAAAGTGAGAGTTTTGAGCAAACGAGCCCCACCAGGTTTAAAGAGCACGTTTGCAGCACCAGGGCCTCACCGGGGCTGTCCCCAGTTTGAATCAAGCTCCTGCCCTCCTGCTCAGCTCTTGTCCCAGAGCAGAGGTGGCCGGGAGCAGAAGATGCACCAGGGCTGGTGCCCACATGTGTCTCTCGGTGAGGCTGGAAGGAGCATCGCAGTGTTTGCCGGCGTTGTGGCAGCTCCTTCCTGAGCTCCCCAGTACTGCTGTGAGCTGGGCGGCAACTCCCACTGCTCTGCTCCTCTATTTTCCCCAAATCTCCCCGTTTCTGTCTTTCAGGACAGGATAGTCCTCCTGCATGTGGGTGTCCCACACCCATGTCTCCAGCTGTGCCTCCTGCAGAGCTGCCCATGGGTCTCCTGCCTGCACCATCACCCCCGTGCTGGAATGTCCCTTGTTGTGACATTCACCATTCCACTATCTTCGNCCATGGGTCTCCTGCCTGCACCATCACCCCGTGACATTCACCATTCCACTATCTTCAGTAAAACATACTGGGAGTGGAAGGAGCAGATCTGGGATCCCAAAGGGTCCTGGATCAAACCTAATTACTCTTCAAATGACTTCTAATCATCTCACCCGCTCTGCTCCCCACAGCATCCATTGCTCCAGCAGCTGCGGAGCTGGAAGGAGGAAACAAATGCAAAACAAATCATTAGGAAACAACAAACCTCAAATCTTCCCACCCTGAGCGGACAAAAAGCAGCTCAGCCTTTCTGCAGGATGGTTTGGCCGGCCTCCTGCAGCTCAGCGGGGCTCTCGGCAGATCTTGGCTGCCTGGAGAAAGGTTTCCTCTTCCCGTCGCTGCCTCCGCACCTTATCTTCAGGCTCAGATGAGCTGCCTTGGCTGCAAAGGCTGTGGAGCCATTAATCCCAGCTCACCCAGGGATGGTGAGAGCGGAGGCAGCAGCTTGGAGGTTTCATCCTGACTTCTTCCCCCTCCTTAGCCCCCATCGCCCCCATCACCCCCCTCCCAGGATTCCCCTTTATGCCATAAAAGCCCCATTTACGTGTTTTGGGGGGACACCAGCACCCTCTGTCTGAAGCCCCAGGGGAAGGATTATCCCTGGACAAGGTTTGGTATCACTCAGCTTGTATAAGGTGCCTTCCCAGTTCTCCAAGTTTGATCAGTGAAGAAGGAGCTGCCCAGATCCCAGGGGGAGGTCTGTCCTCCAGCTCAGTGACCACAGCTCCTACGATCGCTTAGGCAGCTGGAGCACAACAGGTCAGAGACAGACCACAAATGTCTCCTGTTCCCAAGCGCTCCTCTTCCATTAGTTAGAAAACTCTAAAAATAAAAATCAATCAGATGCTTTTTATTTGCTATTTTTTCCCCTCTGGTTGCAGCGAGGCTTCGCTGAGCACAAACATCCCGTCCTGGCTGCTGAGGCTGCTTTCTCCATCCCAGATGGCGGGTGGGGTGGGATGAAGGTGGGTTAGAAAAAGCTGTGGGATGGGCAGGGCTGGGGTGACAGGGGCCTGGGGTGACAGGGGGTTGGGGAGAGCCTGCAGCGGGGCAGCGGGGACCACGCCGGTTAACGCCGCAACGCAAGATGTAAAACACAACATTAGCACAAAGCCTGCTCGAGCGCGTTCTCCCAATTACCTCGGAATTATAATTGCGCTGGCCCTTAATATCCCCACATCAGAGTAATTACAGCCGGCTTACCGGCCTCCAGCCGCGATCTGATATTAACTTTTAATCACCTTGCCCTTGTGCCGGGGAAGGGACGGCCACGGGGAGTTGTCCTTGTTAGGGACAGCTCCTCAGCATCCCAAAACCAGTGAGGGACTGGAATGCAGGGAAGAGAACGGACCCTGCGGCCCTTCCAGGACAGCCTTTGGTTGCCAAGCGCAGGGATGTCCCACTGTCCCCATCAATCCCTCCCTTCCTTGAGCTCCATCACCGTGGCACTCTGGCCATCACCACCACCTCTCTCCCAGCCCTAAACCCTCCCATGCTGGTTACAGGGGAGCTGAAAGGCAAAGCTTCCTTAACTGCCTGATTTTCCACAGGGTAATGTGCTCAAATCCCAGGAGCTCGGGAGGGTAAAGCCAAGCCCCCACCAGCGCCAACTTTCCAGGAGCAACAGGCAGCACATGGGCACCCAGCAGCAAACAGCATCAGGGTTGCACGGAGTAGATAAAAATAACAGCAGGGATAGACAGAGAAAAGAGGGGGAAAGAAAAAGAAAGGATAACACCCCCTCAGATAAGTATAAAGTGTTCTTCCTAGAGGACCAATTCCAGAGATATTTTTAATTAACTGTGCATTTCACTGGAGCTTATCAGCAGAATTATTGTACGTTAAATAAACACCACTTTGTTATTACCAAAATATTTACTGAGCCTTAAGTACCACAGGTCACAGATGTAGGCTCTTCTTCAGGACAGTTGGTTCAGAATAAACAGTTATTTCCTTTGCAGCAGGGCAAGGGAGCAAACCTGGGGAGCAGAGGAATCCCCAGCCCTGGGAGATCTGCTCCCCAAGGTGAGATGACCACAAGGCACTGGGATGCAAAAGGTTTTTCATCCTCCCTTTCCCTTTTCGCCTTTCCCCGAAGGAAAAGATGTCTTTACCGTGCATATTTATCGGAGTTGTAATAAAGGAAGGTCCGAGCCTTTCCCCTGATGATTGATGGGCATGGGGATTAGTCTAAGCATGAGGGGAAGCTAAGTGGTCTGGCTCGGACCACGGCGCATTCATCAAGCCAACAGGCAGAGCACGGGTCTTACTCCTGCCTTCGCTGGGAATATTTTCTGTATTTTTAAACAACAAAAAAAGAATACTTTGGATTTTATTAGAGTAAATATGCATATGCGACCCCACACTCGTCTTTCTCGGAGTTAACGGCACAGTTGTAAGCAGAGCTCGGTTGGTATTGCAAGAGATGGCATGTAAACAGTTAATGGCAGCAATTTCTGCCCAAAATGAGCCGCCGGCTCACCTTCTCCAGGCACCCGACAGTATCTCAGCCTTTAGCACAGAGGTGGGGCCAAAACCACCCTCTTTGGCCCAAAAAGTGACTCTGAGCACAGATACAGGAATCCAGATGTGGCTCCATTGGAGGTAGACCTGTTGTCCCAGCCAGGTCTGACCTTCCAGAGCAAAACCCAAGAGAGCCCCTGGGTGACAGCGGAAAACAAAATCCAGATTTTTGTGGCTCCCAGCCACGTCCTCTTAAAAATAAATTCATGGCTCCTGTCTGCCCTGGCCATCATTTCGCAAGGTTTATGCGCAAACCACGTACAAGGAGACTGGAAACATAAAATTATATAGGGCAGTTAATTGAAAAACTGCCTGCGCCGCACGCAATAATTGACATTAAGTGTTGTAAGGAGCAGGAAATCACTCGATATTAAACAGGCTCGGTGGTACCGTAACAGGGCTGAGCAGCTTCGGGGCCAGCCCAGAGCCCGCAGAAACCGGGAGGAGCCGCTTCGCTGCCGGGATGCGGATGGAAAATAAAGTTTCCGTGAAGCAGGAGTTTCCATGGAGGATGTTGATGCTACGCAGCTCCCGGGTGGAACAGGATAACCAGGAGGGCCCGATGGCCGGAAAGAGAGTCATAACTTCAAGTGGTGGTTTAAATCAGTGTAAGAAAAGACAGCTAACGAGATTTTTATTTATCTTTTTATGTTTTTAAGTGAAGAGAGCAAAGTGTTGCAGTCCCCTGTGTTTACTACGGGATTTTAACCATACACTGAGGTCAGTTGAGTTATTTAGTTATTTCCTTTCCAATAATTATCCTGTGATGGGCCCCAGGGTCCCGGTCACATCATGCAGGGGCTGTACGTGCGCTGCAGATGATCGCTGTCATTGCAAGGCATCCAAACAGATGAGGAAAACATTAGGAGGGGAAAGACAGAGCTAAGGTCCTGTGGTTGCTTGGCCAAAGACTCCCAGAAGGACAGAAAAGCCTTGGTCAAAGTCCTGCTACGGTTATCTCCAGGGTATCAATGTGGTCCCACTGTTAGAGCTCGTCTTGGGATCACCAGGGATCCCAAATATCTCGCCCTTGCTCTGGTGACAAGGCAGCATCAGCTCCGGGGTTTGGGTTGTGCTTTCTCTCGGCTGGGACTAAGAACCAAGATTTGGAAGGCTCTGGCTCAGGAGCCAGGTTCTGACGTGTCGGTCACATCCTCCAGTTCCCTTATTAGCAGCACCAATCAACCATAATTTATAGACTCTTTTCCGAAGGGGAATTATCAATATATTTATTTTGCAGCTGACATACGGCTGAACTCTGCACAAGGGTTTCCTAAGCCTCACCAGTTTTCTATTATCTCTATGATCTATTGGCTTACCCCATACTGATATTTACGTCAGAATAGATTTTTTTTTTTTACTATCAAAACCCTTTTCAGACCCTCCAGCTCCCCAAGGACACGGGTGCTTTCTCTGCTCCAGCCAGGCTCCTGCAAGCCATCGGTCCAGGCTTGTTCAGGAGACTCTGCAACACAGGCAGAAATATTGACTTAATATCTTCAAGCACTGGATGGAACATGGACTAGCACGTTTCATAAAGACACTTTCGCCATCATCATTCAAAAGGGGAAACCCAAGCGATGCTGTAGAGCCCCAGAAAAGGGCAGGGGCTCTGCTAACCCCATCCTTCCAGGAATTTTTGGCTGCCCAGATGCTCGCCACAGCGGATGCAGCATCTCAAAGCTCCTGGATCCCTCCAGAGCTCAACCCAGCCCCAGCCCTCAGCATCCCTGAGCACCCCCTGCTCTGGCTGTGCCCATAGGGAGAAAAAGACCCCACCCATGTGCCAAAATCCTCAGTCAAAGCAGCATCTCCCTGATTTTTTGGGAGGGGCTGGCTAAGGCAAATAAGAAGAGCGGGCAAATCGAGAGCCGCCGGAGCTCGCTCGTTTATTTGGGCAATGATAGTTTAGCTTTAAATATTTATAGTGCTTCCTAATGTAGTAGTAAGTGTACTGTAGTATATTCTGCAAAGACGATGAGCCTCTGTGAGCTCACTGCAAATATCATTGTCTCCTGGCTGCTAAATCTTTGATGAGAAGCAGGGAAGAAGGTGGATTCGCCTCTGTGTGTGTGTGTTGACAAGTGACCGGAGTGCGGGAGGAAATATCCTCAAAGAGAAGTTCTGTTTCTTTAGGGTTTGGGAGGTCAGGCCCCACCCCGAGCGGGAGCTGCTCTCCTGCAGAGTCACCCTTCTCGTGTGATTGATGATGAGTGAGGAAGAGTCCATCACACAGCCACCGACTCCGGTGATAAATGCCGGAGGAGAGCGCTGGGATGCAGCCAGTGATACCTGCTTGTCACCCAACACACGGACTGGGATGGAACCGGGTGGAAGATGGAGGAACCAGGGAGATGGAGCTGTGTCCCCCTACCCCTCCAGCTTTGACTCACCAGCACCTTCCTCCTGAGACCCAGTGGTTCTCATTTCAACGCCAAGATTTGTTTGGGAAAGGCCCCGATCCACCTCTATTTAAAGGGTTTCTTACACCAGAGCTGCCAGACAGACACCCTCAACCTCTCTTCAGAGCGGCTGAAAAGGGAAACTCTTTAATCAGGGACTATTTAAGCTGCAGGGCTGACTTCATTTACCATCACAGCACGACATAAAAGTTTAACAGCTTTCACAAAAAAAAAAATAATCCAAAACCCAACCCACCCTGCAATCCACTTTTCCGCCCCTTCAAGTTCTTGTAATAAATCTGCGAATAGGGAATTTATCATCTCTCGGTAAACGCATCCCTTCCCCGACGGCTCCGGGGAAATCCCTCGCTCCGGGTGTAGCTCCCACTGTGTCACTGGGAACTGAGGTGTCCCTGCTGCTGGGGAACCCCCTCCCAGCCCTAGTCCAGCACCGGGAACCACCTTTCCCATCGCAGGCTACACATCTCACCGGGCACAGCCCCGCCGTGGCGATGGGAAGACTCGTCATCGATTTCTGACGCTCCTTGGATGCTCTCCAAAGCGCAGGGAGCGCAGCCTAAACCTTCAGCCCGGCCTAAGCAATTGTTAATAATGAATCAATCCTGATAATATAACCCTGCAGCGCACTTTTGCTATCGGAGGCATCTTATTAATAGGAACTGAACAATTAGACCCTGACATCCCGGGGAGAGGGAGGCTTTGAAGTGCAAAGAGCTGCTGCCGGGTGAGGTGACCTGGGCATCCATTCAGGAGGCTGGTCCCGGAGCTGAGTCCCTCTTGGGAGGTCCCTGCAGCTCCCCCCACCAGCTGCTTTGGCACCCTCTCTGCAAAGCAGCTATAATCCTCCTAAGGAAAGGGAACGTGCTGTCCTCATGTAATGAAAACCAGGGCTGGAGAAGAGCGAGGCGTCGCCCCCCCGACTTTGCAGAGAGCTGAGACTGGCAAATAGCTCACAGATCATCACACAGGTGAAGTGTCAAACTCAGCAGGGCTCAGAGCCCCCCCACGCCCAGCAAACAGCCTTTAAACTGGGGTGGTGAAGCGTCCCCTCGCTGCCCTACTCAGCTCCGAGCCCGTCCTCGTCCCTCTCCCACTACTCGGCGCCTGCGGCGGCTGCATAATCAACCCAGCGAGGAACGCGGGCGATTTTGCAGGGGAAATAAAAATGTATCTATAATTAATGATCCTCCAAGAACACACGGCCCCTTATTAATGTAGCAATTTGGTGGAACATAATTTATGAGACACTGAGCTTAATCGTCGACAAGATCCCAAGTCAGACGCCTGGGAAGGGAGGGAAAGGGGAGTCGCCTGCTGTGATTGCACATTCAAAGGACACTTGTTCCTGCCAAGAGAGCTGGATGTTACCAGTCCCCTCATGATATGGTTGGAGATAACCCAAGATGGGCCTGATGCGAGGGAAAGGGGAAGAAAATGAATCCAAGCCAGCAGAGAGTCCATTTACAAGCAGCTTTTCCACAGGCACTGGGCTAAGTATAAACTCAACAGATCCAAATCCGCTCTGCCAAACTTCCCTCCTCCACCCCTGGTCCACGGAGGGAGGCAGGACCTTCCCAAGGTGGCCCAGGAGATCCCCCCATCCCCTGGAAGTGGCTGGGCACGGCAGTGGGAAGCCCAGCAATCCCAGTTCACGCGGGTTTCCGCACAGAGGTTTCCGGTAGGAGAACGTTTCCACAGGTTTCTGTGGGAAATACCTATTTCCAGGGAAAACAGAAAATCTGCCATCCCAACTCAGTTCTGGCTACCCGAGCCTGAAAACACATTCCCGTGGAGTTGGATGTTCAGGTTTTCAGTGAAAACCCTCGGCATATGTCGAGCTGCGTACGCAACGCGGAGCGGGGGCGGGCGAGAAGATATTCCCAGTCAGCACTGGAAAGGGCCCAACGCAAAACCATTCGGAAACATCGGTAGCTTTTGCAAAATCATGTTCTCATTTCCCGTTCCTTCAACCAGCCCTGCCTTTGGATGCTCAGCACTTCTGAAGAGCAATCCAAGCTGTGATTCTACATGGTCTCTCCAGAGCTGCCAGAGTCCCTCTTCCCTGTGTGGACGGCAACTATCTTTTATCTGGGAGCTATTAACAATTAACCAAACGATGCTCCGTTATTTAGCCAAAGCACTTAGAGACCCCAGGCTACGCAAGCTGGGGCCCAGGGCTCGGGGAAGCGACTTTGAGACGACGCTGTCTGCATTTAGCACAAAATTTCTGATGGAAACACATGTTTCTCCTGCGACAGCCCCCTCTGCGCAGCAGCTCTCCGCCTGCTCCACGCTTAAAATTCATTTTAACAGGGATAAAAATCCTCACGCGCACACGCGAAACCGCAAGCAAAGTGGGTTTTACTGGATATTTCCCAGTATGTGACGGCAGAGCGGTAAGAGCAGCTCCAGGAGGTCTCCCTGAGGTGTGTTCCCCTTGGGCGGTGCCTGCTGAGTCGTGCACGGCTCCGTCCTCACCGCTGCTTCCCAAGGAGTTGGTTGTGAAATCCTAGAGTAGCCTTGGATTTGTCCCAGCCTTTCGCTCGTGGGTTTGCAAGCTCATTACACGGGGTAAGCGGTGAAGCCCGACAGCCTTTCGGGGAGGAGGAGAGCAGGATAATCCTGCCGCTGCCATCCCAAAAAGCCAACTCGTCGGCTCCTCGCCCCCAAGGACAGCGGAGCCGTGAGCAGGGGGCTGCTCCCTCCCTGCCCACCGCCCACCTCCGCAGCAGAGCCCCCCGCTCAGCTACAGCCCCCGCAGGCGTCAGCTCAACCGCTTCTTTAAATCATGCTCCAGTCTGATAAGCATTTGAGAGCCTTTAAAATGATAATTGCACAGCACGGGATAAAGCGCGCAGCAGCCGCTGCGTGAATATTCATGAGCGAGGGACCGGGGATGCTGCCGCTTTCAAAAGGATGCGGGTGGTGCATCTCTGCCAGCAGCCCCAGCGGGATCTGGCCCGGGAAAGCATCTCGGCTCCACCTTGGGAACCAGGATTCCCACTCAGCCATTCATTTGTCTTTCAGATCTCTCTTAGTCGCCCTCCCAAAATGCTCCATTAGCACCTGGACTCCCAGCGTTCAAGGAGCAAGAGGTAGAACCCCGGATAAATAGCGTTGAGGTTGGTGAGGCTTGGAAAATCCAGGCAGATCCCGCTGTTTGCAGCCTACAAACACCTGTACGCTCCGGCCAGTGCTCCACCAGCGCCGCAAAGAAAAGAGCAGCTAATTAAACCCATCCTCTCCAACGCCGACCCCACTCCGAGGGCTTCGACATCCGTAAAGAAAAGGGACCACGAAATCAATTACCCCAAAGTCTGTGACGAGGAGCCTCCGGGAGCCGGCGCTCGGAACTTGGATCGCCAAGGGGTCGTCCGCACGCCACAGCCGGCCCCCGAAGGCTGCAAAATGTCCTTTCGGGATAGTTTAATTAGCGTGATTTATGTCGCCTTCAATTGATTGGGTCCCCAGAGCTTCAGGGACCTGTCGGAGGGAACGGGCGGCATCGACCCTTCGTCTCCAACCCTCGCTGGGATGGCAGCAACTCAGGCAACAGTTACTAAGCAAATATCTCGCTCATAAATACAACCAGCCCGTGTCTGGCTGTGGAAATGAGGGAGGATTGAGGATTTCACTGCCCCAACCCCACCCAGCGCTGGTGTTTCCAGTCCCAGCTCCAAGCGTGACCCTCCCCAAGACAGCCCGAGGAGCTGGGTTAAGAGCTAAGCACCCAAAAGCACCGACTGGCAATAAAATCAACCAAGCCTATAGCAAAACAAAGTCCTTAAGAGGTAATAAAAGCAGGATTTGCTATCTTAGCACAAGGAGATGAGTAGCTGGCAGGTCCTACGGCAGCACTGGGTGGGCACTGGGAGCACAGCCCCATTTGCTATGGGAACAGCATCCTGAGGGTGCTCTTCCAGCCTTTATCACTCCAGAGCACCGAGCTCATTTGTTGTTGCTGTTCGTGGTGGTTCGGTCGAGTTTCTCTCCTCTCTTGATCTTAATAAAAATTAAGTGAAGGCGAAATGAAAGCAAAAAAGCTCTGCAAGGTGAGGACGGAGCAAGGCAATTAGTTTGTGCTCTCGAAAATTATTCACTAATTGTGCAAGGAGTTGTGTACAAAAAGGCAACTAATAAAAACGCTTTAATTTGATTCCGGGAAGGGAAGGAGAGCGGAACGAGCAGCAGAATGCAGCGGAGTGCTAATGGGCTCTGCTGGTGCTCGGCTCGTCCCTGAGCAGGTACTGCCTGGAAAATGTGGGATTGAATCGACTGAATTTGGGGGCTCTGAGCAAATTACCGGTGGCTGTGCAACTGCCTCCTCCCCAAGGACCCTGCCCACTGCGACTCCTGGGCTGGGGGATAGCCTTTGGGGCAGCCTGAAGTTGGCCTCTGGAACACAGCGAAGAAGCCACCTCGCTCCAGGGATCACTGGCAATGCCCTAATTTTGCAGATGGGGAAACTGAGGCACGCCGCCTTGCAGGGAGAGCAGCAGCCAGGGCTGCATTGCTGCGGGGCTGGGGTGAGGGATGGGAGTGCAAACACCTGAACCCCCAAACCTGCTGCAGGCAGCTGGGGGTAGCTTCTCATCCTGGATTTGGATACTCTCACCGAGCAAAGGGCTGAGAAAGAGGGACCAAAACCCACCCAAATACATCTCCAGGATGCTCAGGGAGCACAGGAGGGTGGGCAGAGCTTCTGAGAGGCCAGACTCAGTTCTGCTGGCACATGGATGCTGGTGCCAGGGGTCTCGCCTGTGGCACCAGCTCATTCTGCAGGGTTTCTTTGGCTCTGTGTGGAGGAGGGAAAGCAACAACTTCTGTAAGGAACAAAGCGCCTGAGGGGAACCAAAGGCCCCTTTGGCAATGAGCTGTGAGGCAGAGCCTGAACATAATAAAAGATCTGTGATTTTTTTTCTGGAAAATGCTCTGAGAGAGAGAGCTCAGTGCTCTCAGGAGGAGGGGTGACAGCTACAAGCACGGGGTGACAGCTTTTGGGCGGCCATGGGGAAAAGCAGTGCCAAGATTTCCCCGATTTCCTCAGGGCTGGGAACTGTGATTTGTCCCCAGCGTCCCCCCACGAATCCAGCACCTGCTCCTTGAAGCCTCTTTGGTCTCATAAAACCCTAACTCGAAGCCGCTGTCTCCAGAATCAGCTTTTTAAGACAGCAAGCGAGCTGGCTGCAGTATCTGAGAGCACATCTGCACCACTCCTCAGTTTTCAGCAACCCCCTTCAAAGCCTTTGCAGAACCAGGACGGGTTTTGCAGCAGAAATACTGGATCAGTCCACATCATGGGGAAAAAAAAAAAAAATAAATAAAGGGAAGGCAGCGCTAGAGTCTCGGTGTCTGCGTGCGTGCTTCCCTGTGCTGCTCACCGCTTGTCACCGCACCCTTCCCTGCTTCCCTTGTCTGGCTCCTCCATCCTCAGCTCCCTCCTCCTTTCCAGCACCTCAGCAGCCAGGAAAATGCCCCCGGACACCGGCTGGCACTCTCTCTCAGCAGCCAGTGTGATGTACAGCAGCACCAAACCAGCCCTTCTGCTGGCAGATGTTTCTCCCAGTCAGCTGTAGTTTCCCGGTGGGAAAAGCTGAGTCTTCAGCTGGGAGCCTTTCTGCCTTTCCCGGATCCAGACACACCAGTTAATTCGCCGTGCTCTGATACGTTAAACACATACTTGTTATGGGTGAGTTCGTATTGGATCATTTAGGCTGGAAGAGAGCTTTTAGATCATGGAATCCAACCATTCCCCATCCCTGCCAGGGCACCGCTGAGCCCTGTCCCTCAGCACCACATCTCCACGCCTTGGAAACCCCTCCAGGGATCAGGGGGACTCCAGCCCTGCCCTGGGCAGCCTGGCACAGGCCTGGACGATCCTTTCAGTGAAAAGAATCCTTCCTGATACCCAACCTCAACCTCCCCTGGGGCAACTTGAGGCAGGTTCCTCTTGTCCTGTCACTTGTTACTCGGAAGAAATGCCCAACTTCCACGTGGTGACCTCCAGAGACTTGCAAAAAGTGCTTCTGTGTTTAGGCAGCAGTGACATTAATCTCCGAGATAGTTAATTACATGCTTGTTGGACTGGCTTTGTACAGCACTGCCATGCGTGTCACGCTGCTTTGAAAGAGAAGCCACCCAGAAATCCCTGTTACGAGCAAAATTGCTGCTCTTCAGGTGAACACACTCCTAAAATATTTAAACTACTCCCTGTCTCCATCTGCGCTTCATCTGGCGGGTCTGGGGAAAGCAGCAGAGCGTGCTGGGGTAAAGGGATCGTGCTGGCAAGAAATGGTAAGAAACTCCTTCCCCATCCCTGCAGCCCCTCCGCACGGATCCGGTCACGTTCACCCCTGTTCCTTTTCTGCCGTATCTCTTTTTGACAGGACCGATGACATTGAAGTTTTCTTCGAGCTTCAATAAAAAGCACTTTAGCTGCTATCGCCTTCATCTCCTTTCCAGTTAAATCTCAGCACCTTCCTCATCCCGGATTAAAGGCACAGGTCGCCCGACGGCCCATCACAGGCATGGCCCCGTCCAGCTTCAGGAACCCAAAGACCAAAAAAATTGCTAAACGGCTGGAAGAACAACACAAAGAGCGTCAGAAAAGCCGATGGTGGCTGGAGACGGCGTCCCGGGCACGGTGTGAAGGGTGGGTGGTTCGTACGGACACAAGCACTGCGGGTGAGGAGCTCAGATCTGTGTTTCCATCCACAATTATTACCCCGGATTCCACATCCTGACATTACCAAAATGAATCAGTTTTCCCTCAGTGCCATGATATTGTTTTGCCAGTATTGAAACAAAACGATCCAACGTTAAGAGGACAGTTTCTCGATCAGATTGCGCTTATTAAAAAATAAATAAAAATACGAAAGTCATAGGAAAGTTTCCAGATTTCAGCGGTTTGGTTCAGTTCAGAAGGGAAAAAGCTGTGAAATGGCAGCTCCCGACACCACCAGGGGTGATGTCAACCCCTCTTGTCAGGGCAGGGGACAGAAAGAGTGAGATGCACCCGAGGCAGACACACCATCCCACCTCAGAACCATGGAGAGAAGATGGACAAACAACAACAAGAATGAAAATCTCCTGCGGTTGGTGCTTTTTAATTCCCAGGATTCTCCCTGAGCTGGTGTCGGTGCCTTTCCCAGTCAGGCTCTGCCCATCACGGCAGCGACGCTCGTATTCCTAGAGATGGCTTTGAAAACCTGACCTCCTCCTGGCGCGTTCCAGGGAGTTTCCCTGCGAGAAGAGATGCCCCTGCTGCATTTCCACCCAGTGCTGAGGCCCCAGCCACGATGGTGCTGGGATCTGTGGGGATTTCATCCCACTTCCCACCAGGGACGCTCTCTCCAGGTCACTCGGGTTCTTTTTTTCCTTCTAGCAACATTTCTGCTCTGCTTTTTAGGACCATCTTTCAACTCCAGACTCATCACCTGACCTTAAACTCGAGCTTTTCCACCATTGTGAAGACAAAACTCGTCTGACAGCCACCAACCGCACCGCTGGAATCGAGGAAAAAGGGCAGAAAACGCCAAGTGACTCCTGCAAACTTTCCATAAGGAAAATATCGCTCGGGAAAAGCTGCTTTGAGAGAGCAGGACTGAGTGTGGGGTGGGCAGAGGGACAGCTGGGCTGGTTCTCCCTATCCTCACCCTGAGCCAGCCGTTTTCCCGGGCAGCAGCGGAGCTAAGTGGATGTCAAACGCCAGCAGAGCCGGAATAGCGGCATTTTATATTCACTTTGCACGGGTATAAATGACTGCAGAGCAATGGGAAATGAGGCCCCTGAGCCCTGGGGGCCCTCCTCGCCCGCCTGCGTTTGTTATCCCAAGCACAACAAACCACAACATGGGATTAATCTCCACTCGGCATTATTCAGGTTCCTTGCTCAGGAAAGTCCTCCTGGGCCGAGGCTCAAGCGCATCTCATTTTTGTGCTTTGCCACTCGCCATAGTCTCAAAGTTCCTCATTTAATGGTTGCTCCAATTTTATGCAGACAAATTGCCTTTGAACTCCAGGACTGTAAGGGAGGCTGCGGGTATTGCCTGGCTGGAAGTTTCGAGTCCTCAGGCATCTAACTAATCATAAAATCCCCAAATCCTCTCTTCTCCAGGACTCAGTAAAGCCTCCAAAACCTTCCGCTTCTCTCCGCTTTCCCGAGGCTGATGAGACAACACTAAATATTCAGCACGTCTCCAAGGGCTCGGTGAGGGGCTGCTGCCCTTGACCGTGCCCACCCTGGCTCGTGTGTGGCCACAGCTCCCCGAGGGGTAGATGTTCTTGCACTATTTCTTCAAGGCTGGACCACGACATGGGCGTAGGGTGGGGGATGCAGGTACCAGGGGGATGAATCCCTCCTGGAAGAAGCCAGAGGGTCCCTTCCAGCCCCACTTTCTGCTGAGGCATCGCTCGAGTTGGTGAGTTTTTGGGCACAGGGCAGAGCATCTGAGCCAGGCTGCGCAGATGCTGCTGGTAGAGGGAATGGAAAGGAGACCAAAAAAGGGAAGAATGTCTCCTCTCCAGAGCCTCAACCTCATGGGCAGCCCCTCAGGGTTATAATGGCAACACTGGTACTTCCCTGCCCACCTTTAAGATTTAACCCTCGTGGTCTCCCAGGGAGGAGAAGACTGGGTGGGGTTTTCCAGCGTTATTTTAGCAGTTGAATTCAGTCAGGGCTTTCCTTGGTCCTCTCCTACCCAGGGAGAGGGCCCTGACCATACGCGGTGTGTCTGGCACCACTGAGATGCTTTTGGGGACTCGGGGAACCAAACCAGCACCATGGGCACCGTGGTTCTCCTCCCTGGCTCCTGGGAAGGGAAAGCGGGGCAGGAGGAGAACCCCCACATCCCTGTCCCATCACAGCCCTGGCTCTGCCAGCGTTCACCATCCCCAAACCCACCCCAAGTCCTGCCCCGCAAAAGACCTCATAGCACTGAGGAGAGAACAGCTTTCAGGGCAGCTTCTTTGGGGAGGGCATTATGTAAAATTATTGAGCTAATTACAGATGGATGTGCTTCCCCCTACTCATCTGCTGCTGCATCTCTCTAACTGCCCTTCCTCTCTGCCCCTTTCCCCTCTCCTCTGGCCAGAGCGGGAAGGGGAGATAAGGGGGAATTGTTATGCTTCGCAGAGACCTGGGGACATCGGGGGATTTATTTTAATCCAGTCCATTAATCAATTTCTCTGTCGAAATTGAATTAACTGTCTTTCATCAGCATCACATCCTGGGACTTGCAAACGGCAAGAGTTGCCGAGGAATGCAGATGAGGCGACAGCCCTGCCTGCATCCCCAGCCCTGCCCGCACCCCCGGCCCTGCCCGCTCCCCCGGCCCTGCCTGCAGAGGCTTTGCTGCCTGCCTGGCCTCTGCAAGGCTCTCCGTTCTCATCAGCCCCTAATTGGGGAACGAAGGAGACAAGGTGTCATCCCGCACCCCGAGCCGGGCTCCCTCTCCCTTCCTTAACTAACCCATCAAATCTCACTCCTTTATACTCTTCTTTACTGGGGCAGGGTGGGGAATATCTGCTTGAAATGCAATTTAAAAGGAAAGCAAATCAGATCTGCCTCCCCGATTCAAAAGCAAAACGCTTATTACTCTGCTCTGCCTGCCACTGGGATCTCTAATGCGATGTAAATGTGACGGCGCTGAAAGGAACCAGTCCTCGCGTTTCTGCCTGGAAATCCCCCTTCTCCCATCGCTCCTCACAGGATAATTGAAGGTAATTGGGGACAATGACGACTGTCAAGGACTTGGCAATTTGTGCATAGCCCTGTGCATTTTTTTCCCCCTCATTCTCTGGGTCACCATCGCCTCATCTTCACCTGGAATCCCATCCAGAGCCTGTTGAGAGGGCGACTCCGCTCCCCTCTCCACCCAGTACCTCCACAGCTTGATCCAGTATCCACCCAGATCAACAGAAGCTCCTCCGGTCACATCAACAGATATTGGAGCAGAGGGTAAACCTGGGCTCTGGATAATGGCTTGATTTTAATTAGTCTACAGCCTTCCAGTCATTAGTTCTCACCAGCTTAACCCAGAGCAAGGTGCAGTGAAGACTCGACTAGCGCATATGAGTTTAGCCCTGGCCTAAGAAGCAAGAAATAAGAGTAGTATTTGCAAAAAGAGGAAAGTCGCTGCATTATTTAGAAATTCGCTGATGAATAATTTAGTCAAATGAGCCTGCGAATGTTAGACAATATTGCATTACAAAATAAATCAATTACAATATATGGAAAAAAAAATAAATCCAAACCCTCCTTGGCTCATTGAAAACCGCTGCAAAGGCGAAGAATATTCCCTTTATTAAAAAAAAAAATAAAAATGAGGGAGTTTAAATAAGAATCTGTTACAATAACCAAGGCGCTGCCGCTCCTCGGAGCCACGAAAGGGAGGAAGGAGCTTTCTGCTCCCCCAGCAGCTGCAGCAGCTCCTCTCCATTAACATTCCTCTCCTGTTTTTTGGCAAGGTTAACTTTGAACCTGCCAGGTATCGCAGCGGACGGAACGGGCGAGTTAGTTGTCTGTAAATCCACATAAATTAGCATCTCTTCAGTCCCTGCTGCCTCCTTGCAGAGGGCTCTGCTCGGCTGCTGCTCAACCAGCCTCTGCACCAGAGCCCTCGGCTCCTCTCCCGGTGTGGTTGCTGGTTATTTAGAGGTCACTCCTGGTTTTGGGGCACCCCAGGGCATCCATAAAGCCTTTGGAGCTGGGAGAAGGGACCTCGGCGCCAGCATCCCATCGCTTTAGGTTGGAATGCTGGGACAGCACTGGGAGAGAACAGCTCCCTGCTAATAGAAAAAAAGTCCCTTGGAACCAGCAGCCATCAGGAAACGACGTATAGATCTAGATGTATAGCCCATAAACACAGGGGTGGGCTGGCAGCGTAGATACAAAAAGGATTCCAATTTCTGCCTGTCTGTGCAGAAGTTGGGCTTGGGTTAATTACTGCTTTACACGGGAGGGTTCAGGCAGAGAGGGAATTAAGGCTGCTCAAAAGAGAGCACCAGGCTGGGGCACCTGGGTGCTTAACGGAATCCGGAAAAGGAGTTAAAATGTTAAGCCTGTTCCTGCCGGTGGTAATTGCTTGTTGGCTTGGTGGAGGAGACCTCTGCACGTCCTTAACTCCGGTAGCACGTGAGGGCAGCGGGAGAGACCGAGGGCAGGGAGAGCCAGGCTCCTGGGGACACGGGGACACTGAGCTCTCCTGCCAGCGGCCCCGTGGTGCCCGCCTGGCGCAGGGCATCGAGCCCAGGGCACCGAGCCCAGGGCTCCCGCTGTGGCTCCAGCCAGCCCAGTTGCTGCAGAAGGGTTTGATGTGGCGCTTTGTTATGGACCTTTTCATTTAATGAGAAAGGAGAAGGAAAAATGTTTTATTTCCAGCCTTTTCTTCCTCCGATTGAGGCTATTTTTCCCCCCTCTCCTCTACTCGTGGCTCATAAACAAGCTCTTTCTGTTGAGCTCTCTCCCTGGTTCTGGCCTCTCTCCTCTCTCTGCCTCAGGCTCCTTCCCTATTTATTCTCCTGCACAACAGCCCTGCTGATAGCAGGGTGTTCACCGGCTGCTTTTCCTACGAGCATCTCAGGATGCAGGGGCTGGAAGGAGCACAAGGCTCCTGGAAAAGGGGTCCCTGTCCCCTCCGTCCACCTGTCACTGCCCAGAAACCATCAGAAATTTTCCTAGAATAAACTGAAGGAGCATCCTCAGAAGGTCGGGACGGTGGCTAGAAAGCCTGTAAGTGAGGCAGTGAGGTGGGCAGGCACCAGCTCATCCCTGCCTAGGAAAGGGGGGGGATCCACATGGGATAAAGGCATCTCCCACCCGCACCAGCCCTGGCCGCAGGAGGCAAAGCGCTGACATTGCTGCGTCTGCGCTTATCACTGAGAGGAGCCGATGGAGAGGAGAGTCCAAGCAGTTTAATTAAAGATAGGATTCTTCAAGTGCTTATCGCAAGGGCAGCGAGAAGCAGGTTCTGCTGGGACCCGCGGTGAACCCGAGCAGTTTAAAGCTTTTGGCGTAAAACCCTTGACAGGCGAGAGAAGGAGAGCGGGGTGATAAACCAGCGCTGCCAAGGGTGATGCAGCAGTGTGAGGATCGCCAGATGGAGAAGGGAACAGAGCTTTTAGCGTCACGTATTCCAGTCTGGAGGATAACCCATCCCAAAGCGGTACCCAAAACACGCTGGGAGAAGAGCAGGACCACAGCCCAGCATCTCTGCCCTGCCAGAGGCTTCCTACGTGCCACAAAGTCCATGATTTTAATTTCCACCTCAATCTCAAGTTTCTGAAGTCGGACGCAGCCCTGCTGGTTGTCCCCAGAGAGGGACAATCCGCTGCCCTTCGCTGTGGGAAGCTGCTTCAGTTTTGCCCCAAGGAAAGGGCTCAGCACCCACCTTCGCCATGGGAAGGAGGGAGGTGTTTGGCTGGTTTTCATGGTGGAGCTGTATAAAGCTCGGAGATCATATTAGCTTTTCAAATTGCCTTCTGCTGGCTGCCCGTAACCCAAGAAAGCACGAAGATGTATTGCCAACCCCCAGCACCGGTACAGGAGGAGGGAGAAGCAGGCTGCTGAGGCTTTAAAACTCTCAGGTCTCCTCGTTTTGCAGATTCACGTGGCTGTCTGAGAGAAGAGCAACACTGGGGAGAGATTAGGTACCAACGGACCCTGTAAAATCGAGCAAATCCCATGGCAGAGATGAAAATTTGAAGCCAGACCAGTTAAAGCACCAGCATCCACCTGGGATGCTCCAAGGACTTTCCAGAAACTCCGCTCTGCTCTTTCTACCATTTCCAGGCGGATTTTCAGCAAGCTCAGATCATCAAAAACCTAACTAAAACTCAACCGTCTGTCCCACGTGGGGCTGTGCCCTGAGGTTGCAGCCAAAGAATGCAAAAAGGAGGCTCAAAATCATACACTGAGCTGTTGGAGCTGGGCTTGAGGATGCTCTACAGGGACAAAATCCAACCTAGATCTCCCTTCCTGCTCCGCCAGCAGCTTCGCTATGAGGGAAACTGGTCAGGAAAACTCCGGGGCCGGGAATCTTAAGCAAATTTCTTGGGCGTTCTGGAGCCACGGGAGAAATCGGGCTTCTCTTGCATTAATTAAATCATCAGAGGAAACGATAGCGTGGATAAAAGCAGGGAGAGGCTGGGAGCCGGTGCGAGGCGGCGCTAACAATGGCTGGGTTTGCAGTAGCACGAGCGCCTTTGGTGAGCAGGCAGAAATATGCTGAAGCGGAGGCTTTTGTCAAGCTCGGGCCAAAACACATCTGTGAATAATTGAACAATATTCATGTTGGAAGAGTCAGCAATTTAGCACCCGGCTTCCTCCGCAGTCTGGGAGGAGGAAGAGGAATGGCTTTTTGGAGAGGGAGAAGAGACAAAAGGCAGCTCCGGCTGGCACGTCAGCAGCCGGATAACGAGACGCGCAAAGGTGACGCTGGGACCTCGCGAGCTCGCCCACGAGCGTTTCTGCTGTGCCGGCGTCAGGACCCGCGAGCGGATGGGAGAGAAAGCCGAGAGGAGAAGGAGGAGGAGGATGGAGGAGAAAAAGGTGACAGTTGTAATAACAGCTTTGGAATCCTGCATCATTTTTCTCCCTTCGAAAGGTCAGAGACAACCGGCCCTATTAAGAAGGACCTTTGGCGGAGCAAATTGCCTTGCGAGAGGCCGATTTCCAGGAATGACACTCTATCGATCGCATTGACTGCCCACCAGTCACTCAGAGACCATCAAGCTGCTGCCTCGGTACTTTACACCCTGACCTGGACCCCCCAGGATGCTCCAGGCCTTGGAAGACCCTCCATGCACCAGGGAGGAGAGGGCTCAGGCAAAGCCTTGGTCCCGGTGCAGAGATTTTCCTGTCCCCCCAAGCTCAAAGGCAGAGCAGCGATGCTTAGCTTTCCAATAGGACCAGGATCCTCAACAAGCCTGCAGGTCGAGCCGATTGGGAAAGCAAAGCTGCTGCTGCAAAGGGACAGGAGGGGATGCAAACGTTTTGCAGCAACTTACAAAAAACACTCGGAAGAAGCAAAAAGTTTCTTCAAAACAATCCCTGCTCTCCAAACAGTTCCTGACCTACAAAGCAACGCCAGTGAAACTCTTCAATTGTTTCTTGCCGGTGTGGCTTTGGCTGAAAAAATAGCATAAAATCACAGCTTTTGCTCTCCAACTGGAGCTGCCAGTTCCCCTCCAGTCACACCCCCCATTCCCCACCACCTTTAACGGCGCGGCAGAACATGCCTCTCGTCGAGCTCCGGCTCCCGAACGCGTTTGTAAATCTGCGGTAATAACAGCGCCAACAATAGTAAATCTTTGCTCCGATGTTCAAGGCTGACACTTCTCCAGCAAACTCGAATTTGTTCTTCCCCTGAACAGCCTTGTTTATAAATAAAGACATCCCACCCTCCCCAGCCTCCTGCTCGCTGTGCTTGAGGCTACACGACAGCTGAACAAAGCCCAGAGCAACGAACGGCAGTTTTGCAAAGAGCAGCAGAGAGAGGTGACGGTGCTGGGTTCAATCGTCCGGGTGAGCCCACGGAGCAGCCTCCCCACCCTGCTTCACACCCACGAGCAGAGGTGATGGTGGGAATCCCACCAGCACCGGTGGTTCCACGTCCTGACCTTGTAGGATTTGATATACTTGGGGAAAAAAAATCTCTTTTCTAAGCTCAAATCTAGTTGAACACATCATTAGTGTTGTCATCTTTAAATGACACCCTTCTTTTTTCCTCTTTATTTTTTCTCTAGTTTCTTTCCATTACCACATGCACTCAGACTAAAGCATTCTCCTTCTCTCTGGCAGCACCCCCCGGACAGTGCCTGGGGTGATCCCTGCCTGGCTTGGGGCAGCAACAGGGCTGGTGGGAGAGCTACAGAAACCCAGATTTTGAGTCGAAAAGCAGAGAGAAAATCCAGCAAGGAGCTCACGTCCCTCTCTGCGAGCGGGTCTGGCTGTGCTCAGCTTCCCTGCACACCCAGGGACTCGGCCCTCAGCTTTCCCACCGGCAGCACAGGCTCCCAAAGGAGATCTGCCCATCCCTGGAGTGGGGATGAACCAGTCTCTGTCTCCCCACTGCCAGGACTCCAGCATAGCAAGGACCTCCAGGTCTTGCCCAGAGAAGCGACATGTGGGCTGGAGAAGGTGCAGAGCCAGGCAAGGGAGTAAAACACAAGCAAGTGCGCTCCAAGAAAGCAGCTGCCTCCAGGCTCGCTGCCCATTTTTCAGGCTTATTTGCAAGCTACGGCTCGGCAAAGTACGAGCATGATGTGCTCAGCTACCAGAAAAGCGGGGAAATGGAGGGGACGGCAGATTGAACGATGGCTTGGCCAGAGCTGTGCTGGGTGAAGGAGGGGCTGGGAGGGACCCTGGGCTGGGGACAGCCGGTGACAGCCCAGGGACTCGCTCCTCAGAGGTGACACTGCCATGTAAGTGTCCCCTCTCCTGCCACGATCAGTCCCCAAGGGGAGCGAGTCGGCTCCCCGACTGCCAGCAAAGGCATCCAAGGATTAGCGAGCAATTAGGAAGTGCTTTGACAACACTAAGCACAACAGAAGCGATAATTATTTAATAAGCAAGAGCAATAACAAAAAGCAACCAGCTCGGAGCAGCCAGGTCTGGATTTTTAACAAAGGGGTGGACAAGCTTGTGGGAGGCTGCGCTGGCCCCCACCTCCCTTCTATCCTCCCCTCCTTGCTGGGTTCCTTGGGGCTTCACAGCCCAGATCCTGTCTCTGATCAATACTTGGTTAAACAGGGAAAAATCCCAAAGGAGAAAGGCTGGTGATGCCCACGGGACATCCCTGGGAGATGAGGAGCAAAGAGCAGATCCGCTAGGATGTAGCGCTGGGGAGGGGGCCAGGCTTTGCATGAGGTGTCAGCGTTAGTGGCAACAGTGATGCCACCAAACAGCATCCTCAATATTTTGGGATGCACCGAGATGCCAGGTAGGGCACAGCCCCTGCTGGACCCCAGGCTGCCAACAGACAGAGCTGGGGGAGCCCCCCCAAGACCCACCAGGCACCCCATCTGCTGCTGCAATGACGCAGGTGAGAGGATTTGCAGCCCCCCTCCCCAGCTCCGCACGGCGACGGGGAGGGTGACGAAAACCAGGAGGGGAGTGACGCACACGAGGCTCTGGCTGCTCCTCTAAACTGCTCCCACGTGGGGAGCCTGGGAAAGTCTCAGCAGGGTCTCTGCAGACTTGGGGAGCTGCTGAGCTGCCTAATTTGGATGAAGCTGTCACCGAATCCCCCGGCCGCTGGAAGGGGCCTCGTGCGAGGGGGGTGCAGCCACACTAAAGCTTTGCACCTTGCTTACAAGTTGCGCAGGCTCAGGGCCAAAAAACCACCCTGTTGAAGCTTCCTGAATAGCTTCTCCCGTTCTTTTCCAGGAATTCTGGGAATTGAACACCCCAGGAGGAGTTACTTATCCAGGAGATTAAGATTCTTCCCTTATTTGCAGAGGGGGCTGCGATCAATGCCCATGACACAGAACCAGGGCGAAGAAGGTTTGACCCTCCCTGGAAAACAAAGCGGTCAGAGCTGTCCCCATCTCTTTGTGGGAAAAATCATCTTTGGTGCATGGAAATAATCAGGGTAAACAAAATTAACATGTTTCAGCCAGCTTTGACGCGCTCCCCAACCTCCAGACAGATGCTTTCCCATCCCCAGCATCCAGCCTTGGCTGGGAGCTGCCATATGGATTCGATTCTTTTCCTGGAACTTGCTCTATAACACATGCACAAACCAAGCGAGTTTCACTCGGGTCCAAAAGCTGCCAATTGCTCCCCGCTTCCCTTTGACCTGTCCTGGGTTCTCCAGCTTATTTATGGGCGCAATGACACCCCGCTCTTGATTTTGACAGTGGTCCTGATGCAGTTTCACAGTAGCAAAAGCTCTTTCCTGAGGAAGGCGGCCAGTGGAAAAACTAATCACATTTTCTGCCAACAGATGCCTAAGATAAGGTATCCGCCTTATCTTAAGAGCAGCACCAGGGAGGTGACAGGATTCGGCCAGCCAGGGGCTGGCAGCGGGGACCGTGTCCATCGTCTCCTCCGAGCAAAGGGCAAAACGGTAGGAGGTGGATGGAAACCTGCTGAGATGCTGGTGACGTAAGAAATTCACTGCAAAAAAAAAAAACAGCTTGCAGATGAGTTGAAAGGAGATGAAGCTCGTTTCCTTAGCACAGCACCTCGGCCGGGTCGGTTTTGAACAGAAAAGTCTTATTCAGAAGATCAGGGAGGTTTGTTCGTTCAGAATTCTGCCCCCCCCGACCTCGTGCTTCTGAAAAATGCCAGGAGAAATATCAGGGATTTATAGGGAATTCTGACACGCGTTTCCATTCTGGATGAGCAAAAGCAGTGGCAGATTTAATGGAACATGGAGCCAAGGAACAAAATTAAATCAACTCAGCATTGAAAGGCTCTTTTTTTCCAGAATTAGGCTGCAAGCGAAAACACATTTAAATAGCAACATTTCCAAGCGATGCGGAAAACCACAACGAATTCCTGTACGTAGGAGGGGGGAAAAAAAACCACCCCAAACTCAACTTTCTCCAGGCTGGGCTGGTGGCTCAGGCCCAATGGTGGAAACTGCAGACTCAGCAGGAAAGAAGCCCAGGCAGGAGGCCAGACGCCAGGGTGATGGTCGGGCAAGGAGGAGGGGCATCTCCATGAGTCTTCCTCTGCCTTCCCACAGCCTGCTGGGCTCTCAAGGCTCTCCTGGGATATCCAGCAAGTGTTGGTTGGGTCAAGAAGCTGGTGCTACGTTGTCCCCAGGCAGGGACGGGCTCCGAAGCACTTGGTATCTTTGGGGAGAGCCGGAGCAGCGGGTTTAGAAACTTTAAATAAATCAGCTCGGCAGCTCAAAGCTGGTGAAGCTGCAAATGGCGCACGGTGGGAAATTAAAATTGATGCTCAGGTCTCCCAGCTCCACGGAGCTGCTCTGACCCACTTGCAGAAGGAAAACTCCATGGAAAGGCCCTGTCAGATGCTCGCCGCTCGCTTAACTCCTGCGAGCCTGGCTCGCTTATCACCTCCCAGCCTCTCTCTACTTTATGGGTTTTTGACACTCCCAGATCTTATAGAATCAGTTTGGAAAAACCGTAAATTTACCCTGTAACCCTGTCCCTCGGCAGAGCAGCCCTGGCTAATACCCAGAAATAGTGAATTGTCTTTTTTTTTTTTTTAACCCAAACAGAAACAGGTCATAACAAGTAGCAGCCATTAGACTAATTAGCCCCAGTGAAAACAGAAGGGGGGAGGGGGGAGGAAGATATTCAGCAAAGGCAGCAATTGAAGCCAAATAATGAATATTTAACTCTCTTAAGTAAAGTTTAATTAAGTTATCCTATGGCTGAGCCTTTTTTTTTTCAGTATTACTGTGGCTTTCAAGCACATTACGATGAACCAAAAATAACCCTGCCAGAGACATGGGGCATTGTCCCCCTCTCTGCAGAGCCTGGAGCTTTCATTTGCAGTAAAGTTGAATTAATTTAGAGCAAGAATTCTCCGGCCAGGCTCCCCCTGGCCCTTGCCCATCCCAGGCTGCACCAGTTTATTCCCATCACAAGGGGATGGGCACTCCCAGAGGCTTTTAAAGAGTTTTTCGGCCCTTGCTGGAGAAGGATGAGCTGCCCTGCATCCCACGGCTCTTCCCAGGGAGATTGCCACACTCAGAATCCCTGGAATTGGACATATAAGCAGCTGCTCCCACTGTTGAATGAAAACATAAGTGGTTTTAACATCCCAGTTTAAATTAATCCTCCAGTTCTCACCAGATTTGGGGCTGCTCCCAGGTGGCAGGGGAAGCTTCTGCAAGGCCAGGGACTGCAGGAAATTCTCCACGGCTCCAAGAAGCAGTCGATGATCCAGAACTACCCACTCACCCCTCGTGGGGAGGCAGGACCAGTGCCCCCACTACATCCCAGCCCCTCCAGGAAGGAAAAGGGGCCAGCTGTCGATGGTTCTTTTAAAAACCCCCAAATTCATTAACGCACTTCCCCTCTCTCCCAGGCTTTGCCCTTTCGAGCTTGCAACGATTTTTTTTTTTTTTTGTTGATGAGCATTAACTTCCCCTCCAGCCGAGGCTGGGAGTGCACCTGATGAGCAGCGTTAATGTCACGCACTAATTGCAGAACCCTCCATCTCGCCCGGCTCCGGGAGCTAATGCACCATTAAGACCAGGGCGAGAGCGGGTCCCGCAGCCGGGGCTGCCGAAAGGCCTGAGCCCCCCCACTTCTTCCCCCTCCCCAACTCCTCTCCCCCTGCTCAGCAATCAGCCCGCCACGGCCGTGCTCCAAAATGCCCGGGATGCCGACGAGTGATTTGTAACAACACCCCATCAGGTACACGAACCTTCCCGTAATTGCCTGTCCTTCTCCGGGCTCTTAAAAGCTTTCCACTGGAGGAGAACAGAGGCTCCTTGTCAGAAACAGGCTATTATACAGATGAAAAGAGCCTCTCCCTCCTCTTCACTCCCTCTTGGTTGTTTTGTTTTTTTTTCCTTGATGTTTTATTTTCCACTCCCCCCACCTGCCCAGTTCTCTCCCAAGCTGTGGGTGAGGCTGGAAGGGCATCACTTTAAGACGATGTTGCTGCCGGGGAGGGGTTTACTGGACAATTTTAAGCAGCTGGCAGGGCAGTAACCTTTAGCATGGGACTAAATATACACAGGACCACACACAGTCACACAGGACCAGGGATGAGCTTTCATTGTGTGTTTTATGGTGCACATGTTATCAGCTGGCATCTAACCTCAGAGGACTTGGAGACCCTCCAACTTGGGTTGGAAGAGATCTTGAAGATCATAGAGTCCAAGCATTGCCCCATCCCTGCCAGGGCACCACTGAGCCCTGTCCCTCAGCACCACAGCTCCACGCCTTGGAAACCCCTCCAGGGAGCAGGGGGACTCCAGCCCTGCCCTGGGCAGCCTGGGACAGGCCTGGACAACCCTGGAGGGGAATAAATTGTTCCTCAGCTCCAACCTGAACCTCATCTGGGGCAACTTGAGGCCGATTCCTCTTTTTCTATCAGATCCCCCACTGCCCACGGGTATAATAAACCCCCATGCGACGGCCAAGGGCAATTTGGGGCACCAAGTGACTCCACCATCTGGAGCATCACGCACGGTCAGAGCCCTGTGGCACACCCAGCACGCAGGACCAAAGAGCTGGGGGTGCCTTCGGAAGTCTCATTGACAAGCATCCCCCATCTCCAGCAGCGTGGGATGATGGCAACTGGAACAGCTTCAATCCCAACCCATCGACGGCATTTCAAACATCTCCCAGAGATCAAACCGCCGGCACAGAGCAGCACTTGCTGACTCATAACGCTTCATTAGCCATTCACCAGCAATTAATTCCTCTCTTGATGATGTTGGGTCACTTTTCTACATGGAGAATCAGATTTTCATCTCTCTCACGCTGGCTCCACGTTAAGCACAGCTCTGCTGATTTCAGTAGGACCAGGTTGCTTTGGGAGCAGCCATCCCATCACCCTCTTCTCCTGCCAGAAACCAGCTCCTCTGTGCGGAGCAGCAAAAAACCCACACAACCCTGCCTTCAGCCAGCCTTTACTCTGCCTGATTTTCTGCATCTTTCCTTAAAAGAGCCGAGCCTGGTGACTTTCCGAGGCGAGGAGACAACGTAAGACAGGTTTCTGGTTTGATCCAGCCTGACAACGCTTCCGCTCCGCTGATACTAATTCTCAAGTACCACAAGGCAAAGGAAATCAGGATTTTTCCCTTTGAATCAGTACTTAGCCTGCTTACAAGGAGCAGTCAGGGTCGCTGAATGGGAAAACCATTTCATTCTCCCTAGAAACAGCCCATTACAGAGCCACCAAGCTCTGGGGGCAGAGGGCAGCGCTGCTCAGAATAAAAGCAGATACACCTCGACTCATTTACCACCTCCAGCCCCACCTTCCCTCTCCAGCAGCCTCTCCAGCTAAGAAAACACCTGCAATAAGCTCTGGGATGCCAAAGGCTCATGGAACACCCAGATAAAGCATCAGGAAGAAGTTGGGGGGGGACAGGAGGCAGCCCCAGCCAGCGGTGCTGCAGGCTCAGAGATGCCAACGCCTTTCCCAGGGGCAAGGGGGGGGATTTTGGAGAGACCCCAGACCAAGTCATCTTGCTCCAACTGTGCTTTTAAATCTGATTTTTTTTGAGCAAGGGAAGAGACAAGCAGAGGGGAAGCATAGTCAGCCCCGGTCAGAAGAGGGGGAAACTGAGGCACGGATTAATTCTGCATATAAATGTGTTTTAAAAGCTCAGCTCCAAGGCTAATCTTCCTACCAGGCCAGACACCACAACCCTGCTCAGACACAGCCCCTCTTCCACACCAGCAGGATATGTGGCCTGTGGAAGAGGTCAGCTGCCACAGCCAGCCTGTTAAGGTAACTAAAACTCTTCTTACAAAAAAAAAAATAAAATTCAGGATTTAGGGCCTGAAAGGACTTGACAATGTCCCTTTATTCCCCTCACTGCCCCCAGAGGAGCTGGCACTGAACAGATGTCCTCTTTGATTCAGGGAGAGGATTTTTCTCTCTGCCTGTAATCCCCTGCAGTTTGCCGGCCGATGCTTCCCAAAAGCAGCAGCAGGATTTGCAGGGAAGAGGATTCCCAGGGTGAACTGGGACAGGTATGAAAACTCAAGGTGGGAGATGCTCAAACACAAGAAAAGTGAATTCCCCAAAGCCTGGAGAGACACTCCAGCTCCAATCCCTGCCCACCCCCGAGGGATGTTCTTTGTACAGGTCAAGAACAAGACCTGCAGCCCTCTTAAGGTTTTCTCTGGATTCTGGTGCTTTACATCCCACCTGGGTCACATTCTGCACCCCTCTGAGAGAACCACAAGATCTCATCTCCTCCTGTTTGTGCCAACCAGCCCCCATTTCTCTATTTCCATCCCCTTTTGTTCCGCCTTCTTTCTTAACACTTTCCCCCACTCTCCCCCCATATGTCACTTTAGAAGAAAAAGTTGGGATGAGAACCCAAAAGAGAAGAAATACAAGCAGAGCAGGGTGCTTCAGGGGAAAAAAACACAACCAGGATTATTTTTAACAGGAATGGAAACAATTACCACCCTAATGGAAAGCTATAATGAAGATTAGCTTGGAGTTTTATTTTTCTACCAGTAACAGCTTCCATCATGATCAGAGAAGGAAAACCAACAAGAAAAAGGCAGATTTTCCCTTAACTTTAATTTGCAGTGATTTTCCTGCAAAGCTCAGCCGGCTCCAACAGCTTTTGCCAGAGGCTCTGGAGCCGGGTGCAAGGAGAGCACCCGACAGAAGGTGATTTGGGGCTTGGTGGTGGAGGACGAGGGGGTTGGACTGCTCCACATGCAGACCACTGAACGAGGCAGCCTCAATCAGCTCCTATTCATTGTCTCCCCAGGCCCTGGTCTTCCTCTGAAAGCCCTTAATCATGTCTTATCTCCTGGATGAAAAGGTGGTGGATAAGGACAGCAGGGGTCCCCTCTTCATGCCGGGAGAGGGGTGGGATGAGCACAGCCAGGGTGGGGATGCAGGACAGATGATGCTGGAGAGTCTATAGCCCCTCAAAACAACCAAATTGCCCCTTTTTTGTCAAAACACTTGGGCAGACCCCACATTTTGTGGCCCTGAAGAACGTCAGGGATGCAAAACCAGAGCCCCAGCGCTTGCTGAACCGGGATAACCCGAGGTGGCCTCGTGCAACGAGCTCTTTCCCAAACCAGGTGCCTCTGGCTCCTCATCCCACCGGTGCTCACCCTTCCTCTCGCCAATCCTGACCTCCCCGCTCAGCTTCTCCAGCGGTTCAGCATATTTTCAATGTGAAATAAATGTTATTTTCTCGGCCGCCGCAGCCCAATCCATCTTCCTGTCAAGGGGAATCGCGGGGCGAGGGCGAGCGGCGGCAGGGCCACTTACCGCTTACACGTGGCGAGAGGGATAACTCTGCCGCTCGCACAAATCCTGCCTGCCTGGTTTAATCAAGCTGGAACACAGCTCGTACCAGGATGGGAGGGAATTAATCAAAAAAAAAAAAAGAGGGGGAAAAAGTTACCCTGTTCTCCACTCCAGCCCCTTTTGTTCTGTCCAGAGCTATAAAACCCAGTGTGATTTTTATCTTTTCATAAACTTTTATTGAATCTGATGTTGGGAGGGCCATGGAGTGCCATCCAATTAAACTTCCCCCTAATCCCGCTCTTCACTCCGCAGCACCGATGGGAGATTAAGAACTAATAAAGATGACAAATGAGAGGAGATAAACAGGAGGGGGGAAGGAGGATGGAGGGCAGCGGGGCACCAAAAAAAGGGCTTTAATTGTGAAAGCCGTAACCCCAGTAACTTGAGAAATATGGCTTTCATATACTGCTGGGCAACTGGAGCTGGGTAAAGCTGATATTAAACACAGGTCCAGGGCTGCCTGGAGCTTGCAGAGGTGAGCAAGAGCTCGTCAAGCTTGCCGCGGCCATGGTGCGTTTGCAAGGTCTTTGTGGAGAAACCTCAGAGTTCTTTTCTGTCCAAAAGTGATTTTTTTTTCCACTCCCACCCTGCAGATCTTTTTGCTGTGCAAATCACACGTGCTACAGGCTGAAGAAAACCTGAGGAGAAGCCACAACTGAAAGGCAGCTGATGCTGTCGGATTGCTTGAGCAGCTCAGGAGTATCCTGAAGAGATGGATTGAGGCTGAAGTCCCCAAGTCATGGCTTGCAAGACAAAAGGAAAAAGAAAAGTCATCTTTGCAGGACAATCCTGGGCCACAGGACTTTGGAACTGTTATGCTTCTGCATAACAAGGATAGAGAGTCACACTCCACCCCAGTACCCACCTGCTGCTGGACTAACTGGGAGCTCTGGCAGGACCCTGCTGCTCTCCCAGCATGACCAGCAGGGAGAAGAGCCCATATCCCAACAAGACTCCAGCCGATGGGTTGGGGTAAGCAATTAGCTGCCTGGCTTCCCACACCCAAGCTTCTCACTGTACATTTTCTCAGCTCTACTTATATCTCTAAATAGGTTTAATTAAAGTTTCTAAGAGGCCAGGCTTCGCTGAGCAGCCATCCAATGTGCAAACACGTCTTTATCAGAGGAAAAAAAAACCCACACATATACGTACAGAGAATGTGTTTATCCAACCACCTGAGAGGAGCCCCAGGGCTCCACACCACCAGCAGCATCTCCCAGAACAAGCAGCCCATCATTCCTTCACCCCCAGGACAGATTATCACCCTTTACACCCTCATTTTGCGTTAATACCCCACACAATCAGACCTCCAATAACACCACACTCCCACACAAGGAAAACAAGGCAAATTCCTTCAAAAAAAAAAGAGAGTGGGGCAGGTTTCCTGGGAACCATTTCTCCACAGTTCATGTGCTTCCCTCCCATTTCTTCGAGCAAAACGTAATTGGCCTTGAGCAGGAGCTGCTGGTTTTAATTCATTTCCCTCTGACTCATGCCTCCCTTCCCCAGCACCCTGTTCCAACCACATGGCGAGCGGCACTCCAACGCACTGGAGCTATTTTGACACGCTAAGTAAATATCAATTAATTCATCTTAAAAAAAGCTTAATTGAAAAAAAAAAGAAAAAAATCTAGGTCCAGATTCGCAGCCTGACATTTGCCAAAAGAGCCTTGTTTTAAGGCTTACATTTCTCAATTGCTGGGGGTTTTACGGCTCCCACAAGCGAAATCTCTCTTGAAAGGAGCTTTATGACTCACTGAAGTCAGCGAGGGGAAAGAAAAAAGAAAAAGAAAAGGATAAAATACTCTCTTCCAGAAAGGCCTGAGCATCCAACTCAGCCAGGATAAGGGGGAGTCCTGAGCCCGCCTGGTTCAGGACCCAGAGCAGATCATCTGGGACCCCTTGGGCCGTAGGAAAGGGAGAGGTGGGCTAGCGGGACAAGCCCCCATAGAGGGGAGCAGAGCTGGAGGATGAAACCATAATATTCCCCTCCCCTGAACAGCAACCAGCAGCTCCCCACCTGACCAAGGCATCGGCCTGGTGAGAGCTACAAAACTGCTGAATCTTGCCCACATTGGAAGGCAGCAGATCCCAGCAGGAGCAGGCAGTGGCAGCTGTGACACCGGGCCGGCCTCCCCTGCCCACCACCACCATTAAATCTTTGTATTTAAGGAGGAAAAAAATAAAATAAAAACCTCCGGAACAACTTCATTTAGCAAATCACTGACTCATGCAATTCTTTGCTTTAAAAACATAATTAGCAGATGAGCCTGAGCTTTGTTTGGGGTCTTTTCCTCCACACTGGGGCTGCATAAGGAAGCAAGTGCCTCATTGGCATCGAGGGGACACACCAGCACCCAACCCCTGTGTCAGTGCCTGCAGGAGGGCTGCTTCCTGGGAAAGGCCCCTTGGGAGCCTGGTTTGCTGCTAAAGTTCCCCCCAAAAAAGTGTTTCGAGGCAGCGGCGGGAAGACGGAAACAACTTGAGGCCGTGCAACAGCAGCGATGTCACCTAAAAAAATATATAATCCGTTCATCCCAGCATCTCCCACCTTTGGCACCTTCTAATTAGGGTTACCCCTCAGAGCAGCGTGTAACTAGCCTTTTAATTACAAGGCAGAAGGCAGAACGTGTGAGACTCCGTATTTTTAGACAGCACAAAAAACCCCACACTATCCGACACATTTTTCCACCTCCTCCCCCTTTTCCCCTCCCTTTCTGCTCTTCACAGCTGCCCTTAGCTGAGAACTTCAGCGCTTATAAGTGAGAAAGGGATGGGGGAAAGGTTAACCAAGCTGTCAGAAAGGTTTTTTCCCTCTTCTTAAGATGGCAAAACAGCAAAATGTGTTTACTGTTGGGCGCTGGGTAGCTAACGAGGAGTAGGTACTCGGCTGGCCTGACACTAAGTGCCTCTGACACCGATGACGGCCCTTTGGTAGGAGCAAATTCACTCGATGCCTAAACAGATTATTTCAAGTGTCTCTTGCTGGAGAGGCACCACTTTGCAAATATTCTAATGTTTGAACTGCCTCATTTAGCCAGCTCTGTATCTAGGGTATTTTGCATGGCGTGAGCCACGGCGAGGAGAACGAGAAGGCGAGAGCTTTGATTTCGGGCGCTTCCTCGCTGCGTATTGGTGAGGCGAGCGGTGCAATCAGGGCCAGGCGACGATTAACAAGTTGCTCCCAAATTTTAAGCAATTTTACAGTATTTCCTCCCCTTAACTTAATCACCCAGAGCTAGGTCTCAGAGCTGGCACTGCCACATCCATTCCAACAAGCCCAGGTTGCAATGTAAACACGAAACCCCTCCAAGAGCTGGGTGCAAGCAGGGGCTGCCGCCTCCTCCTCCACTTCCTAACACAGCCTTCTCCCGTTTTGGGGCTTTTCTTCTGCACCCCCAGCCTCCACTTCCCATTTTTCCAGTGTCCATGAAGGTGTTTCTCAAACCTGGGCAGCTATCCCAGGCCAGAGCATGGAGGAAACACCTCCAGCTTGGGGGGAAAGCAGCATTTTCTCCCCCACGGCCGGAAGGGAGGCAGAAAAGCTTCCACCATCCCTCGAACGCCACGCTTGGAGGTTAGAAAAACGTCACGGAGCAACAAGATGTGAGCAGAGACAGACTGTACGAGGTGGCAGCAGGAGAGACATCAACCAAAAAAATAAAAAAACCCAGCATCTTTACATTGCAGGAGGCATCAATTCATTTCACGATCACTCACTGACATCGCCGCTTATTCTGCTTCACTGTTTCTTCTGCCGCTGTTACAGGCAGTTCCAAGAGGGATGGAAGGAGCAGCGGGGGACAAACTGGTGCTGCACCAGCCCCCTCACCCCGTTGTCATAGTGCCTGGGCTGTCCCATGGGGATATTTCTGTGCAAAAAGTCACCTGGGAATGGAGACCCCGAGGCAGGGAAAATGCACAGACAGGTCACAAGCCCTGGCAAAAATTCTGCGGAAGGCAGAGCCTGAAAAGCCCAGGCTGCTTTAGTTTATCAAAAGGACAAAGGAGGTGACTTGATTGCCACGAGTAAGTACCTTCCTGGGAGAAAATACAGGCTACTAAAGTATCTTTAATCTAGTGAAGAAAGACATAACAAGAGGCAGGAGTTGAGCGTGTCTGGCTTCAGCCTCCCACTGGAAAAATAAGGCACGTGTTTGAGCAGCGAGGCAGTTTAACCAGTGGAGCGGACACCAGCAAAAAGGATGAATTCTGCAGTTTTTAACTGCTTCAAATCCAGGCCACGTCCCTCTCCGGGTAGGGCTCAGCCCAGCACCAACCTCTGCTTGCTGTTCCAGGGGGATCAGCTGAAATAGGAAGGTGTAGGACACAAAGCAGATTATTCCCAGATTATTTCACAGTCCCTTCTGAGGCTAGGACTCCAACTCAACACAAATTACCCCTCCAACGCTCACCCAGAAGCCCTAAAAACACAGCTTTGCACCACAGACAGCAGAGGGGAAGAACTGAATCCTCTTTGTACAGGTTTTTTTTTGCTCCTGTCCTGCCAGCCTGGAGCACCCGACTCACAACAACGATAATTTGTGCGATCTCCAGGACAAAGATACAACCCACACACAGAAAAATACCTCTGAAAGTTCAACATATTCATCTGGCTGTACTCACAGAGAGGTTGCAGCACTGGCAGCAGCTTCCACCTCCACAGAGCAACACTGGTGGGTGACCTGGAGCACCTTAAAAAAAGCTTAATTGCCCAGACCAGCTTCAATAGTGCCCCCACCCAGTCCCCAGCTGCTGCAAATTGCCAGCTCGTCCTCTACAGACCCACCCATCTACCAGAGCTCCCCGGCCCTCTTAAATCCCCACCCTTAGCATCCTTAGCACCTGGTAACCACCTGAACGGCCGCTCTGGGAAGGGATGCGGTGCGACCACGCACGAGTGGGGCGGCGCGGCGAAGTGTGCGCACAAAAAAAAAAAAAAAAGAAAAAGAACAATAATGCAAAAATGCCATCCTGGGAAGGCTTCCCCTGCTCAGGCTTTCCAGGAGTGCACGGCAGCTGAAGCAGAAGCCATAAATTGTTCAGCTAAAGGACAGGGAAGTGCCGTAGGAGCCATTACCTTCTTAGAAGTCAAGCAGCACAGATTAGAATGGAAATTACTTGGGAGTCTTGGCAGGGCCGGGCAGGGATTGTTCAGGGCTCAGCAATTCTCTCCGCTTCATCACCGGATCATTGATTTACTCGCTGCTTTGCCGTTCCTACGATGCTTGGGTGCCCAGGGCAGGGACCGGCATCGGCTTCTGGGAAATTCAGGGAGCGGGGAAGGTCCCGCGTGTTTGGAAAAGTAAATTAGTGTTAGAGATGGGAAAATAAACAGAGGTGGAAGGAGCCTGAGCTTCCTGCGGTCCCTCTCGCCCAGGTGTTGCCTGGCCACAGCAAGCCAGGACTGGCTTTAAATGTTGCCTTTGCTCCATCTTTTCTGAGATGTTGAAATCCGTGGATGTCACCAAGCAGCCCACTCCTCGGTCCCCAGCCCCGCATCGTCTCTCTTGATCAAAGTCCCCTTCTTAAAGAACAAACCGCGGGCGCCGCTCCTGCTGTTGTTCCTTGATTTCTGAGCGTGTAGGTGGACAAATTTTCCCAGATTTTCCACGCACCACAGCGGGTGGTGCCAGGGAGGCTAAAAGGATAAATATATATAAATAGATACACAAGAGCCCGTGGAGTCACTGGGCTCTGGGAGCTCAGGCCTTAAATGCACCGCACGGAAATATCACCAGGTTTGGTGCCAGCCCCAGAGAGCTGACAGGGACATTCTGATGGACCCAGTTTGCAGAACTGATTTGTTAGCAATGAAAAGAGGCAGCTCAGCAGAACCATTAAAACTCTGGAAAAGCAGAAATGCAGCCGATCCTGTGGGTCTGCGGGTAGCTGGTGCCTGTGCCGTGGGGCTTGGGAGGAGCAGAGGGACACAGGGATGGGGACAGAGATGGGGATGAGACGTGTGTGCCTCCCCAAGCCACACCAGCAGCTCGCACTTCAAGGATGCCATCGAGGATGGCAGAAGCACCCGGATGAGCTGAAGTTCTTGGGCAAGGGGCTGCCCCGAGCGCATCCATCTGGGCATGTGGCTTTTTGGGCAGCTGGAAACCAGAGCCTGGCTTTGAGCTCACGCTGAGGGTGCAGAGAAAGGACACAACCGTTGGGCTGCTGAGCAGCCCCACCTTGAACTTCCTCCATCCCTGGAGGGGACACCCCGAGGCTGCCCAGCATCCCACCTTCCCAGCAACACGGGTGGAGGAGCAGGAGACAGGAGCCAAGCCCCTTTTCCAGCTCTGCCAAAGCCAACGGCTCTCACCGTAACCCCCTGCAATCTGCGGAGGGACGAGCGAGTCAGCCCGAGCTGCACACCGAACACACTTTTCCTTTTATATTACCCAAAGGAACGAGCTGCTATTATGGAATCATTAAATTAATAACTTGGTAATATAGGCAGATATATAAAACAATCTGTTCCTAGAACAAAAGAAATTACTGCGTTCCAAACATTCCTAATTTAATTTAACAGTGAATTAAAGCGGCATACATAATTTCTCCCCTCAAAATGTCAATAGCCTTATGTAAATAGAGCCGGGCGCGCTGGTGCTGCCGGCACGTGCCGGCCGTGCTCGCGCGTGGGAGAAGGTGCCCGCACGCTGGGGAACGTCCTTTAGCGCCAGCCGCCAACCGACAGGGCTAGATGAGCTGCTCGCCTTTTAATTAAGGACAAGGACGTACTAAATATTCAAAGCGCTTGGCAGGACTAGAAAGGGGAGGAGAGAGACAGAGAGAGAGGCAGCCTGGTTGGTACCCAGAGGATCATAGAGCGGGTTTGGTTGGAAGAGATCTTGAAGATCATGGAGTCCAAGCGTTGCCCCATCCCTGCCAGGGCACCACTGAGCCCTGTCCCTCAGCACCACAGCTCCACGCCTTGGAAACCCCTCCAGGGATCAGGGGGACTCCAGCCCTGCCCTGGGCAGCCTGGCATAGGCCTGGACAACCCTTGCAGTGAAAAAATTCTTCCTGATATCCAACCTGAATCTCCTCTGGTGCAACTTGAGGCCAGTTCCTCCTGTCCTATCACTTGTTCCTTGGGAGCAGAGCCTCATCCACCCTGGCTCCAATCTCCTGAATTCCAGGGAGTTGTGGAGAGCCAGGAGGTCTCCCCTGAACCTCCTTTTTTCCAGGCTGAACAAGCCCAGCTCCCTCAGCCGCTCCTCCCCACACTCCTGCTCCAGCCCCTTCCCCAGCTCCATTGCCCTTCTCTGGCCACGCTCCAGCCCCTCCAGGTCTTTCTGGGAGGGAGGGGCCCAAAGCTGACCCTAGGTGGGGAGGGTAAATGATGGAGAATGGATGGAGATAGGATAGGATGCTGGCAGGGATGCGGGTGCAGACGGCTGGCAGGGACGCTGCAGCTCCCAAAGGCACAAGTGACAATAAAACCTTCAGGCCACGTCAAGCGTCACAGTCCCTGTTAGCTTTTGGCTGTGCCAAACACAAGCCAGAGGGAAACCAAACCCTTGAGCCCCTCAGACTCCATTTCTGCACCTTTTTATTCCTGATCCATCTGTCCAGAGGAAAAGAAAAGCTGTAACCAAATACAGAATTTAAACTAGCCTGACTCATATCTTGCTTGTTCTTTTTAAATTTTATTTCCATTTGTGCTACCTAATATTTTCTCCTTTTGTTTGAAATTAATTTGCTATAATTTATGGGAGCATATTTTGATTGCTTTTGATTAAGTTTAACAAGCAGAAAAAAAAAAAAAGTCTGCTGCATTAGACATCAAAGCAAACAAATCCGTTTTCTGGGCCCGCTCGTGCATAATTAATAAATACTGTCACTCCTTGTACAGTAAATATATCTATTATGTTACAATAAAATATGTGTTGTAGTGATTAATACACGCAACCAAAACGTTCTGGGTAAAGCCACAAACATCAGGGAGAAGGCGGCACCTGTTTGCAGAGTACCTGGGACTCGCAGGAATTTTTCAGGACTTGGGAGAAGTTTTTCTTGGGAGAGAAAAAGCAAAGCACCACCCAGCTTCTACCGTCATCTCAGCAGCCGAAATTACAGCATCGACAGAAATTCCTGATTATTCCTCTTAACTACAGGAGCTATTAATACATTTTTTTAACTTGGTAAGTAGGGCAGGGCAGACTTGCAGGCTGAATTCTGCTCTAACCACCCCCTCCTCTGCTCAGCCACAGTCAGGAGGCAGAAATCCTGACATGAAATCACCTTTTTTTTTTTCCTAGCAAAACCTCCTGTAACCTGCACCGGGGAGCAGATCATAACCCAACTTCTCCCGGGAAGAGGCTTCGGCAGGGAGGGCGAGAGGCTCAGGGATGCTCGGGAAGCTGCTTCTCTTAAGTGTCCTCAATGTTGGGTTTGATCCATCATTCCTAAGAAAATGTGGGGTTTGGACTCTTTGCCAGAAGTTTGTTGTCTTCTACCAGCAGATTTTATGGGCGGAGAAAGCAGAAAATAGTAAAGATGTAGGGGAATAAATATGCTAAAACAAAAGCAAAAAAAAAAAAGCACTGGACAGTTGGTGCCACTTCCAAACACATTAAATATTTATGGGCCCTCGCTCAGAGCTTCAAATGAGCTGTAAATTGAATGGAAGTTATTTTCTAGGTAATTAAAAATTGAGAGATGGAGGGGACTGTTTATCGGAAGCCACAAAACCGCAGCTACCAAGGGTGTTACTGCTGCATCCCGGGCTGTTGCGTCCCACTTCCACTGTGTCCTACCTCCACTGCATCCCGGGCTTTTGCATCCCACCTGCACTGCATCCTCTTCACGGCCAGGGCTGGCCAAAAGCCAACATACACACATTGCACACACACCCCCACCCCCCCCCAGTATTCTCTGCCCGTGGTCATCCATGTAAAGCTTAGTGGGATGAGCCACTTGGGACCACCGCTGTGATTTTCCAAGCGATGCTGGAGCATCTGGAGATGAAAACGCAGGGTTTATCCCACCATAAGGTCTGGATCCTGTGCTGGGGCTGGGTGGTCGAGCTGCAGCAGCTGGGGATGGACTCACTTCCTCACAAACTCCTCCTAATTCCAGGGTTCGGCAAAACCCAACATCCCAGAGATCGTTTTCAATAAGAGCCCCCTTCCATCTCTGCCCAGAGTCATTAACACCCCGCTCCACGGCAGGGCTCCAGCTCAGCCTGTTATTAATGTCGGTTCCACTGCAAACCTATTTCTGGGCAAATCAATCCTTCAGGGAGCAGAAAGTTCCCCCGCTGTGGATGCCTGATCCGCGCATCCCGGCCATTGCCAGCGCTCCCCTGTTTGCACTCCCAGCCCGACCCCTTTGCAGAAAGTCACCTCATACTGGGACTAGGTGAGGCTGAGCAGCTCGAGTAGAGGGAGCTCAAGGTGCACCCATCCTCATGGACCAGGAGGGAGATCCGGAGGCCACCGACTCAGCAGCAGCTGCTGTAAGTCAGTGTGACAGCCCTGGCCTCAGGTCTGCCACCGAGAGCCTGACCTTCCTCCCCGCTAAGCTCTTCTTCCTCCAGGTCACTCCTTTCCCAGCGCCCGACCGGCCTCCGCACGCCCCCAGCGCAGCTGCTGCTGCTGGATCTGGAGGAGCCACAGATAACTCTGGTTTTCCTTTTTCTGCTCCTTTTTGCCCCGTTTGGCCAGCACTGCATTTTTTTCATCGTTTTTCTCTGATGGGAGTATAATGAATCGCAGCTCTTCTGACCCTGCTGAGAAACCTCGGAGCACAGCGGAAACAAAACCGCAGCCCTGGGCTGAGCAGAAGCAGCTTCGTGTCACATTCCCTGGCTGCACCACACCAGGGTTTGGACAATGATGGAGGGGGCAGGACAGGGTCTGACCCCAGAGGGTGGAGCAGGGGAGGGGGGCTTAAGAAAGGGAAGGGATAAGGACCAGATATCCCAATCCTATGACTTCTCCTCCACCAGGGAAAGACGTGGTGGCACCAACTGACCCATCTCAGCATCATCCTGGAGCCACCCTGATCGCTGCGCCTAAATAGTTCAGCAGGTGCTCAATCCCTTTAAAACGATCCAAGCAACCCTTCCGAGATCCTGCCACTCCAGCCTGGCTTTCCAAGAGGTTTGCTCGTGGTTTTCAAACCAGTGTCTGGAGGACAGGGTGGTGGGCAAAGGGAAGGCCACTCAGCTCTTCTTGTTTCAAGTAGTGGGATGGGAATTTGGGAAGGCAATGGCTTCGCTCCTACTATTGTGCTGGGATTCCTTGGGATAAATGACACCTGCTGTATCCTGCCCAGCTGGGGGCTGAGGACTCACGTGGTGACTTTTTGCATCCTATTAACACAGGGAAATGTGTATGGGGCGGGGGTGTGGGGGGAGCAACTGCAATTAGAGAGACGGAATGAAAGAAGGAATGAGGGAGAAAAGAGGGAAGGAGGGGAGATTAACAAACAAACAAAAATCCCCAAACCCACTGGAGCGGAGGCTCCGAAACAAATTAAAGTTGTTATGGTAACCGGGGTGTGTGGGCAGCAACACACGTCTCCGAACGCACGGAATTAAAACGCGCGTCATGTTCAGCAGCTAATTAAATAACGCCGGCCAAGCTCGCTGCCTCACGGCGCGGCCGGCTCGCCGGGACATCGCCGCGCTGCCGGACTCTGGCTCACCCTTGGCCGGCTGTGATGGTTTCCAGACAACTCGTCCTGCCCTGCGGGGTGAGCCGTGGGTTTGCATCCTAAAAAAGCTCAGCCGGTGGTTGGGTTGGGCAGGGTTGAGCACCACACACGCACCAACATCTCCCCGGGTACCCACAGGTACCCCCCGGGGTGCCCTCCAGCTTGGTCCGGGCACAGGGAGGGATTCCCACTGCAGATCTTCGCACCCCCATTCTTCTCCCCTCCTCACACAGTTGATTTTCTCCAAAAATGACCAGGCAAGGTCACCGAGAGGACCCTGAGGCCGCAGAGCTCGACGGAAACAGCGAAGCCCTTGTTCCTCCCGTGTCCCCTGATCTGCGCAACGAGCCGGGGGGTGGCTGCTCTGCAAAATGCTGCCTTTATGCCGCGAGGTCTGGGAACGGGGATTTCTGGAGTTGGAGCACCCAGCACCATTTATCAGCTGGGTTGTGACCAAGACACCTTAACCAGTTCACTGCCAACCTGGGAGTTTTCCCTCCTTGGGAGCACCGGGAAGCGGAGCAGCCTGTGCTCCTCCAAGCAGAGACGGCGAGGACACGGATGATGCTTTTAGGGGCAGCTCCAACACCTGGGTTTTCGCCTCAGGTCCGCCAACAGCTTCGCCGTGCACGCAAGGAGGGTTTGCAGCCCGTGCTGCAACCACCTGTGACTCCCCAGCTCTCGACTTAATCCTTCTTGACATCCCTGTTGCCGCTGCTTCTATAATGAATATACAGAGAGGGAATGAGAGGAGCCCGCGCTCGGTTTGCTGTTACCCACTGAGTCTAATTAACGTATGCAAAGCTGCGGCACTCGAGCCGGCATCGAGGGATAATTCAGGAGGACGTGGCCGGGCAGGAGGGAGCTCAGCGGGCGCTGAGCAGCGTCCCTCCCGCACATGCCTTGCCCTGGTTTTAGCCAGAACAGCAAAACCTTGGAGCCATTTACTGCAGAAGCTCTAAATAGTTTTGTTGTTGTTGTTGTTTGGTTTTTTTCCAAATTTTACAGCCCTTTAAAATACACCAATGAATTCCTCGACTGACCGAGTCTACCGGATGTCTCACCCCACACCCCAAGGTTACCACGTCTGCCAGAGAATTATTCCAAGCCCATTTCATAATTCGCTTTATAGAATCCATTGTAAGGCCCAGGAGCTTCCCCTTTCTGCCCATGAGTTTCTTCCCAAGGCCGAAGGTTAAATAAAAGAGCTTTGGCGGTTGGAATTTTTCCTGGTAGAAGGCGAGGGGTTTGTTGTTTCCATACTGTCCCTAGAAGGGCAGTTTTATGAGGATTTAAATCTCCTCTTCTCCCACGGAAGGCTTGGTCTGTCCCACAAAGTTGCTGATCTTGGAGGATGAATCATTGGAGAAGTTTTCTTTTCCGTGATGGAAAGCCTTGCATCCCTCCTTCACCCTTTTTTAACTGCTTTTCCAGGGCTCAGAGCTGCCCAGGAGCCAACACGTCCCCGCAGCAGGGACCCCCAGACCACCAAGACCTCGCTGTTCCTCCCATGAATCACCCCAGTCAATGACATCTCTTCACAGAACGTTATTAAACCCAATTTTCCAGAAAGTGCCTTTTCCCCACGTGTGACGCTACCTTAGTTCACATTTTTGGCACAAACAGAAGCTATTTTTAAAAATTCCTCTGAAAACACTTTTTCTTCTATTTTTTTTTTTTTCCCTTCGTGCTCCCACCGGTTGACATTTCCTACAAGGAGCACAGACAATTTTTCACTGCTTTAAAAGCCTGTCTGCAGAAACCTGCCACGAACAGACCTCACACCGGCACCGAGCTCAATTTTGCGCGCGACAGACCACAGGTGAGTGTGCCAGGGAGCGAAATCCAGAAAAACCCGGTGAGCCAGGATTCTGAAGGCAAAACCACCATCAGGCACAAGCTTCCCATCCCCTCTGCCCTGTCCCTGAGCATCCCTCGCTGCTCCCCCAGTGCCTGGGAGCACAGAGCAGTTGGCTGCTCCTTGGATAGCAGGGAGCAAAGAGCTTGGAAATTTATGCACAACATTAAGTGAGATGTTTTGGTCTCCAACGAGGTTAAATTGCCTTCTATATTTAAATTGCCTGTGAGCTGGTCGGACACGAGGCACAGCTGCGGAATGGGGACTTCCATCCGGTAAACAGAGGAGGAAATCCTAATGGATTAATCCGCTCTAATTAGACAATTTATGGCACCTTCAACATCGCTCGTGCCAGAGAGCTGGGTGGGAGAGGTGGAAGAGCCCTCGCGAAGGGCGACGGGTACTGGGTGCCAGCCCTGGGTGGCTTTTGAGCAGGGCCTGTTGGGACAGGACAAGGCAGGAGGGGTCTAAACTAAAAGAGGGAGATTTAAACCAAAGAGAAGAGAGGAATTTTTGACCCTGAGGGTGGTAAAACCCTGGCCCAGGTTATCCAGAGAGGTGGTGGCTGCCCCATCCCTGGAACCATTCCAGGAGAGGTTGGATGGGGCTCTGAGCAACCTGCTCTAATTGCAGATGTCCCTGCTCCCTGCAGGGGGATTGGACCAGATGACCTTGAAAGGTCCCTTCCCGCCCAAACCATGCCATGATTTGCCAGGGCAGCGTTGCCTCCAGGCAATAGCTGTGACATTCACACCCTGGCTCTGCCAGCCTTGCTAAAAACCTCAGAGAACTTCTTTTTTTTCCGCCCCCTACCAAGATACATGACACAGGAGTGTGAGAGCTGAGCTGTACCCTGTGACTCTAGAGCGAGAATTCAATACAGTTAATTCCCTGGCTCCTTTATCTAAGGCAGGGGAGGCTCTCTCTGGGAAAGCTTTAGTGCTTTTCTTCAATTATTGTTTTACGCAACATCAAAAAAAAAAATAGTGTTTTCAGCACTTTCTCATATCAAGGAAGTAATTGAGTCAAAATGAAGAAGAAATTATCTATGAAGTTAATTATCTAGCAGACATGTTTTACACTCAGTCATTTTTCACTACTCTGCAGTAACTGGAAGCAGAGGCATTTTTCTTTCCTGTAATTAATGTACTTGGAATGTGCTGGAGAAAGGATCAGGGGTTAGATTTTGGTTGGAGGGGATTAGTTTCTGGTTGGAGGTGAGTGAAGAGAGGATGTGAATTCCAGGAAAGCGGAACGAGCCCAGCCGAGCTATCACGACTCCTGCTCCCATGTGCCCAAGTGGCCAAGAAGCCCCCAGCATCCTGGGTGGGTCAGCACCCGGTGGGCAGCAGGGCCAGGGCAGGGATCATTTCCCTGGGCTGGGCACTGAGGAGACTGCCTCTGGAATCCTGGGGTCGGTTTTGGGCCCCTGACTCCCAGAAGGACCTTGAGGGGCTGGAGCGTGGCCAGAGAAGGGCAACGAAGCTGGGGAAGGGTCTGGAGCAGGAGTGTGGGGAGGAGCGGCTGAGGGAGCTGGGCTTGTTCAGCCTGGAGCAAAGGAGGCTCAGGGGAGACCTTCTGGCTCTCCACAACTCCCTGACATTCAGGAGCTTGGAGCCAGGGGTGCTCAGGCTCTGCTCCCAAGGAACTAGTGCCAGGTGCCCTGGCTGTGCTGTGGGAACAGTTGGACTCTACGACGTGAAAAGTCTCTTCCATCCAAACCCATTCTAGGATGGTTGGCACCCCTGCTCTCCACCCTGTGGCAGGTGGCCTGGGTGGCTGTCCCTGTGCTGGGCTCTTGCTCCAGCCATGGATTTGGTTTTTGATCATGAAGTCCATTTGGAAACCATCTCTGTGCACAGCAGCTGCTGCATTCCTGGTGCAGCTCCATGCTCTCCAGAGAACCTCATGCTTCACCCACGTGACAGCGGGGACCTACCTTGTGGGCTTACCTGCACTTCTTCAAGGGGTTCCTCCTCAGCCATCCCTGCTGACACCCCTTTCCTAAAGGAGAAGAAAAGCCTTGGTGGAGCCGGGAAGATTCCCTTCTCTGGAGAGACAGAGCGATGACCCCTGGCAGCGACACACAACCAGCATCTCCTGCTGCCTTTCTCCTTGATTTAATTCATTGTTCATTTACCGCGGTAATTATATTAGGAAAGTGTAAGGCAGGACACAGGAGTCCCTTGGAGGCTGCTAATTGTTGCTGGAACGAGGCCATTTGGGTGGTAATTGAGAGAAAGGGCCGTTCCTACAGCCCAGCTCCCTACGGGAAAAACGCTGCAGCTGAGGCTCCATGGGGCACAGCCCCACACCAGCCCTGCAGCTCGTTAGGCACCTCCTTAATTGCCTGGGTGAGACTGGGGGGTGGCACTGAAGTCAACTTCGATTTCTGCAGAGGGATGGTGGCAGAGCTCACTCATGTTGGTGAGGAAAAAAAAAAAAAAAAAATCACATTTTTCTGTCTATGTAGAGCAGGATTGGGAGCTTCTGGTCACTGCCTGAGCTCTTCTGGGAGAGCACCTGGAGACAAGGGCTGCAGCTGGATGAGGCCAAGCTCCCTTTTGGCTCCCTGGTGTCCCCAGCAGCACTGGGACATGGCTCATGGGACAGTGGCCCCCTGGGTCACCCCCCCAAAGCACCTCTCCAGCCACTCCCCCAGACTGAAGTGAAGGGTCCCGGTTTTCCTGCCACTTGGCATCATGGTCTCCTTTAAATCCTTTAAGTCTCACGGGTCATCTGAGGCCCCACGACTTCTGAGAATCTCCAGAGCTTCACTTACAATATTAAAGATAAGAAAACAAACTAATTTCTGGTTTCCTCTCCTTGCCAGAGACCTCACCAAGCCTCCTGCCGGCTTCCTCCTCTGGGGAAATTATCCCAGATAAAGACGCTGGGTGATCTGAGGAGAGGTTTGGTGCCTCCCTGAAATTGTTCCTATTTAACAAAAAAAGGCCAGTTTCCTACACCCTCCTCTTTCTTTTTCTCTTCCTCCTGGAACAGCATCAAGTGACCTACAGGTCTTGAAGATCAAGAGGTTTCTATACTCGAGCATCCCAGCTCCACGAGCTCCCCAACCTGCAGTTCTGCTCATCGCCACGTGACTGGCAAGAGGTTATTTTTATGCCTTTAAAATTAAGCACAACACAATGTGGGGAGGAAAAAAAAAAAAAGATTTCTTATGGAGTGGAGCAGCTCGGGAAAGTTAATGAGGCGAAAAGCATCCGCTCAGGGGCAGAGCTGGAGGTGTCAGGAGTGGCCCAAGGTGATAACTTATTTAACAGAGGATTAAGAAGAGGGAGGAGGCAGACACCACCTGCTTGGGGTGCTTATTAAAGCCTAAAGGAGAACATCATATTAATTACAGAGGGCAGAAGTGCCAGCCCATCTATTTTTGATCCCCATTTTTGATGTTAGAAGAGTCTTTCCGCGTGGCTGTGGCTGCCCTTGTCGTGAGAGATGGGCCAAAAGCCAACGTGTTGTACCACAGGCAACCAAACCTCAAACCAGCACATTAGAAAACTTGCTTTTAGAGAAAAGAACTGCCCTTAAGCCTTCTATTTTTTTTTTGCCTTCTGTAAGAGGGTCAGAGTGAAGGCAGAGCTGTGGAGAGGGGATGGGGGGCAAGGGATAGCGTGGAATTGGGCAGGGAAGGGGTTAGTGCCCATGGGATGTGTGGTGTACGAGATTTGGGAAGCCACAGCTCCTTGCAGCATCTTGCTTCCATATCTGGGCTAGCAGAGGAAAAAAGAGAAGGAAAATCCCATTTTCAGGCAATCCTGCTCCTATATGCTTTACAGCCCTCTGGTTGGTGCAAGTCCTGGAGTTGCTGCACCCCACGCTCAGCTGGGACAGCTGGAAGCCACCTGGTCCACAGAGCTCCTCAGGGCTGTGCCCATGGGTGGATTTTGCCAGATGGTTTCTGCTCCTCTGGTCACGCTGAAGCTGCAAGCAGCCAAAAAACACCAGACCATCCCCGCTGCTCACACATCCATGTCTGGCACACCAATTTGCAGCGGTTCAGAGCAGGACTGTCCATGTTGCCCTGGGAGAACCTGCCCAAAGTCTCCAAACATCCTTCTGCTCTCTCCAAATCCAGAAAAGGTGATGCTTGGCTCTAGCTGAGAGGGGCTGCAGACCCCACCCTGGACCTCCCGGCTCTTCAGAAAGGACCATTCCCAAAACAACGCCGTGCAAATGAAATCCTGGAACACTCCACGGAGCTTCTGCCAGCAGGAGAGGCAGCGATTTCCCACACTGCATTAACTCCATCCCATCCTCCAGAACAATTCCCCGCAGCCTCCTTCTCTTCGCTTCACGAGCAGATAGTGTCTCATCCCCCTTGTCCTCCTTCCAGGAAAGGCTTTGTGTTCGCAGAGAAGGGCTTAGCAAGGCTTTGGGAGGATAACTCGTGAGGATTTGGCGTCTCCGACTCGATGTCCCCAGCCCCGAGATCAGCACTTCCACCTTGCAGAGCTTTGCTTCCCGCAGCCGGAGGTACGAGGCACCTGGATGAAGGTGATACGCTTATCATCAGCACGGCTACCGCCTTCATCCCCCACCCTGCGAGTGGTCAGCAGCTCCAGCACCATCTCTGTGCTCCTGGACCCAGCCAGGGAGGCCACAGCTGGGATCCGGGGTGTTCCAGGTACGGCAGCTCCAGGCACTGCCCTGCCTCGGGTGCGCAGAGGGGGACACGGCGCTGCCAAAACACCCACGAGAGCGAGGGGACAGCTCCGAGCGCAGGCTCGTGAGCAGCTCTGTGCTTTCTGCCGATGCCTTTTTAGCTGGAAGACCTTAGGAGCTCCAGGGACTGGGCTGGGTGTCTCCAGCAGAGAGGGTGCAAGTACTTGGTGAGCAGCAGATGGGGCATCAGCTGCTGGATGGAGACATTTCTCGCTAGCAAAGGAGATCAGGCTCCTTGCAGAAAAGCCTCGAGTGTTTCCAGCCTCTTCGGAGGAGAAAAATCAAACCACCATCAAGAAGACCCATCTCCACTGATATTTTACAGCCCCTTTCCTAAAGAAACACGGTGCTGGTGCTCAGGGGGGTCCACACACCTCTGCTGAAACGTCAAACCCACGGCTGAAGCAGAAAGCTGGTTGAGAGCACCCAGGATTTGGGCTCACCACACACACAAGAGACCCCAAAAAAATCGGCTGGAGAGCCCCACGACCGCCGCCCTCTAGGCCCAGATGCTTTTTCTGGTGCCAACCCGCTCGGCACCTCTGGCTCTTTATGTTCAGAGCTGTCATTTTGCTGGCTGTTTAGAGGAGAGAATATGGTAAAGAGCAGCCTGGGTTTGCAACGCGACTCCTGCGAGAGACGTGACATGTTTATTTTCCCCGCGCCAACTTCCACATCAAACGTGTTTTCTTTTTTCCGTGCTGCAAAAGGGAATATTCCTCCCTCCCCTCCTCCCTCCTTCTCTCCCTCCCTCCTCCCCGTATCTACCAGCGCCCAGCTCCCTGCAAACAGCTCAGCTGGTCCTTCAGCTCAGGTTTTGCCGTCTCCAGGTCCCCGAGATGCCCCTGACATCCCCTTTTCCACGGGCGGAGCTGGAGATGGGGGTCGCTGTTTTTGCTCCCTGGCAGGAGCAGCAAAGTGGGGAAAAAAAATAAATAATACAAATTCGAGAACTTGGGTGTTTTGCGTGACCCAAATCTCAACATTTCACTTCGGTTTTAAGTGCTGTCAGGTTGCCTGGGAAAAAAAAAAAAGCAACAAAACAACCAAAAAAAAAAAAAGGAAGAAAAAAAAAAAAAGACATTAAGGAAAGCGACTGGTGTTCCAAAACCAACCCCTGCAACACAGGAACGTGTCAGCTCCTTTGAAACATTCGCTTGTTTGTTTGTTTCCCGGAGCAAAACAGTCAGGGAATTGTCTCACGGCTTTGCAAAATATTTAGACTGACCCAAAATCTCTGTGTTTCTGCAGCTGAAGGGCCCCCGTCCGTTGTCCCCCCCCCAGGGCTGGACAGAAACCCGGGCACAGGTGGGTGCTCGGTTTTTGCTGCCTCTTTGTTCCGAGGTTGGTTGTTCTTGGTTTATTTTTTCTTTTTTTTTTCCATTATAGACATTATTAAAAAAAATAAACTTTACAATAATACATTTTTAAGTTGCTGTTGCCACTTGAGCAATTTTTTTTTTTTAAAAAAAAAAAAAAGGAAAAAAAAAAGGAAATTAAAAAAGCCACACTGTAGATGTCTATGGTTATGTATATGCATACATATCTGTGGGTATAGGTGAATGGTATATACATACACTATATATGTATATATAAAAGAAAGAAAACGGAGAGGAAGATATAGAAGTTTCTAACCAGCGATGGGTCAGATCCCATCCCAACCCAAACTCAACCAGAGATTGAAGATTTTAACACCAAAAAAAAAANTTTCAGCGGGTTCCGTTTGGGGGAAAACCAGCCCAACTTGGGAAACGCTTATTTTCACCCTCTGGTGCTTGTCTGGCACGTCCTTCCCAAGCTGTTTTCAGTAGGAAACAACTCCCAGCCCTGGGATCCCCCTCGCACGCTCCCCCCTGCCCCAAACGTACCTCTGAGTAGCACAGGCTCTGCTCTTTGGACTTGTTTAGCTTCGNAAAAAAAAAAAGAGATAAAAAAAAAAAAGAGAACTCTCCCCCTCGAAGCGACAGATTGAAAACATCAGGACAACCTCACAACGTTTGAACAGCAGGTTCTTTTCTCTTCCATTTTAAAACTTTCGCCGACCACGGGAAAGGGAAAAAAAACAACCCCAAGAACCCCGCCGAGAGCTCGAGCGAGTCCCCTCGGAGGATGCAGAAGAGCCTTCTGAGGCGCGTCCATCCTCTGGGATGCTCCGACGTGGAAACCTCGGTGTCCCCGCGGCCTCCCAGCGTGTCCAGGCCGGTGGCTCCTGCCAATAACCTTTGCCAAAGATCTGCTCGATGCTTCTTTTCCCTCCCCGGTGTCGCTCGCAGCTCTGGATCCCCTGCTGCAGGGTTTTGCCACGAGCCGTGGGCTTCTGCTTTACAAAAGAAACCCAACGCGCCGTAAAAGACCGGTGGGGGGAAAATAAAATTTAAAAAAAAATAAAATAAAAAAAAAAGAGGGAAAAATGAAAACAGGAAGAAAACCACCAAAGTTTCCCAGCGTGGTGAAGGTCCTCGTGCCACCCGGCGCTCTGGGGCTCGGCATTCCCGGTGTTTCAGTCTCCGGGTCCTTCNGCCTGAACCGAGCAGGACTTCTTGCTGCCCATGGGCTGCAGCCAATCTCCTGGCTGGTGGACCCACTGAGAATCCACACCAGTGCCCCCAGTTTGCAGCAACAAGCGGGCTCGGGTCCTACCTGGACAGAGGTGCAAGTGGTGATGATGCTCGTGTCGTACATGGTGTTGCTGTCGTTGATGTCATCCGGCAAGACGGGGCTCTTCTCGGTCTTCGGTGGCAGGGTGACGGGGGGCGAGGGGTTCTTGGGGGAGATGTTCCCATCGGTGCCATTGCCAAAGGCTTGGATGGCGTTTCCTGGAGCGGGGGGGAAGGGGGCAGGAGATGTTTAGGTGGGGGGGCTGCACCCCGGCGGTGATGGAGCAAGGTGAGGAGGGGGATGGGGAAGAAAGAGCCTTACGAAGACAGGGGTTTTCTGTGAAGTCTCGGAGGAACTTCTCGCACTCCTCTTCCATGTTGCCGCTGCCTTTGCAGGAGCACCAGGGCGAGATGGTGATGCTGGTGGTGCTGGCGTCGACGTAGTTGGGCGTCATGTCGAAGCCTGCTCCCGGGTGAGGAGAAGGAAAAGGGATGAGGGGCTGTGGCTGGGAGAGACCCTTCCCCAACCCAACTCTCCCAACACTCACCGATGAGCCCCGCGTAGGAGCCCAGGCAAGCCTGGTAGTTGTCCCCGGGGCAGCTCGTCAAGGACTGGAAGGAGGCTTGGCAGTTGGTGTGGAAATCGGCCAGTCGGGACCTGGGTGCAAAGAGCAAGAGGGAGAGGGATGGGCTTTCACCGCACGGAGCAACTCAGCAGCAAGGAGCAATATTTTCAGAAAACAAAGGCGAGAAACAGGGATAAATGGGATGGAGAGAGGAGATCTAAATGAGATCTAGACTCAGAGAAGTGCTATTCCTTCTCTCGCCAGCCTGATGGAGGGTCACAGGCAAGGGAGGATATCTGCCCACTGGGGATGAGCCCCTGAGCTCGTGGGACCTTCATCCCTCCACCCTTTACTGCTCCCCACTTCCCCAGCCCTTCCCAGGCACTGCCCGACCGGCAGAGCACACCATAAACTTCACAACCTCGTTTGGCCGCGTCGTTCCCGGAGTCATTACCCGACTGTAAAATTTCACTGCTTGTTTTTATCTTCCCTCTGAAACGTTTAAGCTTAGACTGCAATTAAAATGCCTGAGGTTGGGGTTTACATTTTCCTTTCTCCTTTTGAAGCTGAGAAGGGGAAAGAAAAAGCCACACCACAAAAGGAAGCCTCCTAGAGATCCCAGGGGCTGAGATGCTCATGCCCTGCCTTCCTCTTCCATCCCTACCTGCCCTCCTCCTCCATCCTTGGCTGTCCTTCTCCTCCTCCATCCCTGCCTGTCCTCCTGCCAGACTCGGCTCTGGAGGCAGAGCAAAGGCAGAAAGAGGAGAGATGGGGAGAAACGCAGCAGGACCAGGAGGAAGAAAGAAGGGACAAGAGGAGTAGAGGAGCCGACTTCTACTCCTAACCTGATTACTGGCTTCATTACCCCTTCTCATCTTCTCCCACCGCTCGGCCTAACGCACAGAAAAAGCACAAGGAGCGACGGAAAGCACAGTTATTTCCAGCTGTTACCAGTAACCTGGCGCTGCCGACGCAAACCCTCGCTTCCCTGCGATGCTCTGGGTTTTTTTTCTTGGGATAAACCGTATCACAGAGGTGGAAAGATAAAGAAAAGGGAAGGATGTAGAAGAGAACGGACAGACGGACCAGGTGGACAGATGGATGGGCTGTCGTGTTCCAAATTGACTCAGCCCTTAAGGGAATAGACACGAGGCTGAGTTGTGGCCCGTGGGGGATCTCAATCACGGGGAGGAATCGCTGCGAAGCAGCCAAGTTGCTGACACTGTAGATGAGACCTCGCGTTTCACCACAGAAAATCTCCTCGGCTCTATTTTTCCTCACTTCATCCAGAAAGCAGCAGGCATACATTATTTTCCTTAGCTTCCTTTTCCTGCCTTTTTAATTAAATGTCATCTTTGTCCAAGCAGAGATTGAATCATCCAACGGTACCTGCCTAAAGCCATACAAACTGATGAAAATAAAGGGTAGAAATCGTGTTGTGGTTTTTGTGGTGGTTTGGGTTTTTTTTAAGTAAGAATGATGCATTTTCAGAAGGTTTTGATCAAATTAAATGGAGGAAAAACCAAAGCGGCGACTGAATGAAGTGGAAGGGATCTCCAGCGATACTCGACATCCACCCATCCCTTGTCACCCCCTCAGATCTCCAGCTCACTGGGAGCAGGGGGCAGGTACCACCGAAACGCAGCCAGCGCCGAGGAGGAGCAGAGATGCTGCTGCTGAGCCCACAGCCAGAAGCTGCTGCACTTTACTGGGGAAAAGACGTAAGAGGGAATAAACTCCAGCTGCTGGGGGCTGGACCAGAGCACTGGATGCTCCATGCAGGAACACAGAAGTTTCCTGGAGACTTTTGCTGTTCCCAGCCATCCACGACTGGGATTTTTTCCAGGTCAGGAGGTTTCACACCCACTGATACAACCACCTTCTGTGGAGCAGCTGAACATCTTCTGGGGCCTCCCTGGTCCTTTGGGGATCCCAGGATCACCCCAGAGCAAGCTCCTTGGCTGAGCTGGGGGTTCGGCGAGAGTCACCCGTGCCCTTGGTACCTTCTTCTTGCTGCTTCCCACAGCTGGGCTCGCAGGTCGCTCCTCCTTTTCACCCGCCGACGGGCTGCCAGCGGCGTGAACTGGATTATTTTCCCACTTACACCCGCTGCCTGACCCACTTACAGCCTCCCGACAGGCTGCGAATTTCCAGGGCAAGGTCAGCCTCTTCATCTGGGTTATTCAAGCACTCCCGACAAGAAGACAGGACTCCTGGGCGCCGCTGCGCTCTTCCACACGTTGGATGGAAATAAAGAGCATTAACGCAACTGGCGTCGCCTCGGGGAAAGATGCAACGGAGGGAGGGACGTGTGGGCGGCGGCTGCTCCATGACATGGGGAAGGAGGATGGGCTCGGGCTAAGGCAGCGATTTCAGGAATAAAGGGGGTTCTGCAGCTCTCCTGGGACGTGTGAGAGACAAGGAGCCAACTTTCTCCCTCTTCTTCCTCTTGGAAACAAAACTCACCCATCCCAGAAGCAGGTTATTTTCACCAGACCCCCGTCTTCTTCCTCCCAAATGATTCAGCACACAGAGAAAGAAAAAATCCCTATGACAGAGGTGCAGACAGGGAGGCCGGGGGTTCCCAACCCGCACTCCTTCCTGAGTAGCTGATGCTCAGCTCTCAGCACAAGGTGTCCCTCGCTGGAGCTGTGCACGGTGCCCAGTGTGTGCAGAAAAGCTTTGCCAGGGAAAAAGCTTTTGCAGTGCTCCCTGCAGCCAAACCCAGCCCTGGGTCAAGGGGTTTCGCTTCCCCATTTGCAAATGGGAGCAGAAGGATGAGCCCAGGCTAGGAAAATCCCAACTCCGCTCCTTTCACACCAATCCCCATCGCAGGAAGGTATTGGAATTCCCTTCTATTCCTCCCCTCCACGGGAGATAAATAAACTTTCCGACAGCGTTTCCCCTCTCCCCAAATGAGAAGCGAAGGGACGTCAATTTTCTTAAAGAACTGTGGCAAGTTCATCAGCGAGCGCCACGCAAATTTGTCACGCTGCTCCCGGGGGCCCTGCTCCTGGCTTGTAGCATCCTCTAAGGCAAATGTTATTCTTTTCATAATACATGACAAGCCAGCTGGTAATCTTTCCAGAATATCCAAGCCAGATGTCACTCTTTCCGTTGTATACAATGAGTTTGCAGTGGCTGGATGAGGCTCTAACTGCCAGGAATAAACCTTACTGGAGCCAGCCCATAGCTTCTCAGATTTCTGCTTTTAAGTGCCCAAGCAAAAAAAATAAAAAAAAAAAAAATAAGGAGAGGGAGCCAAGTCTCATCTTAGCAGAAACAGGAGGAATTGGTGCCAAATCGCTGGCTGGCAGCTCAGGGCAGCAGGTGGGTCTGGCTGGTCTCTGCCTGCAAAGGCCGGACCTGAGCTGGGATGAGCTGGGCTGGCAGCTGCGGCAGGAGGATGAGGAGGGAGGACGATGGTGCAGGGTGAGGGGGCTGGGGGGGCTGCAGAGCTCAGCCTCAGCCAGCACTTTGTATGCCTCAGAAGCCTTCAAGTCAAAAACGAAGGAGTGAAAAAGGGATTATTAAATAAATTATATACACACACACACACACACATACATCATAGCCCAAACCCGCTCCAAGTGCTGGATTTCAAAGTCAGGCCTTTCCAAGCCGTTTCTCTTTGATGCATCTAGAAAATGCCTTTGATTTCTGGGTGAAAAGAGCAAGAGGATGCCAAGGGGAGGCAGCCCCGGGGCCTTCATATCGCTCTTTCTCCCTGCCCAACTCCAGGCACCTCCCCAGGTCCCTGCAGGGCAAATAAACGCCCGGTGTTTATATCCCACCCCGTTCAGGGGACTTTGTGCCTCACTGCGGGGACCATCCCATCAGCTCCTGGCTGTTTTAATTCATCTCCTCGCTCTCTTATCACACAAAAATTCAGCAAGACACCCTCGCTCTGACATTCAAAGTTACCTACATAGCAGAGGATTTTTGATGCAGGTTTTTTTGTTGTTGTTGTTCAGTTTTTTGTTTTTGTCGCTTTTTTTTCTTAAAGTCGGTTTGTTGGTGTAAGTTTTTCAGCAGAAAAAAATCCCCAGAACAGATGCAAGGTGCCTAATTGGGTGCTAATTGTTCCCAGCACCGTGTGCTGATGAGAAGCCCAAGCTTGGCGCTGGTAATAACTCATCACCCATCAAAGGAATCGGTATCAGGCTCCTGAATATTTCATGCAGAAAATATCCGAGATGCGGAGATGACTCCACACACGGTTTTTCCACAAGCGATTTACAGGGACCAAGGAAAAAAAAAATGGCTTTAATAGACCCGGAGTATCGAAAGGCAGCTCGGAAACACGTCTCCTCCCCAGCCCCTGCAGAGCAGGGGATGTTCAAGAAGCCGCGACAACATGCAAAACTCAGCAAGACGTGAAAAAACGCACGGGCCCGCTGGGCATCCTCCTCCCAGCCCTAGCTCGTCCTGCTGGAGATGAATGCTTTGGAAGCTGCTCAGATAACAAAAAAAAAAATTAGCCTCAAATGCCCAGAACAGTGGCCAGGTAATTCAAAGAGCCCTGGGGGTGGGGATCAGGTAAAGAAATGAGGAAGATGATGGAGCAAATCTCCACTTTTCTCAACGACCTTCTACCAAAGCCGGTAAACAGTTCACAGCAGGGGAAAAAAAAAAAAAAAATTAAAAAAAGATCAATGGAAATATTTGTTTTATCCAGGACAAGTTATCTGCCACCTCTTGAGACTGGAGTCACCTGTTCTGCCAGGAGCCAGCAGGGTTTTATTCCTGGTTTTAGTGAAAACCACATCTCTGTTGGTAACACTGACTGTACGATGGGAATTGCTCCCCCAGTCCAAAGCCGCCCCTCCCCAGGGAGGGAAAGAGCCAAACCCAGGATGAACCAGAGAGAAGCGAAGGAGAATTCCCCAAATTAGGGTAAGAAGCACTAAGCCAGCAAGAGGGGGAAAAAAAAAATAAAAAATGAGGACAAACAGACTAACAGCCCCAACTGCTAAGTTAGGAGCTGTTAATTAAGAAGTTTAGATACCCAGATGTATTTTTAGGCCATCGCATTTTGATTCATCACAGAGAAGAGCAGTTGAAAGGCTGGGGTGGTTGTTTTTGTTTTTTTGGTTTTTTTTTTTATCCTCTTGCCTATGCTCAAACCCTATCATTACCCGGTAAGAGAAGGGAAGAATTAAAGGCATGCATCATTTGATTTTAATTGAAGGACTGTTCTATTTCATTGAACTGCTAACTAAGCCGAACAGGAGATTGTGTTTACATAAGCAAACCCTGAGTCAGTATAGACTTGCTGTCACATTAAGTCAATACTTATGAAGGCTCTCTATTTAATTATTCAGTGCGAATTGACTTATTATTCTGTTAGGAGCGCCGTTAGCCTTCAGCAAGGTGGCCTCAGAGCCCTCAGATTCCTTTTAGCTGTTTTTACAGGGGCTCCCCGGGCAGAGGTTCCCCGGGGGGTGCTGCCCCGCTGCCCCCCCTCCCTCTATCCCCTCCCATATTGTGATTTTGGCGAATTTGCTCATTTAAGGTCTGATTTGGAGGTTGGTTGCTCAGCCTTGGTGCAGCCACCCGCTCTCAGGACCCGTCATCTGCGCCCTGGACCCCTTCAGACATGAGCATCACTCCTCTCTGCCAGCTCCCAGAGCTGCTGCTCAATCTAGGGGCATTTTTTTCCCCTCCTCCTCCTCCTCGCCGTACTTCTGAGCCGCTCATCATTACACCGCGTAAGGAGAAAGTTGAGCTGCCGCTCTGCTGTTTATCAAGGAAACATCCATTATAGATGGCATTTTGTCTGTGCTAAACAAAGGGCGTGAAGACAACGACGTGGCTTAAAAAAACCCCAAACAACCACCTAAAACAAGCCTTTTCTTCCCGCGTTCGGTGTTTAATCAATACCCAGCCAGCCTGGATCCGTTCCTTCCCTCGCACACCCCCTGAGCCAAGCTGCCCTCGTGGAGCCCTGGGAGAGGATGTAAAGCTTCCTCTCCTTGGGGTACTGCTCCTCCAATAACATCCAAACTCCAGCCAAAAAGCAAGGGTTTCTGCCAGGCAGAAACACCCCTCCCCAGTGTACACGGACACAGGGGTCCTGCGAGGAGCTGGGCAGGATCCGTCCCCCTCCCTGCCACAAATACACTGAAAACAGGGAGAAAAACTCAAGCCAGCGAAACATCAGCCTGCTTTTGTCAGTCAGTGGAGGCTGGGAAATTCTTCAGCACCAGCCTCACTGAAGCATATAAGACCAGATTATTTGTGTTCCCGACTTGCTGATGCAAGATGAAAAATACAGCAAACTGCAGCTGCTGAAATCAGCTCTTTTCTCCCCTTTCCTTCCCTTTCCCCTTCGCTGAGGTTAGTGTTTTGCAAAAGGTTTTTATATTCTGGGAGCTAAAACCTGTCCGTTGCAATCAGACACAAAGCTCGGGGACTTTGTCAGGCTCCTCCGCTGAGCCGGGAAAAGCTTCCCGGCAGGAAAAGCTTCACAAATTGCAGCGATCTGAGCCTGATTGCTCCTGTTCTCCCGACTAGGAGCTGGGTGAAGGGGTTTGAGGCTGGGGCATCTCACTGGGGATTTTTAGCAGCCTCGCAGGTCAAGCTTTGCTCTGTTTAGAGCAAATCCTGGGATTTCAGCCCAGAATAACCCAGATCCTGCACCCCACTCGCAGGATGGGAAGGGCACGGGTTGAGTGCTCACCCTCACCAGGACCTGAGCCCATGAAGGGATGTACCAGAGCCCAGGGGTCACATCCTGGCCCCTTTGTGCCCTCAGAAAGGCAGAGCAGAATGGAGGGGCTGCACAGCACCCTCTTCCTAGCCCCACAGACTCCCCCTAAAGGTGACCCAGACCCTGCTCCAGGTCAGGACACTGGTTAAAATACCCTGGTCCAAAGCGTTCAGAAAACAGCCACCTGCAGAACTACTCTCAGCCATGATGGAAGAGCTGGTGGCTTTTACCTCCCCAGCTTTGGGATCACTGATGTGGCAGAGGTTGGTGCTCAACGACCATGGAACCACCAGCCCTTCGCAGCTGGAAAGCAGCAGCAAAAAGACATTAAAACCTTCAGAATGATCTTTTTTTTCCATGGTGGACCATCATTTGCCCTCTCCTCCAACTCCTTGGCTTCTTTTGGGAAGGAAGCAACATGACCTCAGAGCGGGTTGTGTCCTGCAGGAGCCCCCTGCACTCAGCTCAGCACCGAGCACTGCCAGATGGCAGCAAAAATCTCCCTGCAAAGTCCTATCCCGGTACCGAGGACTTTGGCGTTCGTTAGGCGTTCAGCCAGGAGGCTTAATTAGGCTCGCAGCCCGTGTGGGAGCATTATCTCATCTCCTGTCACCGCTGGGTTTCGGAGCAGCTTCCCGATCTGCCGCCGAGTTCGCTGCCCTTGCCAGTCCCGCGTGCAGATAAGGAGGATGAGCATCACTCCATGATGCCGGCTCGATAAGCACCGATATCGACAAGAAATCCCAGGGCAGACCCCATCCTTGTCTTGCCCATGGGCTCAGAATGATGGGACACGGCTGGGGGGCGGTTCATGCCCTGGGTGTGCAGACGCCACGGGAAGGAGGACAAAACCAGCACGATCTATTTATACCCAGTCCCGGCGGCTGCCTCCCAGTGCTTTGTTATTTATAAATGCAGAGGACCCTGAGAGGCGGGAGAGAGAGGAGAGCCCTCCCAACCTCGAGCCCTGCAGACCACCCTGTCCTTGCAGAACAATTCTTATTTCCCTCCTTCAGCTCAGGTGCTGGGCACAGCTCGGCCCAGTTAGGTCACATCTCTGGAGAGCTTCTGCAGCTGCAGACACAAGGTCAAGCGAGCTGCTGGAGCGCGGCAGCATCCCTGAGCATCCGACCTCATGATCTAAAACCCTCTTGCACCCCAGTGCCACAGCCTGGGGGGTGTAACCTCTTTTAACTGAGGGCTCGGAGCAAACCCACCTGCCTGGGCCACGGGGAACGCTGCCGGAGCCCCTCCTGGGGCAGAACCACGGGAGGGGACCTTGCGAGCTCAGATCTGAGAAGTGCATCCACACCCAGCCCCACAACACCCCGTCACGGGAAGAAAACAGCTGAGGTTCCGGCAAAACTCTGCAAGCCACGGCCCAAAGCTGGACACAGAAAGAAACACTGGATTCGGGTGCTTTGCAGAGCAAGAGCCCCCATCGGGACCACCCCTCTCCATCCAAAGTGCCACCGGGAAAACCCATTTCCAACGTGGAACAACCAGCCTGAGCAGCTGCCCCACGCTCCTCCTTTTGCCGCTTCACCTCTCTTCTGGTGGAATTTCATTTCATGCAGGAACAGGCTTATAATTAATGCTCAGGAGCTTCATGCCCCCCTGCCCCAGCAGGCTGCTGAGGCAGGTTACCCCCTCCATGAGCAGAAGCACCCGCAGCATTTCCCGTCTGCTGACGGAGAGGGGTGACCATTCGTTTGGCCGCGACTCGGCGCAGACCCGGAATCTTTTATTCATAGACGTTGGCACGTTGTATTACTTTTTGATAAAAAGCCCCATTCCCACGTTTCCAACGCGTCGCTCGCAGCCGGAGGAAGACTTGAAGTTGGGTTATTTATTTATTTCGTCACCAGTTCTCCCGGAAACTCCATCACCTTGATGGCAAAAAGATCCTCCTCCTCCTCCTCCTCCTGGTAGGAAACAGATTCTTTACGAGGCTGATCCAGCCCCCGGAGGGTGACAGGAGGTTTTTTTTTTGCCGTATGAATAATGAGTTTCATAATGGAACAAAAACCTGATCTCCCAACTTCGCTCTGCCACGGGGAAAACGCCGGATTTCACCAGCCATGACGTTTTCCTGGGGATGCTGAGAGAGCAGCGAGGGATTTTGCTGCTCGCAGGGCACGGGTGACCCCACTGCCAAGGGGGCCTTTTGCACATTCACCCTCTCCCCACGGAGCAGTCCTGGGGGGCTGGGGGACGAACGGAGCCAGCACGATCCCCAGGGACTCAGCTCCACTCTTCACAGCAGAGTGGTAGCTCCATCTCCATCACTCTGGTTCTGCCCCACATCTCTGTCCCACTGCAGCCTCCCGGGCCAAGCAGAGCTCTGGTTTTGCTCTGGAAGTTTTGGTGCAGGTCAGATTGGGGGTGGTTCATTTGGCAGCCCCCGTTGCTTGCAAACCCCACGTAGACCCACACAAACCCACAGGTTCACCCCACAGCAAGAGGGGACCAAATCTGAGGCCACATCTGAGCCCACAAACATCTCAGTGAGTGGCCAAAACCCATTAGCTCTGTCCCATTTCGGGCACAGCATATGGCTCCTGCTGGAGGAGACTCAGCTGGCACGTGCCACGTGGCATTCAGAAATCCATAGAATCACAGACTGGTTGGGTGGGAAGGGACCTTTCAAGCTCATCTGGTCCAACCCCCCTGCAGGGAGCAGGGACATCTGCAACTAGAACAGGTTGCTCAGAGCCCCATCCCAACCTCCCATGGAATGGTTTCAGGGGTGGAGCAGCGACCGCCTCTGGACAACCTGGGCCAGGGTCTCTCCACCCTTGGCATCAACAATTCCCTCCTTCTCTCCTTTCTAAATCTCCCTCTTTTACTCAAAAACCATCACAGGTCAAACCACCACAGGCTCCATCACCACGCAAATCCCCCTTCCAGCAGCAGGAAAGGGCTGGGAGAAGCCACCGCCGAGCCCGGCGCATCCCTTACCGGCAGAGGTGATCCGTCCGGCACGTGTTGCGCAGATCCAGGCAGTTGGGCTTCTCCTTATCCTCGTAAGAGCAGGAGGGGACGATGGTTTGCCGCCGGCGCTCGGCACAAGCTTGGTCCTTGCAGGAGCAGAAGAGGAGGCGGTAGGTGTACTCGCTGGGGACGCGGTCGAAGAACTGGCGCAGAGCTTTGTGGCATTTCCTCCGGCTGCAGTGCTCGCTGGCCGAGATCTCCTTGCTGCAGGTGGAGATGTAGCCCGAGCGCAGGCGCTTGCAGTTGTCGTTCAGGTTGCAGGCTTTGGCCGCGTCCAGGCAGTGGTTGCTTTTGGAGTTGGTGGCGGGGTCCATTCCTGCCCAGAAAACAAGAGGGAGAAGGGGTGAGCGTGGCACCGAGGGACGGTGAGGTGCCCTCAGCCTGGGGAGGCGCCTTCAACCTGGGGAGGTGCCACAGGGAAGGAGGTTGACATTGGTGTCACTTTTGGCACAGCCTGTCCTTGCCCTGCTGGCAGCGGGGAGGGGGCTGGATGCTCTGCTCCAGTTCCTCCCCTCCCTCCATGTCCATATCCATGTCCATTCTGCTCCCCCTACACAATTTGGAAGTCCTCTTCCAGCACAGAAGGGGTTAATGAACACTGATTGCAGCAGGGCAAGGGGGGACACCTGGTCTAACAGCCTTCAGTGCATAATTCATGCCATGAATTTGCAATATTTCTTTTCTTGTCAATTATTCAAAGAATAATTATTAATTATTCAGCCTGCTCCAAAGCAGAATAATCTGCCGAGCTCCACAGGGTCCCCCCTCGGCCCCCACATCTTCTCCTGGGGCTCCCCAAAACCAGGTCACCTCCAGCCCCTCTCCAGGACTAAGGCAGGGACGATAGGGAAAAAGCTGCCACTGGAGCCGGGCACCATCCGGATCCCACATCCGCACTGAGAATCCCGGCCATCGGCAAACGAACGAGGAGAGGAGGGACGAGGCCAAAGCACCGCGTGGGAACAAACGCTGAATTTTCTTTTTTTGTCAAAATGACGGATGGCCCTGGAGCAGCCCAGGTGCTATTTTAGAAGCCACCTGACCGCACCAGCCGCCTCATCCCTAATTTCCTCCCTTCCACAGCCCAGCCAAGTCCGTGGATTCCTCCTTTCTCTCCCAACTTCTGCTGGCAAAGACAAACGACAGCACCGAGGAGGGTTCCCTAGCAGGCTTATTAGCAGGGCTTCGTTAATTAGCAAATGGCAGGCAGCTGCCTGGGCCAGCATCATCTCCCCACCCCACCTCCCTCAGCCACCCACAGGGGCCACGCTGCAGGAGAGCAGCTTTGGGCTGTGATGTTGTGAGACCCCAGAACCAGGCGGTGTAAAGCTCTTTGGTGAGAGGGAGCCCTTGAAATGTCCCAGGGAGATCTACCGGGGATGGGGGAGTTCGATAAGACAGCTGTAAAGTGACTGCTTCTCATAATATATGATTTATAAGTAGATCTGCCTTGAAAAATAGCGCAGGAAGCAGGAAGGTCGCCTGAGCTAAGAGAGATGTTTGAGCTGATGGATGGTCAGAGGAATCCTCCTCCCTGCTCCTCCCGGAGCCCTGTTTGGAATAAAGCCGGGGAGGAAGGAGGTGAAAATGAGTCCTTTGGGGCTTCACACCCTCCTTGTGCATCCTAAAGATGGGATGGGGCAGGAATTGCCATTTCACAGCAGGAACCCCCCAGCCTGAATGCTGCTACGGGCTGAGCATGGAGACAAGCTCATCACACTGATGTCAGAGGAGCAATGAGGGAAAAAGATGCTTGGAGAGGATGGAGGACACACGGTTCTCTTTTTCTCCTTGCCCAGATCAGCTCTGGAATTTGAGGAGGAGGCACCAAGCCCTCTCTGCAGCCGGGTGGGCTCCGGGCTCTGAGCTGTCGGCGGCCGCTTCGCAGCACAAGCGTGGGAGCCGTGTAAAGTGCCAGCTTCTTGTCTAATCCTCCTGAGCAGCATCGCTCCTGCCCTGCCCGAGACCTGCAGGGACCTGGATGCATTTTAATAGAGCCGCTGCTTGAAAGTGCCAGATTTCTGGGGAGCTCATTAATAAAGCACAAGCATGAAAAATACATCAGGCGAGGAGGAAACGGGGGCCAAGGAGCCAGCGAGAGGGACCGCGCTGGGAGAACTGGTGCCACCAGCCCTCTCCTCTGCCTGGTCTTGCGACGCAGGACGGGATCAGGGGCAGGGGAAGAGGAGGAGGGTGATGGGGAAGGCTGTGCAGTTGCAACCCCGCTCCGTGCCGTGCAAGGTGGGCTGCGTCCAGGGGTCGGACACCCACTTGCTCCTCAGGAGCTGCTGCCCAGGGGTGGTGCCCACGGCAGCGGAAACAGCGTGGGGCCGGATTCCCGATTGGAGCCTCATCCTCCTGGTCTCCACAGGACAAGATCGAGCGTCCCTTGGCACTCAGAGCATCCTCACCGCCGGCCCAGGATGCTCTGCTCCATGGAGGGGAGGGCTGCAGTGCTCGCTTGTGGTGCTCTGTCGTAGTGCTGGCTCCTGGTGCTGGCTCCTGGTGCTCGCTCATGATCGTTGCCTGTGATGCTCGCTAATGGTGCCTGCTCCTGGTGCTCGCTCACGGTAGTTACTTGTGCTGCTTGCTCATGGTGCTCATTTGTGGTGCTCACTCGTGGTTCTCATTTGTGGTGCTTGCTCACAGTAGTTACTTGTGGTGCTCACTCGTGGTGCTCGCTCATGGTTCCACCAGCCGCCCGGTCCCAACAGGCTGTCCACCAAGGGCGCGAGCAATCGCTGTGCAGCAGCATGCAGAGCATCGCCGCCCTGCTCGCTTACCCAGCCCCTTTTTTCTGGAAAGGGGAGGTTAATCCCCTGGCTCTCCTCCGAGGTAATTAGCATTACCTGGTTATGGAGGAACACCAACAGCTCATTTGCTTCAATCGCTTGGGCTCCAGGTCGGGGCTGGGGCTCCTGGGGGGCAGCCACTCGATGCTCCCACTGTTCCAGCCCCACGCCAGCGGGGTGAGGAAGGGGTGGAAGCAGCATCGAGACCACCCCGATGGCAACAGCACAGCTCCGGAGCATAAAACCAGCCAATCCCCACCTTTCCCCAAGCCCCAAAATTGCCAGACAGGCTTCCTGCTCCTCTCACGTCGCTTTTATGAATAAACCAACCCATAAGCGTTTAATCCCCCACTCCAGACACTTTTGCTTTTTCAGACTTTCCAGCAGCTAAAAAATACTTCCCGGATGCTCACGTAATCCAAAAAGGCGTGCGGGCGATGGGAGGGGGTGGCATCGTCATCCCGTATCAGTGCGAACCTCTCCGGAGCCAGCTCGGCAGATTCTCTTGAGGAGCTAAAACCCGGCGGGTGACGGCACCGAGGGGATGTGGCAGCGTCACTGCCCTCCCCCGAGGTGTCCCTGAGGGAGCTGAGCCGTCCCCAGGCGAGAAAGGACGTCCCCAAGTGAGACAGGGTGGCTGCAGGCAGGACTATGCAGCCCAAGGTGGGGTCACAGCACCCCAGGGGGGATCCCCAAGGTGCCATGTGCATCCCACAAGACCTGAGGACCCCTCAAAATCTCACAGGAATGACTGGATTTTGGGGAAAGGATTCAAAGGAGAAAGAGCAAGGAGAAGCCAAGGCGTTGCTGACCTAATTTGAAAGGGGGGGAGGTGGGGAAGGGGGGGGTGGCAGCACGGAGGGTTGTCATGGAAATAAGATGTCAAAAAAAAAAAAAGTTCTTGAGGCTGGTGGGGGAGTTTGGGTTCCCGAGAGGAGGAAGTGGAGGCTGAGAGATGCTCCAAAGGGTTCAGCATCCTTCTCCCAGCAGTATCCCATAGTTTGGCTCCAGGCCGACAGCCCCAGGGGGGGGATAGAAATCAGCATCCCCATCCCCCCAGCTTCCCCCTACGATCCCAAATCTTCCAGAAGATAAAATCACTTTATATCAAGCGATGGATGGGGCAGCAGGAGGGTCTGGTCCCACCCAGAGCCCAGGCTGTGATATTCAGCTCAAAAAGGAATATTTTGGCAAGAGAAATGAGGGAATTCCAGGCTCTCCAGCCCACCTCAGCTATTTGATACAACTCCACGGCCAGAGGTGGCCAAATCCAAAAGGTAAAATCCTAAATTACAGCCTGGGGAGAGATAAGAAGCCCAGGGATGAGGGTGATGCTCTTGGCTCTGTCAGGGCCGGAGTTCACCCACTGCCAGCAACGCCTGACCCCACTGGGAAGGTCTGAAACAGAGAGAATCTGTCCCAAAACGCACCAAACCCCAGCAGCTGTCAGGAACCAGCCCCTCCATTGCTCCCACCGTCAGGTTGCACCATTCAGGAGGGGCCACATGTCTCAAGAGATGCTCAAGGCATCAAATCTGGGGTGATGGGAGAAGAGCCAGGTTGGAATGTGGCCAGAGGAGCTGGAGGAGCAAAGGACCAAACCTTGGAGCAAGGAGCTGCAGGTTTTCTTTGCCAGGTCGCTCGGCAAGAGAAGATAAACCAGCGGAAACGCGTTGCTTTTATTACCTGAGAAAATTGAAGCGAGTCTGAATATATCAGAGAGACGAGAGGTGACCGGCTCGTAGGGGGAAGCTTCATAAAATTCTTCTCCTAGAGTGTGAGGGAAGAAAGAGAAGGAGGAGAAAAAGCAAATTAAAAACCACAGCAAATAACTTCAGCCAGCACCGAGGCAACAGCTGGACATGGGCACCCCCCATGGCGTGGATATTGTGATGTGGGGAGGGAAAAAACAATAAATAAAAAACCCCTGCATTTAAATCACTGCCTTGCAATGAAAGGAAAAGCCCATTTTGGACCAACTCAGCTTCATTCTTGCTGGGAATTGGTGGTCAGTCCGATAGCCGGGTCCTGCCACAAGCTCAGCTCCTTCTACAAGTCAAGTCTGGCAGTGGCTGCACTCAAACCGACCTCAAGAGTTGAGGGAATTGAGATTTGAAAGGTCCATGGTTTGTTTCTACATCCACAGAGCCAGGGCCAGCTGCAAACTGCAAGTTTTAGGGTCTGTACTCAACACTGGGTTGTTTGGGGGTTTTTGCTGTTGCAATAAAAAGCATTTGCCTAAAAAAACCACTGCAAAGGTTGTTTCTTGCTGCTCTCTGCCTCTGATGCACTTTGAAAACAATGGGAATATACCAATGGGGGGATACAGATCCAAGGAGAGAACCTCATCATTTGAGCACCAGGAGCTCATCCAGCACAATCTGCACTTTCCAGAGGGAAACTGAGCATGGCCCATCTGTCCCCAGGCTGGGAGCAAACCCCGTCTCTCCCATCTTTGATATCAGTGCACACCCACGTGCTTTTTGCTGCCTGCAGCTCCCCAAAAGGTTGATTTCAGGTGAGCCACCCACAGCTCTCAGGAGAGGAAACGCTCACCTCAAACCCCAGCAGCCACAGGATAAAAAAAAAATAATAATAAAAAAAAATCAGTATATATCTATAAAAATCAAAATCAATGGCTGGACTTTGAAAGGCCCGGTCAGAGGTTGACCAGCAGCCCGGAGCATCGATCTCCACCGTGCCTGGCAGCCCTTTTGGCAGGATCTCTGCCCACACCGGGTGCCCTCGCTGTGGGTGAGAGTGGGATGCTCCAGGGATGGACCCCAGCAGCCCAGACCTCTCCAGCCCACACGTGTTCTACGGAGTTATTATTAGCCCAAGGCAGCAGCATTTATCCCGTGTAATTAAGGAGCCACTTGAAACCCTGCGCTGGAAAACAAGCTCATTAAGAGGTGGGGAGCAACGTGGGAGGGTTTGCTCAAAACCCAGCAGCTCCTCAGCTCCATTCCTTGGAAAATTGGGAGGGCAGAGCCGGGCGGCTGGTCTCGAGTGGGACGCCAGGTTGGGTCGTCTCCAGAAGCGGTGGCTTTTCAGCCCATCACCCCACTCCTGGCTTTGCCACCACTCTCAGGGGGATGTGACACGAGGCCAAGGGCAGCAGTAGGGAACACGCAGCCTGCAAAGTCTTCCTGCTTTGGGCCAACCCCCTTTTGCCTCATTTCCTACCGCTTCGATGACAAACAGCACCTGTATTAAAGTGCCTCCAGGAAAGGCTGTAACCTCCCGGTGTATCGCTTTGCCAACGCCATAAATAATTAAATACTACGTGAACCCTGCTGCTTGCTAGGAAAATTACCGAGCATTAAAAGGGCAGTGGACTTTTCTTGAGCTCGCTGAGATGCAATTAACCTCCAGGAATGAGGCAGGAGCGCAAGCAGTTCCTCCCTAATGGCAGGAATGGGTTAGTCCCCGCAGCCGAGGGGCTGGGTGGGAGGCCACCGGGCACAGCATCTCGGCTGAAAGGTAGAAGATCGAGGTCTACCTCGGGCTCTTCGTTGCTCTTACGCTCCCTGGCTCATGCACGTTAAAGCTACGAGCTGCTGGGTCTCCCCAAAGCTTCCGCCTCTCCTTAAAGACTTGGCATAATCGTTTCTCTCCCCACCTCCTCCTGCAGGTCCAGGTCCTGCAGTACCCATCAAGCCTCCTTCATTCGTGCTGGCAAAGCCCTCTGAAATTGCTGAATGAAGGCTGCTAATGAGGGGGAGAAAACAATTAAGCAGTTAATTCCTGCTCTGGGATGGTTTTCAGGTTCGCTACCCCCTGCGCTGACCCAGATTCGAAGGCAAATCTCACCCCGGGGCGGGGCTGCGTGCTCAGGTACAGCTCCCCACATCCTTGCCGCGGCCACAAAAGCCCTCCCAGTATCACCATCATCTCCTCTGGCTTCAACCCCAGCGTAAGAGGGAGGTCAGAAACCTGTGCCTGCTGCGGAAATGTGGCTGCCAGGGATGGAGGCTCCTCTGCAGGCTCCATCAAAAGAACCCCTTTAGCTCCAGCCGCTGGAGGAGGAGACTTTTGGCCGGGGTAACGGAACAGCAGAGAAACAGGAATTTTCCAGGCCCAAATCCCAGGTGGAAGTGGGGCCAAGCTGCCAACACACTTGGTGCCATGGGTGGCCGAGGGTCCATCTGCTCACGAGCTGCCACCGGCCAGGTGGGCACGTGCCCGCGTGAGGACCGTGCTGTGACTCAGGGGCTCTGCTGCAGGCGGTTTTGCACAAGCTGAAGCCGGATTTAAGACCTTCCACGTGCAGAGCCAGTCGTAAGCCCATTAAAGGGATCTACACTGGTGTTAAACTGATGCTCTTCTCCGGTCTGGGGCCAGCCTGGTGCCGCGCAGGGGTGGCAGGAGCGGGCAGAACCCACGGGACAGCAAAGCAAACCCTCCCAGCAGCAGCCCCAGCCCCAGCTGAGCCCCTCACAGCTGATTCCTTCCTCTGAGCCCAGTAACAGGCCCCTCGGCAGCCCTGGCCCAGCAGGACAAACCCCTGGAGTAGCCCCAAGCCCTGGTGATGCCTCTGCAGAGGGGTGAGGGGCAGTGGGTGAAGCTCGCTGCCTCCTCCGGCTTTCAGGCTGTAGATAATCCTGCCTTCCATGAACAAACCAGCCCCCGGGCTGGCAAAATCCAATTTCAATTACCTGCACTGCTCCAGCCTCTGATTTACTCCTTCTCCGGGCTGCAGTTACGGCAGCTCTGGAGCATCGCCTCTCTGCAAGGTGAGACCCCAGCCAGCCCTCCCTGCTGCTCCCCAGCCCACAGACCCCACCAGAGCAAGGGCTAATGAGGAGTTGGGAGAGGGGCAGCCACAAGCTCTGCACCCTGAGAGGTCCCCACAGCTGAGATTGAGGTGCAAAGCTGAGCCCGAGACTTGCTTCCCTCTGCTCCCTACGGACGCGTCCCCTCCTTGGATTTTGCACTGGGCTTAAAGAAGGCACAGGCTAGTGACCCCATCATGAAGCTGGCGCCCAGGAACCTCTGAGAGCCCAGGGGTTGGAATTAGAGTTGTCACCCAACCCATCACAGCACTTTCTTCTCTCTTTATCACTCCAGGGATCCCACAGGGCTGCTGGAAAGGCCAAGACCAGGCTCAACCCAAGTGTGTGTGGATGCAATTCCCGCTGAAGTCAAAAAAAGCCGATCTCATCCATCCTTATCCCAATTTCCTGCTGTACCAGCCCCAAATCCACAGGAAGGGAGACGGAGCAGCCCGTACCCAGAGCACGGCCGTGGTGTGCTGGGCCAGGAGGCGCCTCCTTCACCCGGCCGGTGGGGATTGCAAGGTTGGGAACAAAGGACAGGGCAGGGCGATAAATCCCAGCAGAGCAGCCCGGTCCCAGCCTGCAGGTGTCCAGATGGTTGGGCACAGCAGCTCTGCCAGGAGAGCCACCAGCTCTTGCTGCAAACACGGCCCCCAGCCCATTTCTGCCTTGCCCCACACCCACACTGGGCAGATCAGCTCACAGCCTGGCTCCCCGTCAGCATCCTGTGAGAAAGGGGGGGACCCCGAGCAACCCAGGACCCGGCTCAGCCCAACATCTAGACCGACAAGGTGCCCTCAGAGCTTCCCAACCTCAAGGTGGGTCAGGACCACCCTCCACCCCACCGCAACCCCGCGGAACCTCGCCCCATACCTTCGGTCAGCCCGAGGTGTATACTCCAGTAGATCTGAAGGCACTGAAGCTCCTTCTTCATCCCTCGCTTGCAGCGGCAGTCGTAGAGGGGGCTCTCCTGCAACACCTCCAAGGCCGCCTGGCATTCCTTGTTGGCCAGCATGGTGTTCCTGTCGCGGCCGGCCAGGCACTGGCGCAGGGTGCGGTAGCGGGAGCTGCAGCTGGGCTCGGCCGCGCACAGCTCGTTGGCTCGCACGCAGTCCACGGCCACTCGCCAGCCATGAGGGTCCTGCCCCGGCGGGGACGGGGGGCCAGCCAGCGAGCGGAGGATCTCATCTGAGCGAGGGACGGGGCGGGAAGGAGAGATGAAGGGCACAGAGAGGTGAAGGAGGGCGGCCAGGCGGGGTGAAGTCCTCACATCCCCTCCATGGGATCACACACGTCAGCCCGTGCCCCATACACAGTCCCTGACTGGTCCCCAGTATTAGAGACACTTTTGGGGTGCTCCAGGGAGGGAGAACCTGGATGTGTCCCCAGACTTAGAATCATAGAGCGGGTTTGGTTGGAAGAGATCTTGAAGATCATGGAGTCCCAGCGTTGCCCCATCCCTGCCAGGGCACCACTGAGCCCTGTCCCTCAGCACCACATCTCCACACCTTGGAAACCCCTCCAGGGATCAGGGGGACTCCAGCCCTGCCCTGGGCAGCCTGGGACAGGCCTGGACAACCCTTGCAGTGAAAAGATCCTTACTAATGTCCAACCCAAACCTCCTCTGGGGCAACTTGAGGCCGGTTCCTCTTGTCCTGTCGCTTGTTCCCTGGGACTAGAGCCCAACCACCCCTGGCTCCAAGCTCCTGAATTTCAGGGAGTTGTGGAGAGCCAGAAGGTCTCCCCTGAGCCTCCTTTGCTCCAGGCTGAACAAGCCCAGCTCCCTCAGCCGCTCCTCACCAGACTCCTGCTCCAGCCCCTTCCCCAGCTCCGTTGCCCTTCTCTGGCCATAACTTCACCAGGAACTGACAAACAAACACGGCAAAACCCAGCCTGAAAAAGCAAGTGGGATATCACAGGGCACCCCGGCAGCACTGAGGTGCCCCGAGGAGGTGGGGTGGGGAAGGTGGAGGGTTAACCCCAGGCCTCAGCTGATGCACTCTCTGTTTCCTATTAAAACCAAACAAGGAAATAAACAAGCGCAGTGTGTCTCCAGCCCTGGTGCTTGGGGACACAAACCTCCACGCATGACCTCTCATGAGTCAAGGGAAGCAGAAAGTCCATCCAAACTCTCTGCTCCTGTTGCTGTTTGGTTTTATTTTGCAGCTCATCATTTTCAGGCCCACCACTGGAATTTTAGGGGTTTTTTGAGCACTCGGCCTTGGCAGGGCTGCAAATCAGCTGCAGCTCAGTACAAACTCAACCCCCCGGGGTTGGCCTCCTGTGTTTTTCCACGCTAGCCACCTCTTGGGGTGGCAACCATCCAGTTCATCCAGCTCCTGCCCGTGCACGACCCCTGCCTGTTCCTTGGCCCCTACCTCAGCAAGCACCTCCCAGCATCCCCCATCCCACCCGTCCCTCCCTCAGCTCTCACGTTATTTCTCATTTTCTTTGGCTTTCTGAGATAGGTTCTTGCCCAAAGATGGGCACGACAGGACCTGGAGGGCATCCCCTGCTGCCCTGGTGAGTGATGCAGGGGGACACCCCACTTCATCCAGCACCTCCACCTACCGCTGCCCTGGGGAGCATCTTCTTCTTGCTGCCACATGCAAAAGCACCCCATGGGCACCACAAACCTCAACCTCCGGCTCCCAGCCCCTTTCCAACCCGTGGCCACTCAGCTAGGTATGGCAGGGGGACAGTGACACCTACAGGCATGTGACAAGGGCCACCCGTGTCGTGTGTCCCCCCGCCACGCCCACCCACCCTGCAGCTCCTACGCTTGGTGGGCGCTCAGCCCCAGCAGCAGCTCCCACACGCAGGCAGGGCTTGTCCCCTGCCACCACCCTGGGGTGGGGACTTGTCCCCTGCCTTCTGCGTGCCACAGGAGCAAGAGGCCACCCACGCCTCTGCCCACCTCGCTGAGCTGGGACAAGCTCCTTGGAACATGGGGAGAGGAGCAGGGATGCTCAGGGCTTGGATGGTTCTCTGGGAGAGGGGAGAATGAGCAGGATGAGGAGCAACCCCAGGTGGAAGCACCTGCACCGCCTGTGGTCAGGCCAAGGAACAGATCCCGTCCTCCTGGCCTTCAGCCGATGCCCTTGGACAAACGTCTTTGGATTCGGAGAGCTCTGGAGTGCGTCCGGGTAACCAGGAGCAGGTGCAGAGCCCCTGTACCCACGTTAGATCCAATTTTGGGTGGAAAATGTCCCTTGGGAAGGCCCTCCTTGGCCTTTCAGGATTATATTCCACATGGGAGGCAGCAGGATCCATGAGCAGCAGAGGGACCCTCCTGACACACGGCCCGGACTGGGGGAGGAGAAACGGGCATCTCCAAATGCTCCTTGAGGCAGAAATGCCAGCTCTTCGCCGTGAGATGGATGATGCTTTGGTGCTTTGAGTAGAAAGGGGTCAGCTCTGCATCTTTACGTGCCAGGAAACCCCAGCCCGAGGCACCCAGAGCAAGAGCTGGGACAACCTGCTGCTGCTGCAGCCCTTGGCCACAGGACAATCGGCTCCCAGGCATCGAGAGCCATCCCACAGCTCCACCATGTGCCATTCCTCCTCCGTCATCCTTGCCCAGCTCAGCTGCAGATCCGTCTGGTGCTCGCCCTGAGCCCTCCACCCTCCGTCAGCCCAGGTCTCAGCTCCAATTTGGTCTTCTCCAGATGATGCCATGAAGCCTCTTCCCAAAACATCACCCAAAGCCTCTTCTCCAACCGTGCTCCTGTCTCCACCGGCTCCATGGGCCTCCCAGGCAGGGACTGGAGGTGCTGGCAGGGAAGGGAGACAGCCCTTCCCTGACGCAAAAGGCGCTGGACCACATGGAGCATCCTCATGAGGGGCTCCAGCAGCTTTGGTGGTACAGCCTGGTGCTGGGATGGGCATCAGTAAATCCACCCGTGGGGAGCCAGCCGGGATGTGTGGCGATGAGCTGGCTCCAGCTTCCTGATTTTTGCTGCCTTCCTTCCACGGCCTCGCCGAGCGCAGGGTGCAGGGTGCCCCCTCAGCACCCTTACACCACATCCAAGCTGGGAGTGCCAGCAGAGCCCGGCACAAAACCATCCCGCTGGGGGAGGAAGGGCAGAAGGAGCCCTTCCCTGGAGTTCAGAGCTCACACACAGGACACCTCGGGCCCCCCAAATCCAGCAACACGCTCAGCTCCAGCTGCCGGGTCGGTGTTTTTTCCTGGAGTTCTCATCTCCTCCCGGTTCTCGGCGCTGCCAAGCCGGGTAAAGCTTCGCAAACCCTCACAGAGGTGCAAGGTGGGGAGTTTGGATGGAGATTTTTTTCTTTTTCTAGCCAAAAAAAAGCCAAAAATCGCCTCATGGATACTCCCTAAACTCCTATCAATAAAACATCTGCAGAGAATTTAAGCCTAATCCTCAGCAGTCTCTGGGGTGTCGGGGCACAGCGAGGATTTGCAGGCAGATGCACAAGCCTCCGACCGGCAGCCGGCAAACGCCACGACGGCCCCGCTTTCCTCTCGCTCCGGCGGCTTCCCCCAGCAGCATCAGGCTGTGTTGACTCTTTTTGAGCTGTAATACATGTTTCCTTTCACTGGTCCTGCCAGAGACCTTTGGACACAGGCAGCTTTAGAGGTAAATATTTATCCTCACTACTCAACTCAAAAAAAATGAAAAAAAAAAAAATTTTTAAAAAATTGCTGAGGAACGTGCAGCCTCCCAGCCCGGCTGCGGTGGCAGCGATCAGCTTTCTCCCAACCAAAGGGCTTTTTTGACTCATCAGAAAGAAGAGCCCAGCCGTGAAGAGCTGTGCTCCCTTCACACTAGGCCCTGGGCTCTTCACCACGAGGCCACGCCATGGGCAGCTGCTCTGGAAAACAGCAGGATGAGATCCCCTGGTCACCCCATCCCTAAAACTCCATCTGAAGGTGCTGCTTCCCTCTAATCACCGCTCAGAGTGTTGCAGCTCCTCTGGCTCAGGGAGAACCACCTCCCCTCCCAGCCTCTCCCTCTGCACCCACAAAACCTTTGGGGCACCCAGGAAAGGGAGCAGAGGGTCTTCCTTTCACAGACGCCCCCCTGTGAGGTGAACAGACCACGGTGTGGCAGCTCGAGGTGGAGCATCCTGGAGGTCCCCGTCCTCCTGAACCTCGCTCGTGAGATGTCCAGCAGTGAGCCAGGCATGCGTACAAACGGCCAGCGGCCCACTGCACCCCCAGCCAGTGCCCAAGAACCCTTCCTTCCCCCCAACCAGGTGTCTCCCCTCACTTGTGCCCCCTACTTTTCCCCTCGAGCACCCTTCCTTGCTCAGAAAGCAGGATCTGTGCCCCTCTGCTTTGAAACTCCTCAGTACACCCCATGGCCGGCAGGTCACGGGGAAGGGCACCCCAGATTGGGGCTCAGGCCCATATGCTACCCCCTCAAAGCCACCTCAGGCACCAGTTTCCCCCCCACCAGCACGACACCCCTTCCCCTTGCCAGCCAGGGATGGTGCTGGGAAGAGCAGGACAGAGGAAGAGCCCGTCACCCCCATTCCGTCCAGGGAGCCGAGCCCTCCGTGGGGACGCCGAGCACCCCACGCACAGCGGTCTCTCTCCTGAGGCCCCAGTCCCACACCACGGGATGCTCCTGAGGGAGATTTTGCTCTGCCAACCTTCAGGTCTCCCTGGGCACCTCCCCATTCCTTTTCTCCCTTCTCGGCAGAGCTTTTGCGGGCTCGGCGGAGTTTTTTCCGGGCGCTGGCTGCCGTGGCGAGCTGGGGCTCGCACCCGCAGCCAAGTAGGGCACGGGCGCTGCCGTAAGGGAGCACGACACGGCCACGAGAGAGTCACGGTCCTGCGTGGACCCAGCCTCGCCGAGGCAAAACACGGACCTGTCTCCTTGGCTTTCCTTTTCACCCCAGAGCCACCAGGCACCGTCTCTGACTTCTCCCTTTTTTCCTTTCCGCTGGAGGCTGCCCTAGAAATGCTCCTCGATAACTCGCACATCACCGAAAAGCGACACGCAGGAATTGCCACCGAGGGGACGGCAAATCCCCACGCACACGCTCATGCAATTAGCTCAACTTTCCGAACCGATTCGCCATTCCCAGGCAAGGGGCAATGGAAGCGGGGAGCGGGAGGCGGTGGCGGGGGGGAGAGCGGCAACCACGGCAGCAACGGCTGGAGGGCGCTGGGAGACACTGGGGAGGGGGGAAGAGGGGTAGATACGCTCCGAAATGCAAATCTCCTGACGAGAAGGGATCAAAGAAGACGAGCAGGGTTTTGGTGCCTGCATGCTGCTGGCTGATCCCCGCCCGCTCCCTCGGATCGCGATCGTGCGGTGCCAAGGGGCGGGGGCCGCCCCGGCGGGGTGGATGGGGTTGTGCGATCATGTCCCCCCCTCCAGCAGGTTTTAAGTCTAGGAAAATAAAGTTGCCCCCAGTTCAAATTCTCCTCTCGCCTTGTCCTGATGAAGAGCGAGAGGCTGGCAGTGCCCATCGCGGGGGAGCGTCGGTCCCTCTCCGCAGCCCCCGCAGCCCCTCGCCCCGGGCAGGGACGCGCCACCTCTGCCACCCTATCCGGCA
>VWZK01015693.1:0-42039 GCA_013396935.1 Baryphthengus martii | reverse complement strand
TGCCTGCTGCAGGGACGCCCTCCCGCTCTCCTTCGCCCCCACCCCCCCGGGGAACCAGCCCCGGGCTCCCCCTCTGCTCCGACCATGGAGATAGGAGAGGGGGACCCGTCGGGGCACAGGGAGGTGGGTGCCTCGTCCCAGGATGGGCGAAATGCTTCCAGAGCAGGGTGGGAGGGGAACCCACCCACATGGGGACAATATCCGCTGATCTGGGCACCCCATTGCTGGGGGATGTGGGAGAAATCGTCACACACATGTGCAAGCATACACATGTGCACATACATACGTGTGCACACACGCACACACACATCCAGCCACAGGAATTCTTTGTTCACACCTGAGGCTTCCCTGGTAGCAGCCCCTTGCTCAGCCCTTCCCAGTACCCAGCCTCTCTGCCCCATCCCACTGGGGCTGGGAATGGGGAGGGGGTCACCATCACCCCGACCCCTCTGCTGCTCCCCAACCCTTGTGAGCAGGCCTCCTCTTCATCCTCCTCCCAGTCCTGCTCAAGTTGGTGGAGCCTCTCACTCCTCCCTCTGTCCCTGACTTGGGATCAGGACCCTACAAGTGCCAGGAATGGGGGAGTTCTGACCCAGGACCCATGAAGGTCATGAGCAGCAGGAGGGAGGATGCTCCGCTTTGTTCTTCTCCATGCAATAAAGGGCCTCAGGAACAGGAGGGGGGCCGGGGGGGGCCATTCCTGCTGTACTAAGCCTCATAGGCAGCGTGTGTTCTCACCATGGAGTGGGACATGCCACTGAGCCTCCCCCTGTTCACGTAGCTGTGTCTCTGGGGCAAGGGGCTTCGAGAATTCGGCTGGCGCATTGCCCTGGCACGGAGCGTTCAGGATCATGCCGCTCTTTGAGTAAAGGCTCAGACAGAAAGAAAGCAGGGAGGATGATAAACAACGGATCAGAACAATACACATGAGAGAGGCTTCCCATTTAGCAACATCCTTCCCCATCCTGTTCTTTTCCTGCTCTTTGCTCTCCCCCGGCTCGCCTGTGCTTTTAACAAGAAACGCGGAGATGTGGACTTAGCAGGATGTTCTTGTGCTTTCACTGAGCCCAAATGGAGGCAGCCGTGAAAAGTAGTGTCCTCAGCTGCCCGGCATCGCTTTAATTTTGTTGGGTCTCGGAGTGACTCGTTGCACTGGGCGTCAGACTCGTCTCCCTGCAGTAAGATTACCCAAAAGTGCCAGCCCCGACGCAAAGAAGCTGCCGTTCCCCTCTCCCCTTTGTACCTCTGCCTGTCCCTCACTGAGATGGGATCCCAGCAGTGGGAACAGCAGCAGCAGCTCCAGCCCATGGCCAGGCACCTCTGCCTCCTCCTCAGGAAGGCCAAGACCTTCTCTAATACCTGCTCTAATACTGGCTCCAACAGCAGCTCGGAGCTGAGCAGAGCGAAAGAATTTCCTTGGCCAGAAGAGGGAACTGCTCTCCTCTCTTCTCTCTGCTCTTCGGCCTCACCGCTGCCTCCCTCTTCTGGCTTCCCAGGCTCAAGGCTGGGCTGTGTCGGAGGGGAAGGGTTGCTCAGAGGACTCTTGTCCCCACAGCTGCTCCCAGGAGGGACAGGCACAGCTTCAAACCTCAATTTTCTCCGCATTTTGTTTCCCTAATGAGCACGGAGGCCATCGGAGACCCTCAGCCGCCCACCCCAGAGTGCTGCTGCTTTGAGCAGAGGCAGCTTTGGGCTTCCCAGCCCATTTTGGCCCTAGGTGGTGCAGAAGCACTGCAGGATAGGTCTCTCCACCTGCTCCCGTGGGTAGTGTCCAGCCAATCCTATCCTAAATCTTTCAGGACTCTTCATATCCCATCCGTGTCCCTGTCCCTGACCCAGATGGGGTGAAGAGGCTCTGGGAACAAATTAACATTCCCGGGCAGTGCCAGGGACCACTGGATCTAAAGGAAAGCGCTACCCAAGCTAAAGCAGCTCATTTATCAGCTCAGCCACAGCAGCTGTGGACAGAGGGACCAGGCAGGGGCCACGAGCATCACATCCCGCGGGGTTAATCCCAGCAGCGCTCCCACTGCAGACATGGATTGTAGCCCATCCCCGCTCCAGCGTTATCAGGAGCAGCCAGCTACCTGGCCTCTTATTTGGAATATATTCCAGGGGGAATTTATAGCCTCGTGTCACTAGGAGCTCCTTAAATCAGGGGCTCGGCATGGGAAGCGTCACACCTCCCCCCCTCAGCCCGTGGTTTGGGGGCAGGGAAGGTTCCAGCCGCCTGGAGGAGAAGGGGAGATGGGTGGGATGGACGAGGCGGCTCTTCCAGCGGCGGTTTTGGGGGGGCACGCGCGGGGCTCTCGCCGCCGCAGCCCCGGCAGCACAAAGAGGGCTCTGTCTGGAGCGAAGCTCTGCGGCCATTGATGAGCTGCTGGCCTCGGTCGGAGGGAAACGGGAGGTTGGGAGAGAGGAGGAGGGGATGCGGAAGTCTGTGGGACAAAGGGAGACCTGCAAGGCACCGTCGTGCCGGGGAAGAGGAGTGAGCACCAATACAACCTTCCAAATGTTTATGTTTGGGGGAAAAAAAAACACCACCAAAACAACCCAAAACCAAACCCAGCAACTTTATTATGCTGGGCAAATTCAGCCCCTTTTGTGGACTGACAACGCTAATCGCCAAAGCCGATTATGGAAACAGCGGCTGGGCTGGCGCCGGCTGCCCGCACTGCTGCCGCTCGCTCCTGGGGCTTTCTGCTGCCTGCAGCGTGGCCAGGCACGTTTAGGCTGAAGGGAGGTGGCTGGCAGGCATGGGCTGCTGCTCCTCTTCCTCAAACTGTCCTCCACTTCCAGAGGATCCCATGCTCGAGCATCTCCGCAGCGGCAAGGATGAGATCCCCGCGCAGAGCCAGGACAACTCTCGTCCAGCTCAGCTTTGTTTCTGCACAGAAATTGATAAATGGGGCCGGCGGATTTCTCCCCTCCTTCCATTTAAGTCCCATTAATATGAGTTGGAGTTGCTTACCCTCCTGACTTTAGACTTTAATTCTGCAAAGTGCAATCGCATTAATGGGAGTCAAGGTTGTTAAAGTGATGGATTATGCAGTAACAAGGTAAATCGTGGGGGGCAGGACCAGCCTCGGAGCTCCCCCCAACTCTTACTGTCTGTTTCTACTCCTGACAGCTATGAGAAGAGCATGAGAACCATCCCGGGCAGCGAGAGGGTGACCCAGGGCCCGTGGCTTTGGGCTGGGCTTCTGCTTGTGCATGAGTGGGGAGAGGTCGCACAGCTCCTCGCCCTGCAAAGCGCTCAGCTGCGGCCGGCTGCTGCTGCTGGGGAAGCCCTGTGTCTCCATCCTCCTTCAGACGCTGTGTCTCACCAGGGTTTTCCACTTCAGGCTGCCTTCAAAGAGCTGATCCCCAGGGGCTGAATCCTCTGATGCCGTTGGGGCCCACCCTGGCACAGACAGTCACCCTCCCGCTCCCTCCGGCTGTCTCCTTGGAGGGGTCACGTTTGCAGGACTGCTGACAGCAGCCAGCTCGGAGCCACCGGCTCTGGGAGTCCTTACAACACCCCGATGCTGATGGACCCCGACAGCTACACGCACAGCAGAGGCTATTTTTGACCTCGCTGCTGTTTTCTCAGCTGATTCTCCATCTTTAACCTCTGCTGGGGAGACCAACCCCTTCCCCTGCCTGTGTCCCTGTAGACCGACGTCCTGGGGATCACGGAGAGGAAGAAGCGGTACCTGTAGAGGCACTGAACAAAAAGGAGCCAAGCTGATAACAAATCACACTCTGGATAAACACAGGGCTGGTTGCCAGGTCCTGAATCTGCCAGGCTGGAAGAGCATCACCGGCCGGCTCAGCCAGCAGCTCCTCCTCTACCCCATCCTCGAGTGGCTGTGCGGCTCTCGCTAACGAGAGCTCCTCAGTGACAGCCGTCAGCCCGATCGATCCCCTTCCCAGCTCCGTCCTGCCCGGGAGAAAGCGATAGTTCAGGGAGGACATGATTCTCCCAGCTAATTGCCTGCTCCGGCGCGGGGCCCCATCCGGCACGCTGACGGCACCGATCGATGCTGGGAGCTGCCTGCGTGCCCCACGCCGAGCAGGAAGGAGAAGGTCCCGCTCTGCCGGGGATTTCCAAGATGGGATTATCCCTAAAATGCAACCTCTGTACAGAGGAGGCTGCCATGGCAGCGTGGCTGGGGACAAGGGACAATCGCAGTGGTCCTGGGGAGCTAAGCTAGGGAAGGTGCCATCAGAGATGCTGGGTTCTCACACCCCATGGTCTACTCAGGGGCTGCTGCAGATGATCCCCTTCTCTCGAAGAGTTTTTTGGAGTTTGAAGTGACCTTTTTGGAGTTTGAAGTGACCCACACGGGGCAGAGCGGTTCAGCTAGTGGCACTCAGCGGGGACGAGTAGCCCAGCCGGCTCCAGAGGTTCGGGATGCGCTGAGCCGAGCTGTCAGGTCTGATGCTCACACACTCGTCAGCCTCCGCAGCCCCAAATTACAGCTGACATTTAGATAAACCCCCCCGGCACCCGAGCGAGACGCCGAGCTGAAAACGAAGCGAGTGGGGATTTTCTGGTGGAGGAACATATTTGTTTTACTCCGCTCTCTCCTTAGTGTCTCCCAGCCCTGGAGCCCCACAGGGTGGATGTGCTGGGCATGTCAGCCTGGGGACGCCCCGGATTTTATCTCAGGATCCTCCTGGGGTAGAGTGACAGACCCTTCCATGCTCGAGTAGCTCCTCGCTCCCCTCAGACGAAGGGCTCGGGGATGGATCAACGTCAGAGAGGAGAAAAGGGATTTTTCAGCTGCTCTGGGAATGACGTGGGGAAAAGCAGGGTAATGAGGGCTGGTTCCAGTGTCACACACTCAGCCCTAATCAGGCAATGAAGCAAATCGAGTTTCACTAAAAGCTCAGGAGCCCAGGCTGGGTGGCCCCCCTCCCGCCCCCGCGTTCCCTGGTCCCGGGGAATGAGATTTCCATCCACTCCCTGGACGTTAAATGAATAATTGCCATGGTCTGGGCTGGGACGGGGAGCGCTGGCACGGGCCCGGCAGCCTTGGCTGATGCTCCCCGTGCCTTCGCTGCGCGAGTGGATTAGCAGGGCTGGGACTCGTGTCAGGAAACAGCATTAAATTCCTATGTATCATCACTCTGGCAGCGCAGGCAGCGCAGGGATCCCTGCATCCTTGCGATGCTTTTCCAAAGCAGCTTCACCTGCTCCTCCCTCCACCCAAGGCGAACCTCTGCAAGGTTCAGCTGGGCAGTGGGAGCTCGAAGCAGGTGACTTTATGAACTGGTAAGACAATAAAAATCTTGAGAAAGAAGCAATAACTAGCAAAAAAGCAACCAAAGGGATGGTAGGGAGCAAACCAGAGACGGGGCACACAGGATGTGACCCTTTCTCTCCGGTACGAGGGAGGCTGAGGGAGCTGAAACGGTTTGATGGAGGTGAGGGGAAGAGGTAACAGAGGGAGAAATCAAAGCAGTGGGTGGAAAGGGCAGTGGAATCTCATCAGGCCCGCTGCCGATGCCGGATATTTCAAGCTGCTGGCACAAAGCAGCTCAGCCGCGATTCCTGCGGAAGACGGAGAGAAATGGTTCCATTAGGAAAGCTGTGGTGGGGGCGATGGGAGGTGAGGGGGAGCTGCTGCCTTCTTTGGGAGCAGCTTCGGGGGATGCTCCCCTTATCCCAGCGATGCTCTTAGGGTGGGATGCTGCTGGTGCAGGGGGACTGGGAAGGATGGGAGAGGAATGGGCTTTGCTGCAGGTTCAGAGATTCACAGAATGTTAGGGATTGGAAAGGATCTCTGGAGATCAAGTCCAACCCCTCTTCTAGAGCAGGGTCACCCAGAGCAGGCCCCACAGGAACAGACCCAGGTAGGGTTGGAAAGAGTCTAGAGAAGGAGACTCCACAACCTCTTTTCTGCATCCTCCAGAGGGTGGTCGCTGGGTGCCAGGTGAGGCTCCCCGTCCCGTGGATGCCTGTTCCCCATCGGTGTCTGGCAGCCCTCCCGCTTCCCAGCAGCCTGGCACCAAGCGGCAGGCGCTGCCTCGGTTGTCGGGCTGGGAAGAAGGCGAAGAAATTCCCCACGTCTCGTGAAACAGGCCGGGGGAGAGTCGAGAGAGCTGGGATGGGCTCTGCCATGGGAACAGCTCCGGCAGAAGGTGCATCCCCAGCAGTCGATGTCGGAGCAGGCACAGGGGACAGAATAGAGGGAAAACATCACGGGAAATGTCCAAAGCCATTCCCTGCTCCGCTGTCATGACTCGCCCCACGGGTCCCTGGCAATATCCCCGAGTGCCTTGATTATTTTTATTGTCTCTCTCCCCCCTGCTTGCTGTGTCAGCAGAGTATTTATAGCCTTGTCCTCCTCCCAGACTGATGTCAGGAGCATCCTTTCTCCAGCTGATCACGACCTGTCACTCCAGGCTTTTTAACGCTGGCCGAGGCACTTGCAGCCACTTCTTCCCTGCAGCTGGGGTTTGCTCCTCAGGAGCACGATGTCTCCCATGTAAACACCCTCCAGATGTCTGCAGGCAGCTCTCGGGCGCTGGGGAGCCCCAGGGGGGCTGTTTGTGCCCGGGGAGGGGGCTGACTGTGGGAAGGGTAGGGGTGAGTGTCAGTGCTCCTGAGCATGGCTCCAGCCGGTGGCCTCCCTCTCCTCCTGCCTGGGATTCAGTGCTTTCATTTGCCTTGGCATTGGAAGCCGAGCTTAATTACAGATATTTTTATGTGTGTTAATAACATTTACTGTGCTGTGAGTCAAGAGAGTGGGGCAAGGGAAGGGAGGACCTCTGCTCTGGGCGGGAGCTGGGGAGTCATGGGGGCGAGGCAGCTCTCCCAGCCTCACCAGTGCTCCCTTTCATGGAATAGTTTGCGTGGGCAAGGACCTTTCAAACTCACCTGGTCTGACACCCTGCAGGGAGCAGGGACATCTGCAGCTAGAACAGGTTGCTCAGAGCCCCATCCAGCCTCCCCTGGAATAGTTCCAGGGATGGGGCAGAGACCACCCCTCTGGGCAATCCTGGAGAGACCCAGCAGAGCAAGGCAGGGTTTGGCTGAGCACAGAGGCTCCCACCCTGGGGAAGAGCCCGAGGTGCTCCAGCCGAGCAGAGCATCCTGGCCCAGAGTCACCAGTGACGCTGAGCAGGGGATCCCATTTGGAGAAAGCCCTGGAGAAACGCTTCCCGCTGCCCCTCGGAGCTGGTGTGCACAGGGACGGACGCACATGGTGTTTGCAACCAGCCTGAGTACACGTTTCACTGTCATTTATTCCTCCTGGGTTCCTCTGAGGAATGTCAAGGAGGATAAGAGGGTGCAAAGAACAACGATAATACTCCAAATAATCAAAACCCTCTCCAAGAAGTAGATCCTGCCGGCTCAGAGTGAACTTCCCTTGGGAAAGCCGTTTCAAGCACCATCAAAAAGCACCAACCCTCTCGCTTTGCAGGAACTCCCCTACCTCTCCACAAAGAAGAACATGCATTGTTTTTGTTAGAAGCCAAATAATAGTCACAAAATACTAATAAGCTGTGAAGGCAGGGGAACCGCGGCTGCCTCCGGCGGAACGTCGCTGGATGCCCTGGCAGAGCGGAGCCCTCATGCTGGGGAGGGGAGGTTGTGAGTCCCCAGAGCCACGGAGCTGGGTGTTTCAGGAGCCAAGGAAGTTCCTAGATGGAGTTCGCTGGGATCAAACCAGTTCAGCGAGGCACTGATCTCCCCTTGCTCCTTGGGGATCTCCCACGACGGCACCTCCATCCTGCTGCCCGTGCTGCCGGCAGCCCCCTCCCAGCCTCGTGGGGAAACTGGGGGGTGGGTTTGATTAGGACAGCCAGAGAGGGTTTAATTGAGCTTCCCAAGGCTGCTGCAGGCACAAATTGGTTGTGCCCAGCTCCACAAACAGGCCGCTCCTCGGCTCCCCCTGCGCATACTGAATCTTCATTTAGGCAGCCGCTCCTGCCAATTAACTCAGGGCCTCTCATTAGCGGCCTGGCATTGATCGGCTTGCCAGGGCTCCCTTCGGAGCTGCCGTGACTGGAACAAGCCTGGAAGTGGATTTGGCTCCTCCGGCTTCAAGCTGTGTCAAGGGGCTTCAGCTGGGGAGAGCCAGCAGCTCCCCCGCTCCCATCCTCTCCGTGCTTCGGCCTCTTCTCCTCTCCCCTTGGCTTGTCCTTGGTCCTCCTCCCATGGGCATCTGACCCTCCCTATCTGCCCCAAAACCATCACAATGGGACAGTTGGAAGCAACTCTCTTTGCAGCAGCATCACCTCCCCTCCCGGCAGCTCAGCTCCCACTTGGCTCCAGGATTTTGGTCCTCAAACCCTCCTGTGTGGCCTGAAATTGAGGCATCACCGTCTTCCAGAGAGAGAAATGTGGGACCCTGCACCTTGGACAAGGGCTGGCACTTTGCCGGAGGGTGGTTCTGGCAGGAGCAAACCCAGGGCCAGGCTGGTCCTGCCCTGCCAGTGACCAGGGCGCACCAAATGCCAACCCAGCTGCTGCTTCACCCTGCCCAAAATCCCAAGCTCCAGGAGGGGACAAATCCTGGGACACACGTTGCATTGTGCTGGGAAGGGCTTGGTTTGCAGCGAGGTGGGTGAAGGACAGAGGGCTGTGATGGGACAGACAGAGCAGGGACAGGCAGGCTCTAATGTTTGCCCACAGAGGGTCACTGCCCTTTGCACTGAGCACAGCGGCGATGGGGACAGGTCCCAGGGCTGTCCCCAGTGTCCCTGAGCAAGGGCAGGAGCCCAGCCCCACGGGTAGAGCTGTCTGGGGAGAGAAGCAGCTGGGAACGTGGATCCAGTTGAGTTGCTCTGGGTAATATCTCCTGATTATTTCCCTGCAGCATGCTGAGGCTGCAGAGTAATCGAATTAGGCAAATATTATGGGGAAGAAAATGGGCAGATAAGTAGCTTAAAGTGATCGAAATGACCTGAAGGTGGCCATGCAAATGGTCTGTATAATATCCTGTAATAACGCAGTCCAGGCAGCTCCGAGGGGGCTGAATTCCAGTAACAGGGCACCTGTCCAGGCTCGCTCACCAGGGCAGGCGAGGGCTGGGTGCTGCTGGGGCAGAAGCTCATGAATCCTGGTGCCCTGGAGGGGCTCAGCCCTGGACCCTCTTCCTCCCTGGCACCTGGGAAAGGGGGAACTTCCACCCAGCTCTGGGAGATGCTTTGGAGTGTGGAGGCTTTGCTGCTCGGGGAGGATATCCCCAACCATGTATGAAGCCATCATGGACCCGCACACCACTCTCACTTTTCAGAGCCTCCCTGGGGATGATAAAGAGGGTCAGACTCAGTGAGAGGCACCACATTCCCATCTCCAAACCAGCCTGATAAATCACCGGGAAGGAGCGACTCAGACAGGGGCAGGAGGGATCGATGTGGGATGGAACACTCTGAGAGCTCTGGAGCCCCCAGACATCCCTGGGCAGAGCGGCTGCAGCCCCCTGGAGGCACAGGCATGGGGCACACAGCCAGGACGGGGGAAAAACTGGGTGAAAAATTCAAAGTGCATCCTCTGTCTAAAACCTCTCCCGTCCTTTCTCACAGGTAGGGAAGCCGAGCGCAGTGCAAGGAGGTGATAAAAATAGTTCTCGGAGCAATGAAAGAAGACGGAGCCGCCAATGCGGCTGCCGCTCCCCGGGGAGGCTGGGGAGCGGAACCGACCCCCCTGCGATGCGGGGCTGTCAGCCAGGCACAAAGGAGACATTTTTCCCCATTCGCTTTTGCTGGATGCATTGAAGGAGATCAAGAAAAAAAAAAAAGAAAACAACAAAACCCACCCTTCCATTGCTGGAATTCTAGAGGGGAGCAAAAATAGTCCTGTCTGGAGACGCGCGCAACAACAGAGTCTCCTGTCACCCGTCGGCTGCAGGCAGCGGGTAACGAGAGGCTGCTGCCGGTGCCAGCCCTTGCCAGGATCAATTAAACTGACAGCACCCAACGGGCCGCGCTTCTCTACAGCTCCGGAGCATCCAGAAGGCGAGCGAGAGGCTGGCGGGTCTCCCAGGTGGGAGCCTGGAGCTCTGCGGGCGTCCCACACCGGCAACGCCAAATCCTTCTGGAGGGAGACGCAGCCCCGGGGCAGCTGCACCCCCTCCGAGCCCTGGTCTTAGAGCTGTCCCACATTCCCAGCACAGCCCAGAGCTTCCCAGTCCAAAGACTGGCTCTCCAGCTACCCAGGAAAGACTCTTTGCACCAGGCACGAGGAAGCTCTGATCTTTGCTCTGGGTTTCGGTGCAGAGCGATCACGATAATTAGTCAGGAATAACCTTCATGAAACGGGATCGGTTTGCTCCTTTGAGTTAAGGGCAAAACTCCAGGATACAAAGGAAAAAAAAAACAACCCAACTCCAAACTGGGTGTCCCGATAGAAAAGGCACAAATGACACAGAATCCAACGTGCAGGGGGAAGCAGCTCTTGAAAGAGATTGACTTTGACAGCCTAATAAATGTCAGCTTCTGACGGGCCCCGGCTCCGAGATGAATCCTCCGAACTTTAATTGGAGACATGATGCTCCCATTACCCAGAACAGAAAAATCCCACCTCCCTGCCTCGAATTCCTCCATTGATAAAATGATCTTTTTTTTTTCATGCCTCTAATTGACGACAGTGTTGTCCTTCCCCTGGGGAATTTGCTCCCACAGCCTGGCAAGGGCTGGAGAGGAGCCTCGGAGGTGTCTGGAAGGGTCCTTGTGCTTTTCAGGGAGGGAACGGGGGGCACAAGGAGACCTCCAAGATCTGTCACATCCTTGATGTGCTTCCTCAGAGGAGAAGGAGGAGGAGGGAAAGGAGGAGGAGAAGGCAGGGACTGCCAGGGAGGGATATCAAGCGAACTGGGAGTGGGGGGAGAGGGAAGAGCATCACAAAAATTAGCTGATCACCATCTCACTACCTGATTTTAATTATCCTGTCGGATTTAGCAGGCAGATCTCAGCCCCGCTTGCCGGCAGCTGACAGAGCCTCGGCGGCGCTGACAGCAGAGATTAGCGGGGCTAAGCCGGCGATGAGGCTGGAGCTCCCACCTTGCCTCCATCTCTACCCACCGGGGGGTTCGGGACAAGGAAAAGGGAGTTTTGCTTTGGAAATGAAGCAGGAAGAGGGGCACAGGGTGCCCTGTGGTCACCTCCAGCCCCACCTTGGGGCCACAGCGGGCGCTGGGACGCAGGGATTCAATACAGACCCTCTTCTCCACTCTCTCTTCAACCTGAGAGAATCCTCAACCAGGAGTTAGGAGAGGGAAGCCAGTACCACTACCTAGTGGTCTGTATTTTGTTCTCATTTCCCACTTTCCCATCTTAAAGCTGCTCCAGGACTCGTTTTGTCATTAAATGCAAACACTCCCCAGTATTTGCATTTAATGGCAAAAGCCAGAGCCGGGTGTTTTGAGTCGATGTCGCACCATCGGTGCTTTAATAGCGATGCTGCTCCCGGGACCTTTGCGCACGGCCAAACCAGCTCCACATCCCTCCCCAGTGCTCCCAGCATGGAGCGAGGCAACGGGGTGGGTTTAGAGGAGCCAATGTGGAGCTTACCCCTCTCCTCGCCAGCAAGACAGGGCTCATTAGCCATTTATTCTTAATTAGGCCGTTCTGTCCCTTGCAACCGTGCTCCGGCATCTCTGGCGCCGAGGGGCCCGGGAATAATAAATGTATCGGCGAGAGAGCGGATTCCTCACCTATCGCTTAGGAAATAATTACATAGCAACTCAGCGAGCACAGATTTCATGCAGCTCTTTTGTTCGCTGGGCGCCTGATCCCGAACGTTGCCGGTAACGGATACGGCAAACACACGGCTCCAGACACACGGCTGCATGGGGAAGGAGGGAGGGAGGAAGGGAGAGGGAATAATGGGGCAGGAGCTCCAGTGAAGGTTTTTTACGTGCCCCGAACGGCTCCTCCGTGGGATTCAGCATCACCCAAGACGCAGCCGCCAGCAAAGCCCCTCCCAACACATGGGTTGGTAGCTCAGGGGGGAGGTTTGAACTCCGAATGTTTGAAAACAAGGGGGAAAAGGCCCATCTGGAGGAGAAATCCAAGACGCTTCGTTTTAATTGTCTGCGGCTCTGGGCTTACCAGCTAACACTGGCGGCTTCCAGCTGATGAGCGGCGGTTGCCTTCGTTTACAAATAACTCCTCTGATTAATTGCAAGGAGGTGATGCTGTTTCTGCCGGCATCGCTGATGAGCCCTTCGGGGACCAGGGTCACCTTGCTCTGCTCCTGCCCCGGGGAAAGGCTGGAGCCACGCAGTGGGGGGGTCTGCAGCCCTGATGTAGGGGCAGGACCCCTCCAGCCCCGTGCCTGACGCTGGGTCACCCAGCACAGGTGTCATCCTGGATGGCCCAGCACCCCCATGACAATTTGATGGGACTTGAAAGTGGCTTTTGGCTTTGTAATGGGGGACCAGCGTCCTCGCCAGGATGGGTTGTCTCTCTGGTGCTTTTGCATGGGGGAAAGGCCTCACAACTGGGCACACGTTTAAATCCCATGCACTGGAGTTGGGAACGGGTCTTGTTCCAGTGACAGCACTCGATCCCGCTCTCAAAGGCTCCATGTCTGTGCCACAGCCCCCAGGATGCTGTGTCTGCAGTGTGGGGATGAGCAGGAACGAAGAGAGCCAGGAAAAACCCTCCTTTATAGCGGAGGATGAAGCTTTGCATCAGGAGCATCCCGGTCCCCAGGGCAGGGCACAAGACCAGCGGTGCCACAGATCCCCACGAGCCGAGCTGAAGCCGAAGCTGAGTGGCAGAGCTCGGGAGCCACCGTGCTGCTGGAGGCAGCAGCTCTCCCATGAGCCAGGCACCAAAAATAACCCACCCCACTAGCAGCCAGAGGTGAGCTCCTGCCTGTTTGAGGCCATTAATGAAGCCACGGTGCTTTCTGAAAGAGTCCCCATGATGCTCACAAAGCTCTGGCCAGGCTCCAGCTCCGGTAATTACATCTGACTCTGAAATCTCCCCTGCCTGTGTCATTAAGATAGGCAAGAGCATCAACGTGTGGCCCCTGCCTCGTCTCTGAAACAGCTTGGGTTTTGCTACTGCACCCCCTCCGTCCATCCAGGCCTCTCCAGCAAACTCAGGATGCTCCAGGGGGTCTTTCAACCCTCCCAGACCTGCCACATCCCCCTGGAAGATGCTCCCACACCAGTATAACCAGTCTACCGTCCCAGCGCACGGCACCCGGTGCTCCAAAGGAAGAAAAACCTCCTTGCAAAAGACTTGAGCCAGGGTGGGATGCTCAGTGGTGCAGGGGTGGAGGGCTCAGCGTTTATCCCCCGCTCCTCGGCCGTCCCTCATCAAAATGCACCGGGGCTGAGCGACGGAGCAGCTCCCGCCGGTGACAGGTTTATGCAAGATGACTTATATAAGCCGCGCAGAACCGGAGTCAGCGGTAATGAGACGCTCGTGAAATCTTGCACCGATCTGTGTCAGTGCCCTAATCGCAGGCGACAGCCGGGCTCTGCGGCTGCTTGGAGATGATAATATTAATGTCAGGAAGCATCAAGCGGAGGATGCGCCTTTCAAAGGGGGGATTACACTCCTTGGGGAAGAAAAGGAAACAGCCCTAATCTTTGCTGCTGGAGCCGGGCCTGGGGAAGCATCTCTGAGGGATCTGGGATGGGTTGGCTCCGGTATAACCAGGCATGGGGTATAGCCAGGCCGTGAGTGGCGTCATAACGGTCCAAACGTCTATGAAATCCCATCACCCGCTTCTCTTTCATCCCATTCCCTGCATCCCACCTCCTGCCTTCCCTGCGGGTCCCCCATCTTCCTGCCCCAGGCACAGCGTCGCTGCCCCAGGAGAGGGAACTTGAGCCTAGAAACAAATCCAGGTGCAGAAGGAAAAGCTCCCTTTGTAATTCAAGCAGCTTTTCCCGGTCTCCGGCTGCGGCTGCCAATCCAGAATTCATTAGTGTGCGACCTGCTCTCATCTGGGATGTCAGTGGAAGGGGAGCTGATGGGCAAGAACAAGCAAACAAACAAACTATAAAAGCAAAGGGCCGGGGATACTGCAGGTGCTGGGGGCTGCTGGGGGCTGCTGGGGGATGTGAGGTGCCCAGGTAGCGCATCTAGGGGGAGATGGGGAGAGGTAGTGGCTGTGAAGGCTCCGGTGGAAAAAAGCGCCTGAGAGCATCATTTCAGGGGTCTAGAGCAGGAGTCTGCTGAGGAACAGCTGAGGGAGCTGGGCTTGTTCAGCCTGGAGCAAAGGAGGCTCCGGGGAGACCTTCTGGCTCTCCACAACTCCCTGGAATTCAGGAGGCTGGAGCCAGGGCAAGGGGGGGGGCTCTGCTCCCAAGGAACTTGTGACAGGACACCGGCCTCAAGTTGTGCCAAGGGAGGACTGCGTTATTTTTTCCCCTTTTTTTTTTGCAAGGGGAAAAACATTTCTCCTTTTTCTCTCAGGACGGAGTTGAAGCAGAAGCTCTGTGCGGGTATAACACTGGTTGCTACCTGCTCAGAACTGTTGGGTTTTAAGCTGTCCCTCCTCAGCAGCTTTATGCTTTGCTCTTTGCTGCTCCGCTTGCTTTCCAAACCCTGCTCCTGTGCAGAGCTGGGGAGCGCTGTGGGATTGCTGGGGCACCAGAGGGGCTGCAGAAAAGCGGTAACAGAGCAGCTGGGGAAAAAACAGAGAAGCAGTTAAGAGAGCAAATCCCCCATGGGGGGAAATTTGGGATCAATAACTCGGGAGGCAGAGAGTGCAGCAACCCTGAAACTTGCTGATGAGAGCAAAGCAGGGGAGCAAAGGTCCTCAAGTGCAGGTGGAGGGGCCCGGGGCTGTCGACTAACTGGGCTTTGGGGGACAGTAAAGATCTGATGGCTGCAATAATGTGCTATAGGTCACCGCACGTGCTGGAGGGGCTGCGGGGAGAGCTGGGGGGAGCACAGCACTTACTGGGGCAGGGGAAAGGCAATCAGGGCCTTAGTAATGGGTCTGGGAGGGGAAAAGGGGGGTGATGGCTTCAGAGGCCGGGCACTCTTTCAGTGCTGGGATGGCAAATGACTGCTCCCTGACACCGCAGAGCCTGAGGATGAGAATGAGGGTATCAGGGCAGGAGCGGCATCTCGGCAGGATCGGGACCGACACATCGACTGGGGTCTACAGCCAGGCTTAGGGGATGGGATGAAGATGTGGCCTCAGTGAGCTGCTGAGGAAACAGATTAAGTTGGCAGCAGGGCCAGGAGAGCCGGGCTAATTCAATGCAGAAGGAGTCTGGGGTGCCTGCGAGTGCAGAACTCATGGAAAAGTGGGTCTGCGACTCAGTGATTGATTCTTTAACTCGATTACTTTCGAGGATGCTGCACAGACTCAGCTCAACACCACCCCAGCTCTCTCCTGAGTAGATCTGCTGCTGCTCAGCAAAGCTAAAGCTGGTGCTGCTCTGCTCCTCCACCTCCCCGTGTGCAGCAGCTTTGCCGGCGTGATGCCAGGGTGAGGGGCAGGAGGCCGCCGGGGCTGCCTCATCCTGCCCCATGGACCTGTCCCTCCTGCCTCTATCGGCACCAGCCCCACACTGCCTCCTCCCAAGGCCTCTTCTCCTTCCTGATGCTTTGTTCCTGCTCCTTCTTCTTCTCCCCATTCTTCATCCTCTTCAGTGGAGCAGTCCCAGGGAGGGGGGAAAACCCCAGGTCTTGGCAGCCCCCAGGTTGTGCCGCTGACCCAGGGAGGGTGCAGGAAGGTGCAGAGGGTACCAGGGGCACGAGAGGCAGCTTTTGTGGGGTCAAGATCCTCCCTCGTGGGGCCCTTGCCCGTGCAGAAAGCCCAGGCAACTGTGGCCATGGGTTTTAATTAAAATTAACCGTTGCCTGCAGCTCTTGGACACAATTACTCAGTCACCAGGTATCAGCTCTGCTGACAGGGAGTGTAATTAAGACACGAATGTTTCTTTTGCCCCGGCTGCCACCTCCTCCCTGGCACGAAGCATCAACCTTCTCCCCGGGCTGCTTGTGCCCTCCTGGGCATCTCTGTGTCCCCACGGACACGGCAGCGATGGCACCAACCCTCCATCCCGTGCTGGGAAGCCCGTGCTGGGAGGCATGGTGCGATCGCAGCTCCGGTGTCAGCCCAACCGCTCATTAAGTGCCGTGCCCTGACTCCAGTAATTACTCCTATTTATAACGAAGTGATCACGGCCTGCCCTTCACAAACCCCCCGGCTGCTCCAGCTCCTGCGCTCCTGGCGCTGACACGCAGCAGCAGCTATTTTTACCCCTCTCCCCTCACCCCTGAAGATGCTTCACTCCTGATTCCAGTCGTGGGATTAAAAGAAACTCTGATGCTTCTTCCACACCCTTCCTGGGATCGCTGTGGGGGCTGAGGCAGCGGCGCTGGCACCCTCCTGCTGGGGCAAAGGCTCAGCAGGACCCCCAGGGTAGGGAACGGGGAGTTTGAGAGTGATGTCCTGTTCTCCATCTTCAGGCAGGAGGTGCTGGTGGATGTGGGACCTTGTTAATTCAGCCTGGAGCCCTCCAAGAATCTGCTGATCTCACCAAAAGGTGGAAAAAAGCATGATATGTGGAGACCTATGGGAGCAGCTTTGCAAACCAGTTCTTTCCAGGGATCAGAGTTTTCCTGGAAGCTAAGGCCAGACAAACCCAAAGGAAATAGAAACCCCTTTGGGGAGGATCCATGTCCAGATGGATCCCCCTTGCTGTGAAAAGACCTTTTTTTCCCCTGAATTTCTCCTCCTGTCCATGCTCTCCAGTGGAGCTGAGCGGCAGGTTCGTGCAAAGACAACCAGTTATTTTGGGAGCAATTGCTGCCTTTTGGAGAGGAAAGGCAGCTCTGAGCTCTGAACTAACACCAGTTGGGGGCATATCCCGCTGCTTCCCCTCTGTCTGTCGGGACAGCAGGTCTCTCACCAGCCTGGGCACTAAACTTTCCGTAATATATTTATGTTAATATGTTTATATTAATATATTTATATTAATTTACCTATACTTCCTTTATATAGCTATAACATCTCGGGGGGGTTCTGCTGCCAGACCCAGAGCTCTCCAGGGCTGCCACCATCCCTGCACCCCGGCAGGGACGCTGGGAGGACACGAACTCGAGCACACAGGGGTTTTCGTGGATGATAAGCACCGAGGGATGCTGCCGGTGACCCTGTGCCAGGTTCTTGCCGCCGGCTCAACGCCGTGACGGACACGGCGGGCACCGTGGCACAGCCTCTGCCCTCCATCCCCGGCGAGGCGGCAGAGCCGGGCGTTCGTCGTCCCCGCCGCACGTCGAAGCCATCTGGCTGGTATCGGCCCTTCTGCCACACCACAGAGGATTGTTAACACAAAGCATATGCTTTGTTTGAAATTAATAATAATTTTAGGCTCTCACCAGCTGCTGGTAATTGGCTCCCCTTTCGCAGAGATAACTGAGAGCAGCAGGGTGGAAATTCAGCCGCTTCCTGGCTCCTTTTCTAATGAGATGAGTCCCCAGGCAAAGTGGCCGTCCTGCAGGGGACAGAGTGACACCGGCCGGCTGACAGCTTCTCCTAACCTACCACACCTGCCCTGTGCCACCCTGATGGTGACACAGGAGCACCAGGGATGCTCAAGAACCCTGAGGTCCCCTCAGAAAAACTGTGGAAGGGGCAGACCCTTCCTGGGCACCCACCCTGCCGGTGAAAGGGGCGGATTTTAGGAGCTTCATTTGCTGCTTAATCGTTGCCGTCAGCAGCGGCTCGGCGCGGAGGGTGTTATTTTTATATTTCCTCGCTTAAGCATCAGTCTGGGCAGGTGGGTGTTGGGAGGCTGGTGGGGATATTTATATTGCAGTCCTGACAACAACAAAAAAAAAAAAGAAAAAAAAAGAAATCTGCGTGCGGAGGAGCCCTGTAAAATATACAGAGCATTATTTTTGTTCAAACAGTGCGAATTCAGGCGTCGGGAACGCACTAAACACATCTGTTGCAGCGGAGACGTATGGGAGCTGAGGGGGTTGGAAAAAATTCTCCGGATTCAATCCAGGCTTTTAAATGCAACCTACCCCATGACAGTTCTGAGGGTGAAAGGAGGGTGGGGAGCGGGCAGGGCTCGAGAACTGGGGTTCTGGCCACAACCCCCCCTTCCCCATCGTTAGGGTCCAGCCGATGGTTTTAATGGGGTTCCCATAATGAAAGTCCAGGAATAGTGAGCGCTATCCAAAGCGCTAAAACGCTCTCCCGGGCTCCCCGCGGCGCTGCTGGAATACAGCTTCTTGGTGTTCAGCCCTCGTCAAATATTCAGCGCTAGCAAATGACATGGAGGGATTTTCAGGCTCGCGGCGGGATGTGGGAAACCTTCCCCCTGCTCCGTTACCCTCCGCCGTCCAGCGAGACCACCGGCACTGCCGGGATCGTCATCCTGTAAGAGCAGTGATCCCCTGGATCAAAACCAGTGGCAAATTGCCTTTCCGGAAGGGAATTGCCTTTCCATGCCCTTGGCCACCAACCCTTCTCATCTCCTCTAGGCCCAGGCAGCAAATTCGGCTGCTCCTTTGGTCCGGGTTTTGTATGGACACTCTCCCTGGAGTGTAGAATCATAGCACGGTTTGGTTGGAAGAGATCTTTCAGATGATGGAGTCCCAGTGCTGCCCCGGCCCTGCCAGGGCACCACTGAGCGCTGTCCCTCAGCACCACAGCTCCACGCCTTGGAAACCCCTCCAGGGATCAGGGGGACTCCAGCCCTGCCCTGGGCAGCCTGGCACAGGCCTGGACAACCCTCTCAGTAAAAAATTTCTTCCTAATGTCCAACCTAAACCTCCCCTGGGGCAACTTGAAGCCATTTCCTCTTGTCCTATCGACAGCATCGACCTCTGCAGCCTCACAGGGCATCACGCATTAGCATATCCTGGTGGGAGACCCAGCCATGCCCTCTTGCATCCCTCCATTCCACAGAAAGATGCTCCCCACACCCTGCCTCCGGCCAGGCACCCCTCAGTGCCCTACCCTGGGGACATTTTGATGCTGGGAGGATCACTGATGCTGTGATGTGTCCCTTGCAGCTACAGGTTTTATTTTTTCCATCATTATAAATATTGCCAGATGGGTGGGAAGGAGAAGGAGGACAAGAGACTCAACTGCAGGCTGGCACCAGGCCGGGGAATTGCACCCGGCGATGCTCCTGGCTGTGAGGTCCCCGGGATCGAAGCGAGTGGGTCTGTGGAGACAGAGCACATCACCCTGCAGCTGAGCCGTGGTCAGCAGAGGCCACGGGATCAATGTGGAGTGAAGGAAATACGGCTGCGGACACCTGGCTTTTACAGCTTCCTTCCCCAAGAAAGGCCGGGGTTTATGGGCTTCTGGGGATTGCCAATTAATTTTGCTGAAGCCAACGGCAAGAAGGCAGCTTGGTTCTTCAAAGGTGGGCAAATGGAAAACCAGCCTCTTTTTTTTCCCACCTCTTTTCCTCTCCAGTCCTCAGCAGGGCCCTGACTGATGCAATCCCTGCAAAATCCCAGCAATGACCGGTCCTGCACTTCTCAAGCCGCTGAAAAAGAAGGACAAAGCAGCCTGGATGGAGTTAGGAGTCGGCTGTAGCTCCAACCCGTGGCCACAGCCATCCCTTCCCTGCTCCTCATCCCGCACCTTGTCATCACCTTTCGTTCGTTCCCCATCCCAAAAAGGAGCTCCAGAGCTCCAGGAAGGAGACAGGCGGAGAGAACCCAGACCTTCCCAATTAGGCAATTTTTCTGAATGAAGAGGTCCTGCTCCGCCCTGCGTGGGGAATGTGATTGACATCAATCTCAGGGCTGATTAGGAGCTTGTCATTTAGCACCTATAATGCCTCCCTCTTAATAGTGTTAGAACCTCCTCAGCGAGACGCTAATGCAGTTTGCAGCTGCACCCTGGCGCCTGGGATTCGGCCGGCGAGCGGCGAGCGAGCCGCAGAGAGAGCGCGGCTCTAATCCAAGGAGACAGTAATGAAAAAAAGGAGCTGCCTCCACAAGGTGCACGGAGCAAGCCGGGAAAGTGAGCTTGGGATGGATGCTCAGCTCCAGGAGCATCGTCTCCTGGTCACGGGCAGCATCCACACACCGGTTGCTTGGTGAGCTCGCTCCTTCTTTATTTCCCCATCCCCTTCACTCTGGAGATGATTGTATCCCTCTTTCCTTGCTGGGCCACTCTAAGCCTTGCCAGCAGAGTTTTCCCCAGTTCATGAGAAACCAGGAGCGGGAGGAGAAACTTCTTTGGTGGGAGGGTGTTGGAGCCTGGCCCAGGCTGCCCAGAGAGCTTGGGGAGTCTCCTTCTCCAGAGAGATTCCAAAGGCTCCTGGACCCTGCGCTGCTGGGCCCCCTGCTCTGGGTGACCCTGCTAGAGCAAGGAGGGGTCACCAGATGATCCCCAGAGGGCCCTTCCAACCCCCACCACTCTGGGATTCTGGGATTCTCCCTGCTTTTTCTGCAGGAGCTGCATCCCTGCTCTGTGCCCAGCACCCCGGGATGTCGCTTTGGCTCTGCTCCCAGAGCCTGGGGATAGGGGCAGTGGTGTTTGCGGGAGGGTGCGACCCTTAAAGCTCTGAACAAACCTCTGTTTTGATTAGCTGGGCTCCTAAATGATTTATAAGCAGCATAATAGAATAATGACAATAACTCCCTAATCAGATTAAAGCCGCTCTCCATTCGTCTGGGGCTTTGCGCTCTAATCTCTCCCTCCTCTTTCTGCCATCGATTTCATTTCCTCAGCCCAGCCCCTCGCTGAACCCCACCGAGGGCTTTTCCAGCCTTTCCATCCTCCTTACCTGGACTCCATATTCCAGGACACATCCCCTTTTCCACCCTAAACCCCATCCAGGCCAACGGGGCAAGCTGGGAGCCATTTACTCCGGCAACAAAGCCGCCGGCACTTTGCCCTGCCGCTGTGAAATTTGATTAGCGCCATTCGCAGCGAGTCCCTCGTTAGCCTGACTGGCACGGTACAAATCTCGTTAGACCCGCAGGATCTTTAAGTGAAGTCCAAGAGGTGTTTCCATTTCTTCAGTTAATGAAGAAAAATAGTGGTGGAGGCAGCTGGAAGGAGCAGGGATTGCAGCAGGGAGCCGGGTCGGAGGACGGTGAGGAGAGAGGACTGTGTTAACACTGATTAATAATAGATAACCGCCATAATGAGCACTAATTAATAAAGGCACGCGCTTAAGCCATTGATTCTTGGTGAACGGCGTTGTGCTGTCAGGACTTCCCATCCGTCCAGCTAACGAAGCCGACAGCACTTCCCAATGCTCCCAGCCATGCCCCGGTCACCCAGGCTCTGGAGACGGAAACCAGCCTGGTCATGGATAGGGATCATCCCTCGCTGCCGTAGGAACAGACCCAGGGAAAGATGGGGAGCCGTGGGCTGAGGAGAGCCTCAAGACACCCCACTGCCTCCTAAACATCCAGCGGGTCCCAGGGCATGGCAAAACCTGCCTTGCTCCGTGCTCTTCCCTAGCCCGGTGTTCACTCACCGGAAAAATTGCTATAAACTTGCTTTTGGGGGGTTTTTTTGGGGGTCAATTTGAGGTGTTTCTGCAGCATCCCTGTGCCCCGTGTGATGCCAGCCAGGGTGGGGAGCGGAGCCCACGTCTGCCTGCCTGAGGAGACCCAATTGTTTCCCAGCCCCTTCGATACAACGTGGGACGGATAGATTGATAACGGAGCTTTAATCAGTGTAATATATAAAGCACTTAATTTGCCTTATTAAAAGTCTGCACTTTGGATTTTTCAGGATCTAGGAAATTAACTCGAGCACCTAAGCATTTATTTGATTGGAGGAGATGATAAATAATTCATGTCTTTTCGTCGCCTTCGGTGGCAGACCTGCCGGGGTGCTGGGGGGACCGGCAGCGGCTCCCGGGGTCCCTCCGTGGCAGCGGTGGAGCTGGTGTGAACTGGAGGTGGCCCACGTGGTGCGATCGGCACCGATGGAGCTCTGGGAGACGTTTCTGTGCCAGGAGATCATCAGTTGGTGGGGAATTAGGGCTGGTGACTCTCACCGTGCCCAGTGGAGGGGCTGGATGTCCCCTAGAAAGAGCTTGAGGAGGAGGAGGAGGTGGCAGCAACTGACCCAAAAGAAGTCAGGCCGTATACTGGTCTCACTGTACTGGGAGGAGAGGAGCCGGCCAGTAAAATCACCCTGACAATAAAGCCGAGTATTTCATCTCTAATTCAGAGGAGCTGAAAAGTGGTTGTACGAAAAAAAAAAAAAGGGAAGAAGAAAAACATGGCTTTGACAGTAGAAATTTATGTCACTGCTCTTGCTGAGAGAGGAGGTTTCAGGATCTTTGGACTGGGGGGCCAGGGGACTGGGGGAGGGCACATGCTGGGGGGCTGGGGGCTCTGTGTGACCACTGGGGATCTGGCCAAGGGCTGAACGGGCCGAGACGGGTGCGGGTGAAGAGAAATCTGCAGGTGGGTGTGTTTGCTGAGCTGTGGAGAGTCCAGCTGCCTTTGGGATGTGGGATGTGCATCCTCAGGAGGGTGCAGAACCAGTTGGAACGGGGCTGAGCATCCTGGGACTGAGCATCCCGGGGCTGTGCGTCGTCTGGATGCGCCCAGAGTGCGGGATGTGCATCCCCAGGGACGCGCACGGAAGGTCCGCGGGATGCCGACCTGGAGTTCCCGAGGTCTGGCTGGGTGAGGAGCGGGGTCTTTGGGGCCGGGTCCTGCAAGGCTCTGGTTCTGAGGCTGCAGAAGGGGTTGCGGGGGGGACCCCTCGTGTCCGCCCGCTGCCTGCCCTGCCCATCCGGCGGGCCCACACTGCCCTCCAGTGGGAGCATCCCGGCTGCCGGCTCCACAGCTGGCCAGATGTGCATTCTGCTCCAGAGGGATGCTCCGTCCTCTCCAGCTGAGGGAGGGGGCGAGTCTCAGCTCGGCTGGGAGAAGGGATGGGGCTGGGTGAGGGCTGTCAGTCATGGGACTGGCGGGGGGGTGTCTTCTCCTCCTCTCCCTCCCTGTCCTGCTCACTGCAGGTTCATCTTCTTGGCAAACTTGAGGGCCACGTTGTCGTACTCGGTGTCCCCCAGCCACTCCTTGCCCTGCAGCAGGAAGGGCTGCCGGAGAGGGACAGGTCTCTTGGGCACGGCGTAGTCGTCCCGCTGCGGGTTGTAGGGGTACTGGTGCCCGGTGGGCTCCTCGGGGGCCGCCTGCAGCCTCCACGCCTCCCCCTTCACCTCCTCGGGCTCATCATAGACGGTCTGGGTGGACAGACCCTCGGGCTCATCGTAGATGTGGTCGGGCTTGGCGGCGGTGGGGCGCGGAGGGGGCTGCTTGACCACTTGTCCCCCTGCCTCCGTGATGCTGTCGTAGAGGGGATCCAGGACTTTCTTGGGGTGATGGGCCAGGCTACCGAACTGGAGACCCGCGAAGCTCTTGGCGATGGTGTCGAAAGGGACGGCATACTCCGGTTCGGTGGCCACCCTGGCCGGAGGAGCATCCTGCCTCCGGCTCTTCTCCGGTAGCGGGGGGTTTCCCCAGTGGAGGGAGTTGCAGGGCTCGGCGTAGGGGCAGTCGGCACCGTGGAAGGGCAGGAAGGTGCCCGACGACTCTCCAGTCCCAGGGCAGCTGCTGGAGGGCACCACCGGCTTGGTTTTCGGCACCTTCCCCTCCCGGGCGGGCTCCAGCAAGGGGCTCTTGGTGCCACCAGGCTCCTCCTGCCCCTGCGCCCAGCTGGGCTTCTTGGTGTGGCCGAGAGGCCGGGAGGGTTTGTCCCCGGGGCCACCCCGCGGCGGCTCCTCGGCCCCCCGGCCCCGACGCACGTTGATGGCCGACTCGATCGCCTGGAAGATCTCGTTGCCTCGATGGGTCTCAAACTCAAAGTTGCCTTCTCCAGATGTGCAGCGTCGGCCGGCCTCGAAGGAGAAGGTCACCTGGGGAGGGACCGGATCAGGTCCCCGGGCCACAGCCCACCACCAGCCCACCCTTCTCCCATCCCTCTTACCTTATCCCGCCCGAAGCGCCGCAGGAAGTGGTAGGGCCAGCTGTAGAGGATCTCCAAGGTCTGGAAATCCCGCAGCTCCAACGCCTCCTCGCCGGCTTGAAGGATGTACCTTCCCCAGAGCCGGCAGCGCTCGGAGGACTCGGTGGCCCTCACCGTCACCTCGAACACCTGCTCCAAGCTGGCTGGGGATGGAGGAAGGCGGCATTGAACACGTGCGAGGAGCAGAGCTCCCTGCTGCGGGAGCAGAACTGCGTCTCACACCCTAAATAGGTGCTGTGGGGCTCGTGACCCTCCCCGTGGTCAGCGTGGTGGGGAAACGGCGTCCGGCCGATAAGAGCTCGAGGGCGCGTGGGAGCAGCCGGATAGAGCAGTGAAACCCAGCCCTGCCAAACCGCCGGGCAGGAAGAAGCTATTTCGGGAGGAGACTTTCCACCACGCCGCCTGCACAGAACTGCAGCGGGGGCCGCTCCCCGGCACAAAACCGGCCGCGGTGCCTCGGGAAGCGGGGGAATGAGACGCTGCGGGACGTGCGCTGCCTCCCGAGCAAGCAAACCCAGCTCTGCGGCACCTTCCCCGCCTTCCCCACCTACCTTTGCCCCGGGAGCTGTAAAGGGAGTTTTCCTCCATGGAGAACTCGCCGTTGGTGCCCAGTGAGGTCTTCTGGCCATCTTTGCCTGCTGCCGGCTCCTCCCTGTTCCTCTGCCCGGGAAGGAGAGGTGGGTGAGCGAGGGCAGAGCACAGCATCCCTCCAGCCCACCCCAGTGCTGGATTCCCCCCGACGGATCCCGCTTTCTCCAGTTATCCCAGTCCGGTGCGTACCGGGAAGGCCAGCTCGCACAGCTTCTGGATCCAACCGTCGGCCTCGGTGCCATCGGCGGCCAGGAGGAACCTCTTGTCGGTGGTCTCCAGAAGGAAAGGGATGGTCTCCTTGGGGCAGCCGGCGTCGCCGCTCGCCTCCGCCACGTGCACGCAGTCGCTCAGCTTCACCAGCCGCTTGCTGCCTTCGCCTTTCCGCAGCTTCTCGGCGGCCGGCGGCAACGAGCCCTCAAAGAGCTCCAAGCGGGCGGTGGAGCAGGAGCTTTCCCGGTACAAGACGCCCCAGAACTTCTTCCATTTCTGCCATGGGGGGAAGGAGCAAGAGGAGTGAAAGCCGAGCATCGGCCGGCTCTGCTTTCGCCCCCCCAGGAGTTTTCATCAACTTGGGATCAGAGAATCAGGGAATGGTTTGGGTTGGAAGAGACCTTTCAGATGATGGAGTCCAAGCGTTGCCCCAGCACTGCCAGGGCACCCCTAACCCCTGTCTCTCAGCACCTCATCTCAACAGCCACGGGGAGCAAGAACCTGGTGGCCATGGCGAGCAAGACGTGGTGGCCATGGGGAACGAGATCTGGTGGCCACGGCGAGCAAGACTCAGCTCTGCCTCCTGCCCAGGAGGTGCCGGGGCGGGTCCTTCCCCTTCTTGCACAAGAGCGGTGCCAGCAGGAGCTGTTGCCAAACCTCGGCCATTAGCAGCCGCTGAAGCAAGGAGGCTCCGGGGGTGGCAACCGTCGGCACCACGACTCCGAGTCTCTGCCCGGGGGGGTCTGCCCGGGGGGTTTTCTCTTTGCAACGCATCCCCAGAACTTTCCATCCCCCTGCCCGTCCCCACGGGCCTGGTGTGCTGCTGGAGAGGTGATGGATGGCTGAGGAGCCAACGGGTGGGAGATGACGATGAACCCGGGATGACCCCCCACTGCCTCGTACCCCCAGATCCAGCCCGGCCGAGCTCCCCCGGGTGTCTCCTACAGGGCCCCATCCACCCCCTCACCACCTCCTCACCTTCCCGAAGGTCTGCTGCAGCTGGAGGTGGAGCACACCCTGCTTCACCACCGCCTCCTCCATCCTCTGGCCACCAGCATCCTCCTCCGCCACCGTCCCCACCGTTCCCAGAGCTCCGGGGGACTCCCGGCCCTGCCGCACCCCCCAGCCCCGCCGCCGCGCCGCCGTCACGCCGGGTGGTGCCGTCTTGACACGTGACGCGAGGCCGGGTTCTCCTCTTTCCTCCGTGGGTTTCGGGCTTCCTGTGACTTTACCATAAAGGGCAACTGGTGGCAACTGGTGGCACAACCCCGGCAGAACTGGCCCTGCGCCCGCCCCGCCTCACAGCACCGGGACCGGGACCGAGACCAGTAGACCCATCATGCCCAGGCCTTGGTCTTCCCTTCTGGGAAATGGGTCTGGAGCAGCTCCGTTGGGGGAATAACCTTCCCTCAACTCAACTGATCTGCCCCCTCCCAAGCATTCCAGCCCAACCCAGTGCTCCCAGTAAGGGTGGCTCAGCCCCCAGCCCCCAAACTGGTGTGATGCAGCTGGGAAGTGGGTGAGTTGGGGAAGGTGACGGCACGATATGGAGGCGGGAGGAAGAGGTTGGAGGCCGTGGGCAGCTCTGGAGCGTGTTTGGGGCCCAGACTGGGATGGGGATGGACCGGGAGCACTGGTGCCAGGGCTGGGGTAACTGGAAACGCTGGTGCAGGGGTTGGCGTAACTGGAAGCCACTGATACAAAGAACTGGGTGCAGGGATGTGGTTGCAGGACACTGAGAGCACCGGTGCTGGGCACTGGGAACACTGGAAGCACTGGTGCAGGGGCTGCTGGAGCACAAGATTTGTCCCTGGTTGGGGTAACTGGGAGCCACTGGTGTAAGGAACAGGTGACATGGCTGCAGAACACTGGGAACACTGGTGCAGGGTATTGGGTGCACTGGAAGTACTGGTGCAGTGGCTGCTGCGGCACGAGGCTTGTCTCTGGCTGGGGTAACTGGTGCAAAAAATGGGATACGGTGGCAGAACACTGGGAACACCGGAGCCGAGCACTGCGGGGCACTGGGAGCACTGGTGCGGGGACTACTGGGGCACGAGGCTTCTCCCTGACTGGGATAACCGGGAGCACCGGTTCGACTTACCGGATACCCCGGAAACAAGAGGGGGACGACGGGGTCGGCCCGTCCTCGGCGTCCCCTTTAAGCGCCATGTCAACAAATGGCGCCCCTCCCTCCGCCCTGCGTCACTGCCGCCGTGACGTCACCGGCGGGGNCTGGCCGGGTCGGCGGCGCGGCCCGTTCCTCCCCCCCGCCTCCTTCGCCCCTCACCGCCCCGGACGGCGTTTACCGAGCTCTAGGCTTTGACATGTGTCACGGCCGGACCTGGCCCGGCCTCCTCTGGGCGAAGAGCCGCCGGGAGAGCGGCTGCACCGGGAGGAGGATGCCTGCAGCCGCCGGTGTTTACCGGCCGAGAGGCCTCTGCTTCCTCCCGCCGCCGCTGGGCCATTTTTTAAGCCACGCCGGCAGCAAATCCTCGGGGAATGGAACCTCGGATCCTCTTCCACCTTGGGAAGGAGCTGCTGGGGCTGCTGGACCAGAGCCTCGGCGAGGCCGCTTCTCTCCCGGTGCCTCGGCGGGAGTTTGGCCCCGTCTACATTCACCGCCTGTCGCTCCAGCTTTGGGGGGGGGTCACAACCGTGCTTTTCCCAGCCGTGTTTATTTTTTTTTAGCATTTTTGGTGTTTAGTTCAGCTGGTGGTGGGTGAGCTCGTTGCTGTCGCGGGCAGGAGCCAGGTGGCCGTCGGAAGGTGACGGCTTTAACCGAGCCGGGCTTGCCTGGTGAAGGGGCGGAAAACCCTGAGAGAAAAAAAAAAACAACCAAGAGACAGTAAAAATAGGTACAGCTGAGGGGGTTTGGATTTTTTTTTATTTTTTTTTTCTTTGCATAATATTTTACTCGGCCTCCCACGGGATTTGCACGGTGTCCAAAAGCCTGGCTAAAGTGTGATGACGCCGGTAGTTCCAGATTATCTATGCTACTTTTAAATCAATATATTCTTCACGTGCTACCCTGGCGAACCACAAGGGTGAGCAGTTTATTGACTCCGAGCAGAGCCCGGCAGCGCTCAGGTTCGTCTGGCAAGGTTGCTGGCAAACCCGTCTCCTGGGTAATCTCAGGAGAGGAGAGGAGAGGAATTACTGCGTTCTTAAACGATTCACGGGCTCTACGTTCCCTGAAGAAACTCTGAGTTTCTTCGCCGGGTGTCGGAGAGCTACCTTTAAAACTTAACTGGCCCGCCTCCGCTTTGAAGGTGAAACGGCTGCTCGTGTTGCTTTAAAAAAAAAAAAACAATCCGCTTTCTATCCTGTTTTTCTTTGTTAAATATTGAATTGAGCAAGTGGAAGTTGGAGCCGGAGGAGCGGGGTTGCAGTTGCCGCCTTCGCTTCGGTTAAAGTTTAACGGCAGGCACTTGGAAGATGTTCCGCTCGGGGTCAGGAGGGGGAAAAACCGATTTGCAAATACGGTTGAGGCACCTGCGCGGGACAAACAGGGCTAAAAAAGAGCAAAGAAAATAGTTCTGTGCTTGAACTGGACGGTGTTTTGTTTGCTTTTTACCATCGCTGCTCTTCTCTCGGGCGAAAGGAGAGCTTGGAGGAGCTTTGCTACGGAGGTTCCCTTCCAAAGTGCTTGCTGATGGTTGTGGCTGGAGGAACTGGTGGATTTTATTCTTTATAACAGATTAAATTTTCCATGAGAGGTCTTTCCACAGCCCTCAACACCCGTAAAGATTTGTGGAGGCCCCAGCCGTGTTGGTTGGACGGAGCGGTCATCGAGCTCTCCGGCATCGCAGAGAAACGGGGACGATCGGTGGGAATAATGGAGAGAGAGGGTTGGTTTGAAGGAGTATTCTGTGGATGCTGGTTTCCTGGGATGGGGGATTTGGAAATCAACACGAAAGCCACGTGGAGTTTCGGCAGGGTGGTGTAAAGCCTTGCTGAGGCTTCACGGTGGAGCTTCCTGGAGTTGTGGTGGTTGCGCTCGTCTGGGACGAAGCACAAAAAAAACCCCGTCATTTGGAGGCCGCTGAGTCTGTGCTGAAGTGATTTGTGTTGCGAGACGGAGCAGCAGTGAGGCAAAGACAAACTTTTAAGGCTGTGACGAAAGAGAATCTCGCCTTCTCATCCTTTAAAAAACAGAGATTAGGCAAATGGTGCTGTTTGGTCACGGGGGGGATCGTCTGGTGGGAGCTGGCTGGGGAGCTTCTCTCTTCCAGGGGGGACTGTTCCACGCCTGGAAACAAAGGATGCACTGATACTGGTACGGGAGCGGAGAGAATCAGATGATTTGTGTGACTGAAAAGAAGTTCCGTGGTCTTAGAGCAACTTGCTGCACACCAACTTTTCCCCCCCAAAAAAAAAAAAGCTCATGTGATTGTGTTTTGAGCGAATGTTTTCTGTCCGTTCCTTGTCAACGTGCTCTCGGGGAGGAAAAATAAGTCAGGGTGTCACTGGAACGAGCTCTGTGGGCAAATAGGAATCCTTTGCCCCTTTTTCTTACCTTTCTTGGGAACGGATTTATGGAATTGTTGGTTTCCTTCTGCTTTCCCAGCCCCTTGATTCCCTAAAACGGGATGCGCTTGCTGAGCGTGGCTGTTCCTCTTTGCGGGATACTGATGGGTTCTGCGACTTCGTCTATTGGATGTTTTGTTTGTCTAAAGTTTTAATCAGCACAATGGGGTTTTTATAATTTAATTAATTTAATTTAATTCTGTGAGACTTATTCTGATCTGTTCTCCGTAGCTTGACTCCCAGGTTGAAAGGAAAGAAATTTGGGCCCCTGAGAAGAACAGGATCAGTGCTGAGGTGGCCGCTTGTAATAGAAAAAGATGAAATCTGGCATCTGAAAAGGAAATTTCCTGCCTTTTTTTGCCTCCACGCTGTCTGATTTTAGGTTCAGAACCGGGTGTTTCGAATCCCGGAGACTGACACCCAATTTTCCATCTTTTGGACCTTGAAATGGGTCTCACCGCCTGAGCACGGGGAAGGGTGTGGGGAATTTTCCCGGCGAGTTGGAGACTCCTTTGTGCTCTACTCATGTCTTGAAGGGGACACAACTTGTTTTATCAAGACTCTTTCCTTGGGCAATTCCTTCTCCAGCCTTAATAGGACCCCTTTGATTTGATTTCTTTTTTTTTCCTGTGTTCTAAAAGACGTTGTTTTGGCTCCTACACAAAATCCAATTTGTCTCTCAAGAATCCGTATCGTTCAGCTTGCTCCAGAGGAAACCCTGGAGACTCAGATGCCCGTTTCCCATTCTCCAGCTCGATAACCTGGTGCTCCTCGGTAAAAAAAGTCACACTGGAACCCGCTGCCCAACTGCAAATTGCTTCAGACCCTTTTATTTATTTTTTTTTTTTCCAGTGGTTTTAGTTCCAGCCTTGACCTTCTGTGTGTCGTTGGAGTCGGAGTAGCCCAAGGGGATGTTCTGGACCTGAGGAGGTGGAAACACGGGTTTGACTAAAAATAGAGCTGGCAACATCTCTTTTGCAAATGAGGCTTTTTTTTTTTTTTTTCCTCCCTTTCTTTAAAACTGTTGGGATACTCCAGAGTCGCAGGATACCTGTGCTCGGTGTAGAGAGTTGGATTTCAAGTGGAAGGTGCGAGGGATACGGTTGCAGTTCGGTATCTCAAGATCTCATCAGCCCAACTTTGAGGTGATAGAAGAAGATGATTTAAAAAAAAAACCAAAAAACGCTCCTTTCCAGCTCTGGAGACTCCACCACCACCACCAGGAGCTCATTCCTGGTCCCCCAGCCAAGGTGGAATGTACTTTGGAGTCCCTTAGGGTGGCAGGTGAGGTGTCCCAGGCCGCAGGTGGTGGCAGTAGCCCCAGCCCGCTCTGCTGGTCCTCCGGACGAGGAGCTTTTGAAGCAGCCCAGGCGGAAACGGAGAGCGTGGTGGATTTTCACGCTCAGGAGAGAGATGAGCTCAGGCTGGAATCCTCGTGGAAGCTTGGGGGAGATTTTGGTCACCAAATTCAGCGGTTTACATTCTGATTCTATCCATAATAGTCCACCTGGAGATCTCGAAAGTTCTGTAGCACGAAGAGGGAATGCAAAGCTGGATCCAGCGTGGGCCGGGGGCCGGCACCGGAGATAAAAGATGGAGAGAGAGGAGCAGAAGGGCCAGGTTGGGGTTTTGAGGACTCTGTCAGGTGCCTGGGCTCCTCTCCCTGCTTCAGCCACCCAGCCCTGTTCCCTGGGTAGCCAGAGGTAATGCAATTAAGGAGGATTTGTTCGTTTTAATCATTTTAGGAGAACACCGAGCGCTCTGCAGCTCCAGAACTTTATTGCTGTTCACGTTGTCTCGTTGCCCTTGGATTTGGGCAGTTTTCAAGAGTCTGCTCAGGCCTGCAAAAGTAAAGTTCAAGAAGTTGCATTTTTACTACTTAAAATTGCCATCAAAAATGTAATTTTTGCCTTCCTGCTTCGAAGCTGTGCTTTCAAAGAAGGATTTATGAATAGTTTGCGATGCTTTTCCGGTGATGGTCGTACGGCTTCGTCGCAAGAATCTTCTTTTTAATAAGAGCAACCAGTGTCATCCGTGTCCGAGGTCACTTTTGGTGCTCCCAACGGAATTTTCCTGCTGCATCTTCAGCCTTTTGTGCCAGGTACCACCTGGCCCCAGCTTTATTTCCAGAAGGGTTTGGTTATTTCTTGGCTAATCTCATTTTGGCCCAGCTGTTTGTTTGGTTTTCGTCTCGGTCGTCTTGGAAAAGCCAATTTGAAACGTTTATTTATTTATTTTTAGTTTTCCCGTCAAGCCTGCTTGGTGTAAGCTCTGGAAAGGCAGGAGTTGGACTCATCAAGGTGTTAAGTTGATAAGGTGTTGCTCACAGCTTCCCTATCTCGGATGATCTTAAATCAAAGCGCACCGATGAGCAATTAGCGGGAGGGTAGGTCCTTTCTGCTTTGCTTTGGCTTCTCCTTGTTCTTGATTGTGCCAGAAATGCAGGATTTAGACCTTTTTAGAGGGAAGAGTTGTCAAGAAACACTTCTTAGACCTTCAGACCAGACTGTAAGGGTCCGTCGCTCGCTGAGCTGGTTGGTTGGCGGCCTCGTGCCGGTGCTGCTCTTGGTGGTTATTTTTAGGACGCGTTGGTTCTAACGAACTCAGAGAAGGTACCGTTGGGAGGATGGCTGCTAAACCACCCAGGAAAGCTCTCAGCAGAAGCTTGACATTTCTGCTTTTGTTTCTCATCGAGGACAAAATGTGCCGTTTCTCCGCGGTCCCCGCTAAGTCCCAGTTGGTGACGGTTTGCCGGCGGGAAGCTCGTTGCCGTGGTGTGATCGGGATAAACCGTCCGCTTCACGCTCCGCTGCTCGACATCTTACTGGTGGCTTAATTTGAATATCGGGTGATGCAAGATCTCCATTAGAAATGTGCTTTGATAATCTGACCCTTCTCTTCTTCCTCCTCTTGCCTGTCGTCCTGCTCTGGAAATCAGAAATAATTCTCCAGGCTGAAAAAAAAAAAAAAACCCCGTGCTGCACTTAGGAAAATAACACACCGCTGTTGAGTGCTGCGAACAAAACGTGGTTTTTAGCAACTCTTGGACAATTTTAAGCTGGTTTTGGGTGCAATTGGCTGGTGGTTGCTCTGGGTAATGTGCTCTCCTGTTGTTTAGAGCTGCTTGGCGTAGTGGAGGAGAGCCCCGTGTCAGCCCGGCCCCCTGTGCCACCAACGAGGACCTGGAGCAGGAGCGGTGGTTCAGCATCACGCCGTGTGCTCATGGGGCCAGCTGCCTCACCAGGACTCACCTGGGACGTGCCTTGCATCAAAATCAGCTCCCAGCTTGAGACTAAAAAGTTCTGGTTTTGCACTAGAAGAGAAAAACCACCTTTGATCTTTTTCCCAAAGCTCCTTCTCGATCAGACTGAGTGTAGGGTGTTAAGAGCTCCTCTTCCTGCTCGCAGCAGTTTAAAGTGTAATTGGAAACTCCAACGTGGAAATTAAAGTTTGCAGTTCCCTTTTTAGAATTATAGAATCGTCAGGGTTGGAAGGGAACTTGAAGACCATCTAGTTCCAGCCACCCTACCATGTTGCTCAGAGCCCCATCCAACCTGGCCTTAAAAACTTCCAGGGATGGGGCTCCCGCCACCTCTCTGGGCAACCTGTGCCAGGGTCTCACCCCCCTCCTGGGGAAGAACTTCTTCCTCACATCCCATCTAAATCTCCCCTCCTCTAGTTTGGATCCATTCCCCCTTGTCCTGTCACTACCCCACATCCTCAAAAGTCCCTCCCCGACTTTCTTGTAGCCCCCTTCAGCTCCTAGAAGGCCCCCAGAAGGTCTCCTTGGAGCCTTCTCTGCTCCAGCCTGAACAACCCCAACTCTCTCAGCCTGTCTTCGTGTTCTTGTATAATTTATTAATAACAGAAGAAGGTATTTACAACCATCAGACAGGCAAATTGGGTCCTTACCTGCCTGGTTCTGCCGAGTGCTGGCTTGAGTAACGTCTTCATTTGATTTCTTCTCCTGGGGAACTTCTGCTTTCTGGGTGAGTGCTGTAAAAGGAGCTTTATTTTCCTCTTTTTTTCCCCCTCATGGGTATGCATTGAGGATTTCTCTCCCACATTTTACAGATAAGAAGAAAAACTTCCTGTGTCTATGTATCTGTGTAGCCAGGCAGCAGGAAGCGAAGGTAGGGCCGGTAGCAATCACTTTCTTTTCTGGATTTTTATTTGATTTGCGGTGTTTTTGTTCCACACCTGGTTGGCCCAGTGCCTGTACCTGTCTCAGACTGTTTGGGCTGTTCTGCACCCGCTCTGTGGCTGCTTTTCTTAACACTCCTCTGGCTCACAAGAGTAAGGAACTTGGTGCTTTGAGACTTTTTACAGCCCCAGAGACATCCGAAGGGCCTTGACCGTGACCCTAATAATTACCTTTTTTTTCCCTACTAACTGCAGGGTTTAAAATCCTGTTGGTTTAGGGATATTAAAATGATGTGTAAGGCACAAAGGTGGTGAAACGTTTCACGGGTGCTTCAGTGCTGCTCACTGACATCCTGTCTCTGTTTGTAGCTGAAACAGGCTCTGGTTTTGTACCTCAGCAAAGGAGAACAGGCCGTAACCTGCTCTTACCAGGTTTGTTGGTAGCTCTGGAGTCCTGGCTCTCCAGATGGGCCAATACACTGGGAGGGAGAGCGTGATCCTCGGCTGTTTGGCCTCAGCTTTAATCTGGTGGGGCTGAGGAGTCAGATCCACCAAAGAGGGTGATGTGGAAATCCGAATTTTTTTCACACCTTCTGGCCTCTGCGGCCTCAGCAGTGAGGAGAGGGTCAGGATTCCTCGCCCAGCCGATGAGCTGCTGCCTGCAGCTCTTACAAGCCTTTTGCTCCAGTTTATCTACCTAAAGTCGAGCAAATCCCATCCCCAGTTGGGTGAGATCATCAGCAAGATTCTTCTTCTTTGAGAAGTGCATCATTCAGTCCCTTCACGGCGCAGCAGGATTACCAGCAGGCACTCCTCTCTCCTTTTGTAAGATCAGTTTATAAAACAGCAACCCCTCATATTTTTTTCCTGCTGAACGCCTCCACTTCAGGCCCACCTCCAATTCCACTCCAGGCTCTTTACCTCTTCCCAGTAAAATGACCTCAGCATCCCTGTACCCTGCGGATTCGCACCTCTAGGCCTGCAAAGGGTTCGTATCTGCGGCGTTTTTTTGCGGTGTGTGATTGTTGAGCGCACCTTTTACAGGATTTATTCCACAGCCCGTCGTTCTGACTTAATTATTCTCCATTTCCTACGTTCCTGTTGGTCAGGGGTCTGTCACCCGAGAGTTTGGGTTGAAATCCTGTTTGAAAACTCTGTCCTTGCAGCACCGGTTCTGGGTGTTTGTGAGCACAGTGATTACAGGAGTTACAGTCCAAGGACGTTGTGCTGGAAAATCCTCGTCCTGTTGTTTCTCTTCTAGCACTTGATAGTGTCTGGAGCCAACGCTGGGGTAACCAGCCAGTTGAAGGTGATCTGCAGTGTTCGGATTATTTTGCTCATTCTGGCTGGGGAGTTTGAGGAGTCGGTAACCAGGAGGAAGGAGCGATTTGGAAACAGATTGTACCTGGAGGATTTAACAGCGATGCTGGGATAAGACCCACCAGGCAGCAGCAAAGTTTGACTTGATCTCCTTGAACCAAATACTCCCATTTTTGACGTGTGAATCACTGGAGTTGTTCGGTATCTGCTCCCCGTGAGCGACCAGGGCTGGCTCGTTCCTGCTGATCCCTTCTCCGCGTCTGGGGAGGAATAACCCCAGGCACCAGGACAGATTAGGGGTCATCCTACTGGAAAGCAGCTCCTTGGAGAAAGACCTTGGAGTCCTAGTGGATAGGAAGTTCTCCCTGGGACAGCAACGGGCCCTGGTGGCCAAGAGGGCCAATGGTCTCCTGGGGGGCATGAAGAAAATTGTGTCCAGCAGGTTTAGGGAGGTTCTCCTGCCCCTCTACTCTGCCCTGGGGAGACCACACCTGGAATACTGTGTCCAGTTTTGGGCCCCCCAATTCAAGAGAGACAGGGATCTATTGGAGAGAGTCCAAGGGAGACTCTGAGGATGATGAAAGGGCTGGAACATCTGTCCTGGGAGGAAAGGCTGAGAGCCCTGGGGCTGTTGAGTCTGGAGAAGAGAAGCCTGAGAGGGGATCTGATCCATATCTACAAATAGCTGAGGGGTGGGGGTCAAGTGGAAGGGGCCAGGCTGTTTTCTGTGGTGCCCTGGGATAGGACAAGGAATAATGGGGACAAACTGGAACCCAGGAGCTTCCACCTCAACATGAGGAGAAACTTCTTTGCTGGGAGGGTGTCGGAGCCTGGCCCAGGCTGCCAAGAGAAGCTGTGGAGTCTCCTTCTCTGGAGACTTTCCAGCCCCCCGGATCTGTTGCTGTGTGGCCTGCCCTGGGTGATCCTGCTCTGGCAGGGGGGTTGGACTCCATGGTCTCCAGAGGTCCCTTCCAACCCCTACCAGTCTAGGATTCTAGCCTCTGCCATCTTGAGCAGAGCCTGTATTCCCTCAGCTTTCCCAAATGGGAACTGTCAGCGTGGCAAAGTCAAAATTCCAGAGAACTAAACCTGCCTGGAGCTCCTTGCAGCTCCTGGATGTAAAGAGCGTTGCTTAAGCAACCGTGTAATAGAAGATCAATTCCCCAGCGTCCCCCGGGGACTCCTTTTAGGGAGCTGTTACTCACCTCCTGGTATTTATCATTTTAAAGATGATCACACGTTGTTTATCTTCACCTTGGGGGGAAAACACTGAACAGGGATGAGCGGGTATTTTTTTATTTGTAGCTCGTAGCATAAATGAGATTGATGGGTTGGGGGTTTTCTCCACTCTTTGAGCCTCGTGGCTGCTCTCGGTGGACAAACATCCGAGGCCAGGAGCCTGCAAAGCAGGTGGTGGCAGTAGCTGGAGGTGAATTCCATTTTCCCCCCAAAGTTTGGTGGTGTTAAAGAAGCGATAACATGACGCAAAGTTCGTATGAGGCTGAGGGAACGGCAGTTCCTGCGCAGCCCATGCTGGGGAGAGCTTTGGAAAGGAGCTCCCCGACTCCGCGGGCCCTTGGTCTGCAGCAAAACTTCCCTCAGAGCTTCTGAAGGGGAGAAGTTTTGCTAATCTTCGGTCAAGTTTGCTGGTTTCTGGTAAATAAACTTTCCCTTGTTGTAAAAAAAACCGCTTGTACCACCTGCCAAACTGCGGTGGGGTCTGTTGCGTCATCCCCCGGAGCCCTGAACTTCGCTTTGGGGAGATGGATCAAAAACATGGATCAGAAATAGCATTTGGTGGTTATGTTTTCTTTTTATCCTGGGAACACAAACTTACTCAGCTTCTGGTTGCAAAAAAAAAAATAAAAAAAAATAGTCTCAGCCTTGTAGGCAGCGACTTAATGAGAAGTGAGGCCTGGAAGGTGGGTTTAGAAGACACCTACTCCTTGCCAGGAGGTGACCAATGTGTCAGGTTGACATTCAGCCTTCCTAGTGCCTTGTGGGAGTGAAATTGGACCACATGGGGGGTTCTTTGTTGTTGCATCGAGTACTTGGGGTGTATTAGATGTGCTAATAGAATAGGGTATGTGCAACTGGAGAAAAATCCTGGGATTTCAGTGCCGTCCTGTGAGGAGCAGATAAGAGCGAGTCGGCTGGGGAAGGGTCTGGAGCAGGAGTGTGGGGAGGAGCGGCTGAGGGAGCTGGGCTTGTTCAGCCTGGAGCAAAGGAGGCTCTGGGGAGACCTTCTGGCTCTCCACAACTCCCTGAAATTCAGGAGCTTGGAGCCAGGCTCTGCTCCCAAGGAACAAGCACCAGGACAAGAGGAATTGACCTCAAGTTGTCCCAGGGGAGGTTTAGGTTGGAGCTGAGGAACAATTGGTTCCCCTGCAGGGTTGTCAAGGTCTGGACCTTGGTGGAGTCCCCCTGCTCCCTGGAGGGGTTTCCAAGGCGTGGAGCTGTGGTGCTGAGGGACAGGGCTCAGCGGTGCCCTGGCAGGGATGGGACAATGCTGGGACTCCATGACCTTTGAGATCTCTTCCAACCCAAACCATTTTGCGATTCTTCTTTTTGCAAAGAGTTTTTTGGAGCTGTTGGTTCTCCGAGGAGCAACGCACACAAGTCTTTGGTTACTTGTAATTGTTCTTTCAGGGCTGTTTCACTCCTCAGCTCACCTTTCCACCCGGTCAGGCGGCAGCAGCGGGATGCTGGAGCGACTGACGCTCTGCTGGCTCATCCTTTAGCCCTTATCTAGAATCCACAGAGCTCTTGCCCTGCAGAATCGTTACACTAAATGGTATTTTTTTTTTTATCTTGGTTGAAAGAGTCGGTATTGCCCAGTCTGGTGAAATAATCCCTTGGCTTTTCGGAGTTGTTTCGTTTCAGTGGCTCAGGTGGTTGTGTTTCCTTCCTCTGGCTCGGAGGGAGTTAACTGGCCGGGATCCGAGGGAATACTGGCACCAAACTGGGCACAAAGGCGGCTGCCTTGTCGCGGCCAGCGGCTCCTTTTGTGAGCCGTCGTTGTTGCCACCGAGTCCCAAGCAGTCCCAAGGACTTAACATTTCCCAGAGGTGTGACCGGAGCTGGCTGTAGGGAGACCCCAGTCCCAAGAGTCTCAAAAAATGAACACGTAGTTAATATCGTCTAGAAAAAAACAGTTAATGGTTAATAATGGTTTGTAGTCCTTTTTTGAGGGGTTTTGGTGCAGAGTTGAAGTCTTTGGGATTTGATTTTCTCAAAACTAAAGCCGCACCGAACTGTGGTCTGGCGCTTGGCAAAGTCCTCCAGTTTCCCTGAAGTGGAAGCTGTCAGGGCAACATTTTCCATGAGGAAATTTAAATCAAATTTAATTTTACTTAAATTTAAATCAAATGCTAAATTTACCAAAATTTAACAGCGCAAAACAACAGAGCTCTGGCACGCGGTGCCCCGTAAGAGAGTTTTTGCAGAGGGTCTCTCTGTTTCTTCTCTCACCACCTTATCTGGTGATCATCACAGCAACAGAAAATAAAACTTCCCTGTGCCTTTGGCGTGGAATTGCTGCTCCTGTGGATAAGAAAGCGCTGGGCTGTGCACTGGTGTGGGGAGGGAATCCCTCGGCCCACCCCGGCCGTGACTCGCCTTTTGCACCCCAATCTCTTCCCCAAAAAATGCATCAGGCAACTGATTCTCTCCTCTTTTTTTCCAAATGCACAAAAGTTGTGGTTTGTTTGTCATGATTTACCCCTGGAAACCTCAAATGTAGCCCTGAAGCCGTTGAAAATACCTGGTTATTCTTAATCTAGCAGTAAAAACCCGCGGGAATACTTACATCCATCTGCGAAGGCACTTTTTAACTAGGACACCTGAAGATTTCACTGGAGAAAAACCATCTGCCTGGATCACCCACTTTATGGCAAATCCTTTCCAGTTGTTTGAGCACCCAGAATTTGCCGGGTGGTTTTTATTTCCCTTCCAACGCGTTCGCCGCTTAAAGCCGCCCGGCCCCTCCTGCCTTTGCTCTGTTGTGCTTTAGGTATTTCTGGCATGTGTAGCCTTCAGAGATTTAACATGGGATCCTTCCAGCAACCTGAAGTCTGTCAGTGTGGGATGGATACTGAGTGTGTGAGGGATTTGACAAGGAAAGCGAAGAGTTGAGGATGGTTTTGAGCCGTTTCAAACGGGCGGGTTGAAATTCTCACCAGTAAAGCGGATGCAAGAGGTTTTTCAGAGCTCATCGGCCACGTGTGTTCAGGCTGAGCAAGCACTGACCCTGGGAGTGGCTGCTTGAGTTTGGGTAAAAAAATTAAAATGAAGAGGCAGTGTGGTCCTTTGTCAGGTGTAAGAGGCAACTGTGAAGTTCCTGTCTGGGGAATTTAAGAGGTTAAATACATTTAGTTGATGGAAGAAGGACAGGCTGCCCAGGGCAAGGGTGGATTCCCCATGACCCCTGGAGGGGTTTCCAAGGCGTGGAGCTGTGGTGCTGAGGGACAGGGCTCAGTGGTGCCCTGGCAGGGCTGGGGCAACGCTGGGACTCCGTGACCTTTGAGATCTCTTCCAACCAAAACGTTTGTGTTGTTCTAAAAACAAGTTAAGAGTTGAATGTTTTCTTTTGTTTGCACCAAGGGTGAAGTTGCCTGTGTGTGTTCCTACACGTAACCTGGGTTAAACTGCTGCATAACTGAAGTGTAAACCCTCGTGTTTCTAAGCTCTTTCTTTTGCTGTGTTCCAGAGCCTAGCCCAGCTAGAGAACCTGTGCAAGCAGCTCTATGAGACCACAGACACCGCCACCCGGCTCCAGGCAGAGAAAGCCCTGGTGGAGTTCACCAACAGCCCAGACTGCCTGAGCAAGTGCCAGCTGCTTCTAGAAAGAGGGAGCGTACGTAAAAGAAAAAACAAAAAAACCCACAACACAATTTCCTTCTCCAGAACACATCTCAATATTTTGGGCAACCCGTCAGAGCAACAGCCCCAGGGTCTGGTGTGTGGATTATCCGTACCCAGGAGGCTCCCATCTGTGGGCAGCCAAAAAAAGCCTTGGCTCTGAGGGCTGGTTTTGTAGGTGGTTCCTACAAACGATGGATGGGCTGTCCTGTGGGCCTTGCTGAGTTCTTCACCTTGAAAATGTTGAAAATGTTACCGTGACAGTGGGATTTCCTAGGCTGTGGGAACCTTCTGCCATCTCCAGAGGTTTTAGATGGGGAGGGGAGAGGGGATAAACCAGCAGTGTTTTCTTCTGGAATGTTTCCTTGGAAAATTGCCCCCTGCTATAGCCTTGTCTTAATAACCCGGGAGTAGAAAACAGGGGAAATTAGATCATGTGCTTTCGACTTAGCGTTACAGAGCGGATGGAAAATACGCCGGCAGTAAATCCTGCCCGGCTGCTTTAACTTGCTGCTTTTCAAGTGCCCGTTTGGTCTTCGCTTTGGATCGGCACAAATAATGGTTACAGGGGCTTTGCCACGTGGATCTTGGAAGATTTGACCTTTGGCAGTGTCTGCATCCAGGTTTCGTACCCATCAGATTGGGGCCTCGGTCACTAAAATAGGAAACATCAAACAGCCTTTTTTTGTAAAATTTGAAGTTGAGCGAATTCAAAACAAACTGATTTGAAGCTCTTCTGATGGGGAGGAGTAACAGGGTTACCTGCAGACAAATAAATTATGAGTTTTTTAATGAAAATTCCTAAAGTGTAGTTCCACCTCAACATTGAGGAGCAACTTCTTTGTTGGGAGGGTGACGGAGCCTGGCGCAGGCTGCCCAGAGAGGTGCTGGAGTCTCCTTCTCTGGAGACTTTCCAACCCCCCCTGGATCTGTTGCTGTGTGGCCTGCCCTGGGGGATCCTGCTCTGGCAGGGGGGTTGGACTCGATGATCTCCAGAGGTCCCTTCCAACCCCTACCAGTCTAGAATTTTATGATTCCTTCTCTGCTTTTCTGACCCTTGCTTTAAACTCGGTTTTCCAGAGAGCTTAAAATCCAAGAATGTTGCTTCATCTTCTGAAGCGTGTGGTAAACTTTTTGTTTGTGTTTTTTTTTTGTTTTGTTTTCTTTTCTTTTTTTCCTACAGTCATCCTACTCCCAGTTACTGGCAGCTACATGCCTTACCAAACTGGTGTCACGCACAAACAACCCGTTACCGTTGGAACAGCGAATAGATATCCGTAAGTACAAGACTGAATTTTCCTCACTGCGCTAACAGAAACGTTTGTCCTGTGGAAATTTCATCTGCAGGTGGGAGGTTTGCTGCAAGCTGCTGCTTTTGACGGTTTCTGCCCAAAAAGCAAAGAAATATTGCTCTTAGGTGGCAGCTTCGCCTGTATCGTTAGCTGGCGGAGTTCAAGGCTGAATACACGGCGTTTTTCCAGATGGAAAAGAATAACCGCTCTGTGGTCTTGTGAATAAACCACTTGCCTGTAATAAACTTCTTAAGGAGCCTGAAATCCATGTGGGGCTTGCCACATCTCTCCTTAAAATCTGAAAATCCTTTGCTGGGTCTCCAAAATGCCCCTTGGAGGATTTCCGAAGGGAGCAGGCAGCCCATCGCCCTGCTCTCTCCTGGGGAGCGGCTCAGTCTTCTTTTCCTGGGAGGAAGGAGTCCGACTGCCGCCCGGTCAGCTTGCCTTTTTACTGATCATGTGGTAGATGATCAGCCCCGAGGAAAGGTCTTGAAATATTTTCAGTTTTTCTTGCCTTTCGCACGTGCTTACAGAGGATTGGCCTTAAGCTGATCGTACAAACCAAGTTCAGCTTGGAGGGAGGAAGTCTGCCCTGTCTCTAACCGCTCGCCAGATCCCGTCCCACAGCTTTTAGTATGTTAAAGGCACAAGTCAAAAGTCCCCATTCGTATCTAACCCGCTCCTGTGCTGAGCTTTTCTTTGAACAACTCTCAAAAAGACACTTTTTTTTTTTTTCTCCTACCAGCGTTACCGTCTCAGTTCCATCTGCCAAGATTTTCTCTACAAATCCACCTCTTCTCTGTGTTTCAGGGAACTATGTGCTCAACTACCTTGCCACTAGGCCCAAGCTGGCAACGTTTGTCACACAGGCACTAATCCAGCTCTATGCCAGGATCACAAAGTTGGGCTGGTTTGACTGTCAGAAGGACGAATACGTCTTCAGGAACGTCATCACCGACGTCACCAGGTTTTTACAGGTCAGATGGGTTACAAGATGAATACATCTCAAAGTCTGTGCCTTTCCAGTTCTTGTTTTGCACTTTGATCACCTCTGTCCAGTCTCCCATCTGTGCATTTTTTGATGGAATAGTGACACCCGAGGCTCAGCGGCCGGCAAGTGGCAGGAGGGGTCAGATTTTTATAATATAAAGTTGTGCTGGAAACTTCCACTGTTAATAGTCGCTGGTAAGACACATCTCT
>VWZK01015691.1:75760-98336 GCA_013396935.1 Baryphthengus martii | reverse complement strand
CTGGATGGGGACCTGTACTGCCAGCTTAGGATGCCTGTCCCACCTCAGGTCCCACCTTGCGTGGACAGCAGCTCTCAGTCGCACCGCTGCCGTTCAGGTTGCCAAAGCACTGGGCATGCGCTCTAGCTGGAGTTTCTACAGTTCTCTGCTTAGCAGTGAACATTTTTGCTGTTGAGGTAAATGTCTTTGTTTCAGTTTGTACCCCAGATCGGACCCTCTCTGCTCTGCCACAAGACTCATTGAGATCAGGACTCCCCTGAGTGGCTGTTGTGGTTTAAGAGCTCTCCTCACCATCACACACTGATGGTGTGCACATTGCTTTTCACAGCATAAAAGAAGAAAGGGCAGTTGTAAACCACCTACAGCATCATGAATAAGGAGCAGACTAATGCCACCTAGAGAGCAGCACCTCACGGCATGATGGTGGTCACTTAAGGTGTTTGAACAGGAGCTCAAATAATCGTGAGTGTCCACCCAAATTCAAAGCTACATTTTCTGAAACCCGGGACTGAAACATTTTGTCCACAAAGAATATCTTTAAAATCATTATGAATGAACACTGAGATATAAGGTGGAGTAATTGTTTCATCCTCTCTTAAATTTTTGTACTGGCTGGAAATTGTACTGACACTTTAAAACATCAAATTAACTAAGGTGTTTTTCAGCTCTGATTTAAGAGGGTTTAGGGTGAATGAAAGAGAAAAGAGCTACACACAGTGAAATAATATCCCACATATCTCTGTTTGAGGCTCAGAGCAAGCCTCACAGAGCAGGATTCCTATCAGCCCTCTCTCCCCTTCCCCCTTCCCTCCCAAGGGAGGATAAAAAAGGGAACGAGGAAGGAAGTGCCTCAGACGAAATTGAAAGTTAAGAGTATGAACAAAAATTTGTAAGTGACAGAAATAAACAGGGAAAGGGAATACGAAGGGCAGAGAGATATACAAGCATATACAAAAGCAGCTCTGGGATGGTGAGGGATTGTGCAAAGCACATGGAGCCAGGCCCTGCTGTGCTGAGGGGCAGCCCCAGCAGCAGCACAGCCCCAGGGAGAAAGAAAAGAGAGTGACAGCGCCAACTTGCTGTCCTTTTATAGAGTGTGGCAGGGAAGGGGAGGGAACACCAGCTGTCTGACACCTCAGGGTCCAAGAGTTACCACCTCTCTGGCCCTCCCTCAATTTGGTAACTCTTAAACCACCACACCAGGTAACCTGACGAAAGCCCTCTAAATAACTGTTTGAAAATAATACTTTGTTATACTGAAACTAATACTGTATTGAACTAGTTGGAAAATTATATTGACTTGAGTCAAAAATGTTTTATCTATCTCTAGTATTTGTGATTGTAAGCAGTGTATTTATTTATTAGGTGTTGCTATTGGCAAAATTAACACCTCATATATTTCTCCAAGAAAGGACAGTCATCCAGGATTCAGCACATGGCTGGACAAACATGAAGAGAGAAATTAAGTTTCACTGAGAAGGTGGGAAAAAAGATAGAAAATAATAATAAAGTAAAAAAATTATGGAGGTAGCTGAGTGGAATCAGATAATCTAAAGACCAAAGATCATCTGTAGAACCAAATAAATAATTCAGGCAGACCCTTGAGCCTCAGGGATCCTGGGTGGAACTGGCAACTGAGCTCTCCCAGCCCTTGCCTGCTGATGTGGATTGATAACCTGACAGCTCTGCTGCCACTGTGCCAGAGGCTACTCCCTCCCCTGGCTGATCTTGACAGTCTCCAACATTGGTTTGCCTTGTTCTGAAACAGCCATCATTTCCCAGCCTCATATGATGGTGTCTGCTCTCAGATACCACCTTGTATTGGGTTTGGGTGAGATGGAGTTACTGTTGCCCAGAGTAACAGTTTGGGCTTTGTATTGGGAGGCAGATAAGATGCCCGTCTTGTGGCTGCTGCTGAGCAGCACTCGCACAGCACCAAGGCTGGCTTTCCAACATCTTCCCTGTCCCTGCCCAGTGAGATGGGGTGGGCAAGATCTTGGGAGGGGACAGAGTCAGGACAGCTGACCCAAACTGACCAAAGAGGTATTCCACACCATGTGATGTCAGCTCAAGTATGAAAGGGAGAGAATGGAGGAGGAGGAGAGGGTCATCCGTTTGTGAAGACGTTTGCCCTCCGAGCAACCACTCTGCGTACCAGAGCCCTGCTTCCCAGGAAAGGCCAGACATCGCCTGCTGATGGGAAGCAGAGAATAAAATCTTGTTTTGCTTTGTGCATCCGCGGCTNAGGTATTCCACACCATGTGATGTCAGCTCAAGTATGAAAGGGAGAGAATGGAGGAGGAGGAGAGGGTCATCCGTTTGTGAAGACGTTTGCCCTCCGAGCAACCACTCTGCGTACCAGAGCCCTGCTTCCCAGGAAAGGCCAGACATCGCCTGCTGATGGGAAGCAGAGAATAAAATCTTGTTTTGCTTTGTGCATCCGCGGCTTGCTTTTTACTTTTTTTGCCTTTTCCTATTAAACTGCCTTTATCATACCCCACGGACTCTTCCCATCTTACTCTCTCCCCCCTTGTTGTGCTGAGGGAAGTAGGAGGGAGTGATTGAGCAACTTGGTGGGTACGTGGCACTCAGCCAAGGTCAACCCACCACAGTCTTTTTTGGCGCCCAATGTGGGGCTCGACAGCGGCAGTGTTTTACAAGGCCCTCGGATCCAGTGGCCCCTACAAAAAATTCTGCTTGTTGGTTCCAGTAGAAACTCCCCACATAGCTAATACATCGCGACCCCATAAATTCAGAGGTACATCAATCACATAAGGACCTATCATTGCTACCTGTCCATCAGAGTTAATAACTTGCAAAGGCAATGGGCTTTGTTGGCTGTTTGTCGCTCCTCCAATACCAGCAACTGCAGCACCTGGGGAAACAGTGGGCCACAAACTCGGCCAACACTCGGCCGGTGGCTCTGCCCGCTCTTCGGCTGCGGCCGGCGGAGCGCACCCTGTCGGGCGGGGAGGCGGGAAAAGCGGCCGCGTCGCGTTCTCTCTCCGTTTTCCAGCTGCGGGTGGTGGAACGCGGCACCCAGCCGAAGTGAACCCACCACACATCTCCTGCTGAACTGAAGGCCAACTCATTGACATATTTCTCCTGCAGGAACTTCCATGTGCTACATACGCGGGGCGGTACATTTTGAAAAAAGTTCTAACACGAATAAAATACCCATCAGCCATCTGACCTTCCTGATGTGGGCAGGAATGTGGGAGCCCTGGCAGGGTGATAGTGTTTCAGGCACAAAGGTATCCGCAGGTTGAAGTCCCGGTGACATTTAGATTCCCACTGCTTGGTCACATCTGAAAGTATGATTAAATTTTCTGAGGTGCCTTGGGGCACTTGCATTTCAACCTCACATTGTTCTTAATGTACATATTAATTATTTGCAATCTCTACAGCGAAACGTGCTGCAGCCTCAGGAGAGCTACGTCAGGCGGTAGAGGCTAGTCCTTGGATTTCTGATGACTTCCTCACCTCCAGATTTCTGAAATCCAATGCCGTCGTGAATCTCGATAGCTGGCAGACTAGATGATTCTGGAAAACCAGCCTGTATATGTCAAACATCAGTTGCAAAAGATGCTTTCAGATTATTGTCCCTAACATACTGAAGAAGGATCAGGTAAAGGAAAGAATGAGAAAATTAGTGCGTTTTTAGGAAGAGCAAAACACAGAGGGAGACCCTGGCTATTTTTCAGGCTCTATCATATAATAAGAAACATTCAAAACTGGGAAGTGTTGAAGGGAGATAAGGGACACATACACAGGGGCAGTTACGTTGCAGGTGATAATCTGCAGGAACCTGAGAGAAGCCAACCAACCTAATCTTCTTAGGTTTATCTCTGAGAAGAGTAAAAAGTGTTATGCAGTGTTGAGATACACAATTCCAGTCTGTGCGAGGATGCAGATAAAAGCAACACGGAGCATCCTAGGAGCCACTGCAGCCCAATTAAGAGAAAATACTGAACTTAATCCCGTAAGACTCAGCTCAGTGATTCTTTGCTAAGGCAGCAGAGTTCAGCGTAAACAAGTTAAATATGCAGATATAAAACTGAATTGTGTAATAAACATGGATAGAGAGCTTGCCTTTCCCTTTAATGCATGGGAAGAGCGCAGTAAATGGGCCAAGAAGCCAGGGGAGAGCCAGCAATGTGATGTTTGAACGATATGTTCCCATTTTCCGTTGAAGTCTGGATAAACCTGCGTGTGCTTATGTTAAAGACTTCAGGGGCTTGGGGCGGGGGGAGCCATACAGCCCCTCTGTGCTGCCCAGGCTGTTTCTGAATGAGAGCTTGTGCTGTATTTAACATCAGCCGCATCATCCAGCTGCTAGGGGAGTGGGAAGAGGCAAATACTGGTGTGGAAAGGTGTCTGGGGCTGAGCCACGGTGTCTGTGGGGGTTCATAACAGTTCCTGAGTACATAAAGGGCATAAATACCAAAGGAAGTCGGTGGTTATACAGTGTGGGGCCCAGGGGTGTAGCAAGGGTAATGGGGTGGAAGTAAAAGAGCGGAGATAGCAGCTGACTGTAAGGGAAAATCTTCCTAGCTAATCAACCTATACGGTGATGCCCTTTTCAGATGGGAAGAGCTATTGAAATGGGGCAAACTAATTCTTCCTTCAAGAGTTTCTCAAGTTCATTAGGGGCTACCAGAGGCCCGGATGTGGATTACCACTTCATGTAATTCTGCTGATGGAGTGGAGCTACAGAGAAGAATAACCACATGCAGGCTGTAAAGCGCATGTGGGAACGGCCCCGATATTTCTGCCATGTCGGGTGAGCGCTCGCCTCTCAGCTGCCATGGCAGCCTGATGGAGAACGTGACCTCACTGGAGACGTGCTGACTCCCCCCCCATCTGCTGCTGCTGTGCCCTCACTGTGCAGTGTGGCATCCTGCAGAGATGCCTGCACATGTAGGTGTGTTGTGGCGCACTGTGATGTCATCTGTAGAGCTGAAATGGAGTCGTACTGATGAAGTCCTCTGCTTCTAAGTGGTGGTAGTTAGGTGCCGTGCCGTGTGGGTAAAGCTACGCCGCGTTCGCTTGCTGGTGCTGAGTACGGTTGAACTGCATGTAACTTATCCTGGAATACCATGTTGGAAGGGACCTCAGGGATCATCTTGTCCAACCTGTCTTGACAAAAAGCACAGTCTAGACGAGACGGCCCAGCAAGCTGTCCAGTTGAATCTTAAAACTCTCCAGTGTTGGAGAATCCACCATGTCCCTGGGGAGATTATTCCAATGTCTGATTGTTCTCATTATGAAAAATTTTCCTCTTGTGTCCAATCAGAATCTCCCCAGGATTAATTTGTACCCATTACCCCTCATCTTTTCCATGTGACTCCTTGTAAAAAGGGTCTCCATCTTTGTAGCCACCCTTTAAATACTGGAACAGGGTGATAAGGTCTCCCTTAAGTCTTCCTTTCTCAAGGCTGAACAACCCAGTTCTCTTAGCCTTTCTTGGATCATCTTTGTAGTCCTTCTCCGGATCCTCTCCAGCCTGTCCACATCTTTTGTGTACAGCAAGTAGGTTTGTATAGCAGGTGTGTTTGTTCCTGCTGCACGCAGAGCAGATTCAAATGGAATTTCACAAAGAGAACAACCCATAAGGCACAATACAGCAGAGAACAGTCTGAATGCTTAGTTTCACACTGCTTTGGGAAAACCAAGAAAGATAGACTTGTGTAAGCATTCAGTCTGAGGGGACTAATTCTCTTCTAAAGCATGCATTCTTACCATTTGAATTGTTAAAAACATTATTTATTTGTTATAAGCAGATACGTTCTAAAGAAGTCTGACTGCGTGCATTATTGTGTGCAGCAAAGATAATCTTATCTTACTGTATTCTGGTGTATTTTCTGTATTTTAGAGCTGCCATTACACACACCTCTACTGGAGACCACTGGGGTGTTCCTTCAGTACCTAATCTAATTTTCTTTAAGCCTCCCATAATTCTTCCCCAAGGAAGGGGGTGTTTTACCCGCTGTAGCATCTAACCTCATCCTTAGGGGGTCTTAAAAGCACAGCTATTAAAATAATGTCAGTTACTGATGTTTTCTCTTCCCCAGTATCAGTTACTGGCATTTTCTCTGCCCTGGTCCTCCCCACTGGTGAAGTGTCTTGTTGATGCTGGGAATGCAAAAAACTCAAAGACTGTAATTTCTGGAAAGAATCAAAGTGTCTTTTCCAGTAGGCAGGTAGGAGAATTGGGGCATCTTTCTCTCAGGATGGCCATGTGAATGCCGTGGTTCTTCATGCTCTTTTGTACATGCCAACAGCTTCAAGTTGCTCCTTTTGCACCTGATCTAGGAGACTGCAACAACAGCATCAGGTGGTGCTGATGGCTTTCCACACCAGAGAGACAGCATTTCTGAGTACATGTTCTTGGGTTTTGGGTAGAAATCTCAAATGCCAGCAGTAGGGATGTCTCTGATGTCTTCTGCATGTTGTGTAAAACTGTGCAGCTCCTGCCCACTGAGCAGTGAGGCTTTTTTCTTCATTGCTTTGTTTTTACTCTGAGATGTTCAGGTGCAGCCATAATAATTTTCTCTGAATGAGCGAGAAGGAAAAGTCTCTTTTTCTTCCGTGTGAGAAACCTCAACTCAGAGGTGCTCACGAAGGGCTGGCCAGCTGGCCTCGCACCGCAGCCCCCCGTTCACATTCTTTGTATTTAACAAGAGCACGTCCTGCTCCAGAGCCCTCTGTCCCACACATGAGGAAGCCAGGCGGGAACAGAGAGACATAAATGTCATCTTTTGGGTTGTTTATTTTTAATGTCCTGGGTTTTGCTGACTATCACAGTGGTAAACCTGGTTTGGTTTCATTGGTGTCCTGCATTTGCCTGAGCGAGAAAGTCAGGCATTGTCCTTGAGAAGCATCATTCACAGTATTTAAAAGGGAAACACATTGCTGTAGGCTTCTGTTTTCCTCCAATTTGTAGTGTCTTTTGGTTTTATTAAGAAAAATGTTTCCATGTCTGAATATACACAAGCACAAATACCAGTGTTACTCAGCTGATTATTTTGGGGTTTTTTCATCTCCGTCATGCACAAGAGGGAATTTGTTTGGCACTTTTCCTCTCTGACAATTTTTGTTAATATAATAGAAGGGAACAGAAGGCGGCCAGATTATTCCATTATACCATCTGAAAGAAACCCAACAACGCAACCCAACCTATTATTTGTACCAAACGCAGTGGATTTTTCCCTGATCCCTACACAGGGTGCGTTTCTCCACACCCATCTGAAACAATGCGTTATATGTCAGTCCTTCACAGTGTAGCCCTATCAACATTTGGTGATTAAAAATGTTATTTGCAAACTGTCTGATGCCTATATGATAAATACTGAAAGGAGTTTAATGTCATGGTTAAGTATTTTTAAATGCAACTTTGAATGAGCAATTACTTTCCTTGCTGTCTGTTGTTCATCTCCAAGTTATTTATCAGTCTAAATGAAAAGGCAATGAGATGTGGATTGTTTCCCAATTCAGCATGAATAGGCAGGGAGGATTTGTGTGTGTGAGGCTGTTGGCCCAGCAGGCCACAAGCAACTGTAGAAACGTATGTGTCTGGACCCTACACACTGGTGTGCAGCTGCACTGTGGGAGAGACTTTGACACAAACTGGATGGAGGTTGACTCTTCACACCTACATCTGACACTGAAAGCAGAGATTTCCAAAAGTGACGTTGGAAAATAAGCTGAAAATAATCATAGGAATGTTGTCAGTTGTTCTTACGTAAATGATGGCGCTAATGGCAATACTAAACTGACAGTTGATAGGTATAAAAGCGTTAGCCTTTTAAACATTGCTTCTTTTCCAAGTATTCTGATCTATTGCATGTGTCTCATCTAATCAGAAGCCGTTACAGGACCCAGCAAACCACAAAGAAACCACCAAGGTAGAGCCCAGCAGGGCTCCATGTATTCCCTATTGCAAAATAACTTTGGCACTGCCTCACCGCACGCCTCTGTCCTGCCTCAGACACAGTTTGCTTTGTGTTGTACTTCATCAAGTGTTTGTGAAACACACTGAGTCTCTTCCTCTGGTATTTTCCTTTGTCTTTTCCTTGCCTTTACCCCTTTCTTTGTCACTGCCAGCATTCTTTGTTTACCATATTTCTTCTCTTTTTCTTGTTTTCACTGGAACGCCTTTCTGTACGGTGAATATTTGCCCTTCTTTGCTCACAGGCAATTACAGTTGTTCTCTGTTTTCTTTCTTTTCATTTTCCTGTCAATCAACTGATATTTATTCTTACTGATGTCCATGCATAGGTGCATATACTTGTCCATCTGCCAGGTGCCACACACTGACCTGCAGGAGGGACAGGGATGCATTGCTAAACGAGGGGTGTTAGTAATGAAAACCAGCAGGAACAGTTGGCTGAGAAGCAAACGAAAGACCTGGAAGCTTCTATCCAGAGGCAGGAGAGTCCAACTTGCATTTCCAGACATGCTATCTATTTTACCCACTCCAGAGCTACAGCTGAGAAATGGCAGGAGTCATCGATGAACAGATGCAGCCAAGAGAGTATTTGCTTTATTTAAATAATTGGGTTTTTCTGTTGTTTTCCTCTTCTCTCCTGTATGCTACTGGCAACAGCATGACCTAGCTAAAAAATGTGTTCTTTCTGTTCCATTCTAGCGCCTCTCTTGGTTACAATTTAGTATCTAGAGGTGATGCAGTTAATAAAATGTTGTCATCTCTGTGGAATCAACATTTATGGCATGACACATGGATTGGCTGAATTCCAATGCAATTCTGATCTATCATGTAGAACTATTTTTTTTGACAACCTCTCAAAATTCATGTAAAATCCACCCAGGCATCCCTTCAACTTTAACATACAATTTATATTTAAATTATGTAGCATGGGTTAATAAATGTGGTGCTCACTTAATGATTAATACATGATTTAGAAGTCTTCTGTGGAGTTCCTCATTCAGAGATCCTAAGACCAGATGTAGACCATCAGCATAATGATGGTCTGGTGTGACCCTTTGAATCAAATACCTGCCTACCTGTGGAGATGGAGCAGCTTTGTAGAAAGGCATCCTGCCTTGACATGTGCTTTGACTGAAGGATTTACCCTGGATAAGCTGATCCAGTAATGAATTTCCTTCAGACTTAAAAAGTTCCCTCATTTTCATAGCTTGAATGTGAATTTGTCTAACTACAGCTCTCAGCCTTGGGAATGTGTACCTTTACCTGCTAGCTTAAAAAGAGCTCTTCTAAAAGGAGTCCTCTCTGTATATTCCCAAAAATGATTGAGTCTTCTCTTCCCCACTTCTCACCTGAACCAAAGGTAGGTTTCTTTATTTTGTTACTTTTGAGCAAGTTTTTCAGACCTTGAATTATTTTTCTGAGTTTCCTTTAAACACTCTGTCATTATCAATGTTACTTTTACAGTGAGGAACTAGGACTGCAGGCAGTGTTATAACACTGCTGTTAATATTTAATATAACGGTAATTCCACCGCCCTGTTCCTGTGTGAGGTATAAGAGAGTCCCTGGTTTCCAAAATGCAGGCTGGCAGTCTGTGATTTATTCCAGGCAGCAGTGAATTAGCCAGCGCAGAGCTCAGTGGTGCCACAGATAGATGTTTCCAGGTTGCTGGGAGATCTCTTTAAAGCTCTCTCAGGTGTGTCTCTGCTACTCTGCATCTGGTATGATACAGCAGAGTTATTTCTTTTTATGACTCAGTGTTGCTATTTTATCTGACAGTGATATCATGCTTCATTGACAGACCTGCCAGCGTATGGATTGTCACTAATTATACCGGTGTTTTAAATGTTTACCTGTAAAGCACCAGTGGAAATGCCACCGCTCACGTTGGCAATTTGATTCTGGTCTTACTAATCTTACTGTCATCCATTGACCCTCAGTTCAAATCCTTCAACTTTCTCATGAAGTTGGGTGCACATGTGTGGACACAGATCCCGAGCTGAATCCATGCCATAGCTGAAGTGATGCTTCAGTGTTTTACAGACTCCACATTTCTCATCTTTTTACAGTATTATTGAATCATATTTGCTTTCTGGTCCTGTACAATTTCTGAATCCAGGGAAGCGGTACCACTAAGGGGCCAGTTGTCTCGTTCTGTGTTTGCACTGTTGGCTGGTTGATCTTTCATCACCGTAGTTGTGTACTTCTCTTTCAACCTATTTTTTCAGTCTATTTTTTCAATTCATAAAACCCATTTTGAATTTTCTTCCTGTCCTCCGATTGCCTCATCGTCCCTCTCACCTTAGCATCATCCGCAGAGTTGGTAAGAATAATTTTCAATCCATCATCCCCAAATGAAGGATAACAAGGATTGTGACTGGATGCAGAATGTAATAGAGCCCTGCAGAGCCACGCATGAGGTTTCTTTCCCATTTTACCCTAGTAACTATTCAGAGTGTGATTTTTCCAACATTGTACTTGCCAAGTATTAGATTCACCCAGACCACATTTCCTTAACCTCAGGAGCAGTGTGGAAGGCTTGCTAAAGTCAACATATGACCTGCTATTTCATCCCTATGCACAGCATCTGTTATCCTGTTACCGAAGAACATCAGAATGATTTCACGCCGTTTGTTCTTGACAAACCCCTGCTGCCTGCTACTCATCTCCTTGTTATTTTCTGCTGCTTATAGATAATGGCTGTAGGAAAATATTTTTCCAAGAATAAGTTTCTTTGACTGCTATGGAGTTCACTGTTTCTTCTCTGTTTCCTCCTCTGCCTCTCTTACGTTGCATCTTCTGAAGGATGCTGGACAATCTTGTCTCCTTCATTCCTAAATAGCCCCATTGACCCAAAAGTTATTTCAAGTGTCTCTTCAAGTTTGCCCTCCTTGTTGGTCAAACTTTCTGAGCCAGTGCCTGTCATAAAAAGTTTTTCTCGCCATTCTTTCCCTTCACCCTGTTGGTGATCTTTCATTTCCTACCCTTCCCTTTATTGTAAATTGACTCTTTTTAGTGCTGGGCTTTCTCTTTGTGGTTCCTGCGATGGGCAACGGTGTTTCCCTTTTCTTTATTTCGTTGACTCTTCAGTTCCTTCCAGATCTGCCATTCACCTTCAATTTCTTGTTTCTGCCTTTTAATTTTCCTCTCTTTCTCATCTGCCATGGACTGTCCCAGTGAATACTTTCTTTTAGACTGTTTGCATGATCTTTAAATTACTGTGTCCTCTAATTTATAGCACATGCTATTTGCCCTGCTGCACTATTTAATTCTCTAAAAGGTTTCAGGTAGAGTGGTTTGTGTGTACGACACAAGCAAAGCGCAGCTGTGTTGCATAGCCTCCATATGCATTTACTTTCTCCTTTTACTTAGTGTTTTGGGAAACAGCCTTTTTCACTCCATTATTTCCAGAGTCATGGAAGCGTGAAGGTGGTTCTCCAGGCAATGGCAGAGGTGTGAGAACTGCTGAATCACCCGTGCCCTGACAATACCTTTCCTGAGTGCTGCAGTGATACAGAGCAGGATTTGGTGGTTATTATGGGGTACATTACCCACTGGTACATGAACAAATAAGGAGTTCTGTTTCTTGTGGAATTTCAATAGTGAGACATCCATAAACTCCTTTAAAACAGGGTACAAAGAAAACATAGCTATGTACTAGATGCTGATGTTTGCAAAGCATGGGCACGTGTATATAGAGTGACGCAGTCATTCCTGGTCAGATTTATTCCAAAAACTTCTATTTGTTTTTTATACAGCTTCTCATTAATCAGCAATACATATAGGCACTATTGATGTACATTTTAAATAAGTACTGCAGCAAAAATTCACCATGATCAATACTTATTTTTTTTTTAATTTTAGTGATGTATCTGTAAATGGTTAGCTGTACCTGGCTTGCTACAGCATAACCCAAACAGTATCAGTCAGTAGAAGACTTCCAGTTGATTCATGTGGATTTGTACAGGTCCATGTAAAGCATTTAACCTCAAAGTAGGAGCGAATCATAGAAATCTAGGAATCTGAAAATATGTATTACCTACTCTGAAAGAAAGAAATGGAAATGCAGAAGAAAGATACCTAGACCTACAGAGACAGCAGCTGCCACACAAGGTAGTGGTTCACAAGCGCTTCCCTCTTATCTTTTGGCTCAGGGGATAGTATACATGCACTCTGATGTTTGAAGTAGGTTGGGTAGAATTTAACTTTTGGCTCAAGGGACCCTTTAGTTTATTAAATATGGATGTTTTTGCTGGGGAGCGGTCGCAGGTGGAAGCACGGTTTCTTTCTGTAGCACATCACTTTTCTTAAGTGTATGCATTTGGGAAAGAAAACTTGGCTTGTCTGTGCCTAAATCTTTTCTGTCTGGATCTACCTGTAAGAAATACGAATAAAAACTGTCAGATGGTAACAATTGAAGGATCTCTTAAGTGTGCGGCAGTGTGATTGTAGCTGCCTTCAAATCTGTGAATTCAGCTGCCTTGTCAAAAGGCTGGCCTTTGAGCAGCACTGCTGGGAGGTCTGCGTTACCTGTAATTATACAGAGAAAATTGCTCAAGTTAATACCGCGTCTAAACGCAGCACTAACATCTGCCCGTCTTGGCAGTAAGACAGCGACCACAAATACACAATGCAAGAGGCTGTCAGATATTCTGGCCTGTGCAGTAACTTGCTCTTCTAAGAAAAAAATTTCCATCTCCAGTTATTAATCAGGCTGTGGGTGATCTTTCCGAGCTCTGAAGCTATGGGATCTATCACTCATCCATCAGCATGTGTCCCGCTCTTCCTACAAGCATCAGTTTCTGTCCGGATGCTACTGAGGAGAAATCAGACCTGCTGCTGAGTGGGCTGTGGGGGAGAGTGACAGTCTCATACTAATGAAGCAATCGGGTTATGAGCTGCTTTGCATTTCTGCTCCTGCTTTTGCAGGAACCTAGAACTGGACTGTTTCTTGCTGCGACTGCAGGAATCCCCAGGAGCTGTTCACAGTTCTCTTTGCTTCCAGCCTTTGGTGTAGTCTCATACAAGTGTGTTTCAGAAAACATAACTTTCAATGGCCTGACACTTCCCAGTCTCTTCTGTTGCTTGGCTGTAGTGCTATCAATCAAATTGTTCTTGTTGGCTAACTGGTTTTAAATCTCTTGTGGAAAAATTGTTCCAAGATCGTACTATGTAAGGACAAATGTGCGACTGCTCTGCCAGGCTAATTCATTCATGAAAATAAACTGGTACAGTATCAGTTTGAAGTTTTTAGGCCTTGAAATGATTTAAAATCTCTTAAAAGAAAGACTGGGGTTGAAACTTTGTCTCCGAGGCGTCATTTTTAACTCAGCAGTAAGCTCTGATGGTCTTTTCTTTAAATTGCCTATTGTACAGATGCCTACCAAGAAAGTGCTTCTATGGGACTGTTTGTGTTTAGTACTGGCATTTATTTCATTTCATGTGACAAGTGACTTGGCTTCTGGATCTAGTAATCACTCGTTCATGTCCCAACGGGGCAGGTTTTTGACCTACTGAGAGGCTGTGGTTTGGTTTGGGAGCACAGGCTGGCTGGGCAGAGGGCGGCCGCGGTCACAGGTCCCCCCCAAGCCTGGATGGCTCCTGGCACCCGTCCGTGTGGGCTTCATTTGGCATTTCAGTCAGGCGAGAGGAGTGGGAGCGCTAGGCTGCCCGGGCTCTGTTAGCAAAAGCCGCTGTTGATGTTGTCTGTGCTGTTTCAGTGAAGCTGCCTGTGGGCTGCAGGACCGTTTGATATGGACTTCAATAGTGCAGCTCCTGGACCCGTGGAGACCTCAGCGTCAGCCACCCCACAGAGCCCTCCTTGTCTGTGGGATGTGCGTGTGCTGTATGCCCACGTTATTGGATTTTTATCACTTAATTATTTTTTTCCATAATGAAATCTACTTAGGAGTTATTGATGGTGCTCATGGAGATGGGGTCCCGCCTGCTAAAGCCCAGCTGGCTGCGTGCTGCCTGGCCTGCCTTCCACATGTCATCTGCAGACTTCACTAAAGACAGTGCCACCCAATTAAGGTTTTAAATGTCTGAAAGCCTTTCATATCTGTTGTGATTGATATTCCACAATTGTGGGGGTTCTTGCCAGATTTCAGGTTAAGCTTCATAGCTTTTTAAAATTTTTTTTTATTATCCTAAGGCTTTGATCGTTCAGACGAACTGATGAAATCCAGAGGATTGCTGAATGAAGCTGAATGAATTCTGCTTTATTCTTCAGCATAGTTGTGCTTTTCACTCACAAATAAATACCTGGTTTCTGCTTTTTTTGGAAAGATGGGGAAATCGAAGAATTTAAGTCAGCCTTACATTACGGCAATTTTATTTTAAGCAGATTTTCTGCCTTTTTTTTTTGTCTTCGCAGTATTATCATATGGCAGCTAAACTAATGAATATATAATTTTCTTTCCTTTCTGCTTGTCACGCCCTGCTAACATGGACATCTACAAAGGCTCAGGTTGGTGTTGCAATGTGTCTTCATCTTATCTTATTGTTCTCATTTAGTAAAAAGGGGCTTCGATGTTGTTCTTAATCAGCTTTTTTTCCCTTCCTCTCTTTAAAACTGGATCCAACATGATAACTGCGTAATAGATTCATCCAGAGAGGTGCCACATTTGTTTGCTACCCCTGAAACTATCCTTCAGCTGCAGCGAAATGTGCTGTTTCAAAAACACGGGACATTGATTTATTTATATCTACTTAAATTTGCTATGCTTGCCTAGCTTTGTGACAGGGAGACAGCAGAAGCTACAGCACCTACAGCTTCTAGAATCAGCAAAAATGCACCAAACCTCTCACTAGCGAGTTTCTGCCTTGCTTTAGATGCCTGTATTTGACAACATAATAAAATGGCATTTGTTGTTATCTCATCTATATTCAATAGTTTCTTGATAGTGAAGAAAGATAATTAAGAAGTAAGTAAAAAGCAGAGCCACAGGAACTGGCCATTTCTGATTGTATTTGCATATCTTCCAGTCATACTTTAACATCTCCTTTTTTTTTTTTTTTTTTATGTAACTCTGAGACTAAATTGTCTTGCCTGTGTATTTCAGGTATAAATACCCAATATTCAGGTATTTATACCCAAAATCTACGTGATATGTGCATTGTTAGACTCCCTGCTGTGTTCTGCTCCTCAAAGGCTGTAGTGACAGTAAAGCCTTGAGTAAAACTCAGGAGGCAGGTTCAGGACTGGGAGCTGTGTGTTCTCCCTTATTTTCTCATGTTGAGTGATGCCAGCTTCTTATTTTCATCTCTAGGAATGAGCACTCACGCTTTACCATATTACATTTTGGTGGTTTTAATGCCTTACATAAAATAAAACCAATTACCGCTGGTAAATACGAATTAATAAACCTTGCTGAGCAACATGTTGGTTCTGTAAGTGTGATCTGTAATGACGGGGGTTCGACAGAGCTCGCTTCAATTAAGTTTTTAAACAAGGCATTTTCCACTCGTTGCACTTAAGAATTTGAAATACAGCGGTGTCTCTCTTTGCATATTTAATCATCCATTAGAAGAAAATAAGGGATTCACTAGGAGCATTTTGCAAAGTCCAGCAAAAGACTAGACACAGTGAAAGGATCTAAAGGCCACGGTGAGGGAAAGTGGAGCATCCGGATGTCTTTATAGCAAGAATACTCTGCTGCTTTCCTAATATCTCCTCTCTTCCTCATTTTACAGCTAGAATTTTACAGTGCTGCTTTTTTAGATGGTTTCATCCTGAAATGTCTTTATCTGTACTTTTCAGTATCTGATTTTAAGCTGAGGTGTCATCCAGTTACTGCAAGAAATAGGGCATTTCCAGATTCAGCCCCCCACACCCCGAGGGCTCCCTCGCCAGCCTCTAATAAATCACTCAGTTCTTCATCCTCAATTTTTCTCATGTGTAAATTAGGATTAAAGTTGAGCAGTTTTGAGGGTCAGGCTATAAATAGATAATCAAGAGCCAGGGAATCTTCAGAGGATGGATAATTGTTTTTACCCTTTCTACTCAGTGAGAATCATTTTTCAGTGGTGTTTCTGAAGACCATCACCGTGGCTAGTCCCTTAGAGTAATGGTGAAGGGTTTGTTTCGGGAGGAGCTTCCCTACTGCCCGCAGAGCAGAGCCTGGGGATTGATAAGTCTTTCTGTTTATGTAACTGTTGTCCTGACTCTTCATTCATATTTTGTGCTTAGAGTAAAATTGACCCCATTGGCTACAAAGTTTTAGGCTGGTCTAGGTTTTCTATAAACTTAGCTCAACGCCAGTCAAGGCATTGCATAACCTTAGCAGGACTCTTAATTGATTTTCTTTTTTTGGTACCACAAAGGAGGTAAAAAACACTCCTGCTTTGATTTGGATATAAATGAAAACTAAAAGTGCTGAATTTGCTTCACGAATGTTTGTGCAGGAATCTGCTAGAGGCATAAAAAATTCAGGAATTCTGGTATTTCAGAAGTCTTACCACATGCTGGTCTATTCAAAGTTTTGTGCTGTAAACCATTCTTGAGCTATACTTTTCAAATTTGGGGGGCTATTTGTGGCATCCAAATGCCTAAAGAGAAATGTTCATCAGTGAAACGGCTGCCTTTCAAAATCCAAATTGCTTGAAAATTAATTGTTCAGTTAGTTTTAATACTAGTGAGCGGTTAGCATATTTCTGGCGATTGTGATCAATATATAAACTAGCATGAAATAAAATCAATTTTATTTTAAAGAGAACTATTTAATGTTGAAATTTTAATGAGGTCTTTTCTGTGATGTAGTGTTTGTTAATGTGCAAGTACTTGTCCTTCAGATATGCAGTTAATTTGGCAAAGCTTTTAAATGCGTGCTTAGATCTGCCATATCAAACATGCACTTAAGTAATTAACAAAGTAAGTACTCCATTTCGAATTACATTTTAAAGAATTAAACTCATTATTAGAAATTATCTGTTTTGGATTAAATGGCATGCGAAGGCAATAGTAAAGAATTATAAAAAATACTGAGTTAATATATGGGCACCTTACAACCAAAAAAGAGATTTGAATGAACTGGCTGGAGTCAACATAGAAGTCAAATTTGTAGGTAAGTGCAATGGATGGACATCTTCGGAGCTGTATCTCCCAGTGTGCTCCAGCTCCGTTCATGTCAGGCTGGTTACGAGAGAAGTGCCGGCTGTGGTCCAGATTTCACAAAGTGGTGGCCATAAGCTACAAGAGGAAGAGAGGGCTACTTTTGCACAGTGATATCCCACCGCTGCCTTCTCTTGCAGCCTGGATAAGCAGGGAATATAAAAGTGAGTGTGCAAAAAGTATTACAAGTGAGTAAATTGCTCAGTAGGAGTGGGTTTAATATCTGCACTTGAATTTCTTTACCAGCAATTGTCTTTGCAAATCAGAATAAATCATCTGTCTTTGCTATTGAGATCTTTTCTAGCTGTAGTGTTATTCTTGGTGGTCTTCGTAGTTTAAAAGTAGGCTGTTATTTCTTCAGTTCTGGCTGTTTCGATGTGTTAGGTCTAATGTAACCTTGGTATAAGGGCAGTGATGTGAAATAAACTTATGTTAGCAAAGAATTTAGCCCATTTTTATTAGAAATGAATAGCACAATGTTGTCCTCGGGGATTCAGGCAGCTGCTACAGTGATCAGTTTGGTTGTTCTAATATAATAAGCAGATATTGACTTTAGTTGAGGTGAACACCAAGATTTACTGTCTTGAAAGCTAAAGTATTGACTGAGGGAAAACCAGAGTCAATATTTACCTTGAGGGACAATAAATCTGGATGTTCGCTGAAATATGAAGTCACTATGATTTTCAGAAGTGTTGAACCTTGTTCTGTCTAGTTTAGTCTGCAAGTGGTCATCAAAGAAGATACCTGAAGTATAGGTATGAATTTCTTTTAATGACTCGCATCAGTTGAGCAAGTACACCTGTTTCTACATATCCTTTGCAAGGTCAGCATTATTCTTGACCTCCATTTAAGCAACTAAGTTACAGAACGCTGTAAATCACACCAAAGCCCTCTGGTGGTTAGATATTTTGACTTTTCAGTAAAATGCAGGTATCGGCTATTAAAAGAGAAAGCAGATAGGTTTATGTTTGTGTATCTTGTTGAAGTAACTGTCGGTCGATGTCAGGATACTTTAGCAAGGACTCAGGGTTTGCATTTGTGTGAATGGGTACTGGCTTCTTTTATTAGGGCAAACCTGTAGCAGTTTCTGTACATCTTCCCTTTAATTTTTTTACAACTGTGCCCATCAACTTGACTTTGTGATTCAGTTGTTAGTGTATTCCAGGTTAGTTGCGACTCCAGAGTAATACAGTGGTCCTATGAAAGTCAGAAACAAAGCTCCCATTGACTTCAGTCCAGCATCAGTTTACCCCTTGGTTCATGGAGCCCAAAGCCCAGCACGTGAATATGAATAAAAATTGAGGACAGCAGTTAATTGCCTAAAATACTAAAAGTATTTTGATTGGATTTATTTCTTCAAAGAGTTGAAGGTGAGGCGCTGAGGGGTGGAGCCAGGCTGGTCCCCTGGACTCTGAGGTCTGCAGCTCCACACAGGTCAGGTGTCTGCAGTTTCCAGCAGTCCCTGTGCCCTTGGCATGGACTTCATTTAATTTCTGCCCTTAGGAGATGGACTGTGGTAGTACAGCTCAGTGTCCGTGTGTTGGGTGCCTCAGTTTGAAGGTTTTTTTTGTAAATGCACTGTCATAGTGGGTTTGCATAAGCTTGCAGAAGGGTGAGTATTAAGTGGATTATTTTCAAAAGAATTGTTGCCTTTGTACTTGGGAAGAGAAGTGGTGTAGCTGGACAAGAAACTTCTGTATCTGCAGCAGAGGTTGCAGCTGGCAAATGTGATGTGAGACAGGACACTGAGAGTGTGTCTAATCTGAAGTTTGGATGCACTCTGTGTTGCAGCTGGGGATCCTTGGGAGCACATCCCAACGTCCTCCAGGCACTTTGGGTCCCTGGGTTGGGCGAGGAGTGAATGAGGGGACCATGTCCCATCCCAGCTTCTGTTCATGGTTAATACAGGGTGCTCCCACAGACCCAGGAGGTGAGAAGTGATTCTAGGTTGTCCTAGTTGATGGGACCCAAAGACCAGCAAAGATTAGCCAAAATCCTTTGAAAATGCAAAATCAAGAACATCGTCTGTTTGACCCCCTTAAGTATCACAGCTGTTAGCAAAAGATAGGAGTGAAAGGCTTTAAGGTTTGTTGGTTGGTGTTTTTTTCAAATACAAAAAAAATAAAAGAGGAATTGGAAGTGATTGAAAAGAAATAATGGCAAGCCAGGAGAGAAAACACAAGAAGAAAACATTTTCCTGTTGAGGAAAGAAATACATGCCACATCTACTGTGGATTTTAAATTTAGAGTAACAAATTAAATTTACAGCTTTTGAAACACATAGGCACAGAGTTTCATCTGTGGAAACCTTGCATCTCTTTGAGATTCCAGTTTAAAAGCGTAATGGAGTCTACTGATACGTGTTGTAACTTGCTCTGAAGAAATCTGCCCCTCCCAATGCAGCGTGGTGGTTATTTACACCTTCCCAGCATCTCAGAGGTACTACTGGACGTGGTGTTGCTTGGTGCCAACACAGGACGGAGAGAGGTTGTTGACAGATGGGATGTGCAGTGGTGTCAGCACAATAACTTAGGAAAACAGGTTATTTGCAACAATTATATTTACAATAATATAATTATATAACAATTATATTTAATATAATTGTAACCTGGGAATCCTGACTGAATTAGAAGTATGGAATGGGTCAGAAGCAGAACACCTGGGTGTTGAGGTACAGCGGGATCATGGGAACACTGTTGTGTGTCCTCCCTCGTCTGGTGCAGAGCCGGGTGTCTGTTGGTTGGAGGAGAGCTGATGGAGTTTCATATGTAATCTTACCAGCTTGACACAGTTAGACAAGGGCCAATGAAAAACCTCTTTTTGAGGCTTTTTGAAGCTGGGAAAAGCCCATTGCCTGTGCTGGGGGCTGTCAGTTGGTGGGTGGGCTTCTGAGAGAGCCTGGGCGGAGTCAGCACCGCCCACCATTGATCAGGCCACCAGGCTATAAGAAGCCTCAGGGAGGGAAGCAACCAGTTGCTGCCCACAGAACACCAGGCGAGCAACTAATGCTTTTGTGTGATCCGGTGGGTGCTGCAGGCTGGCTGCAGCTCGTGGGGCAGGGTGCTGAGCCTCTGCTCGTGCACAAGGTAAGCTCAATCCCTCTGAGTGGTCAGAGGTCAAGGTGCTCATCCCAACTCACCCTTGAGTTCACAAGGTGTCAGTTGCTTATAGAGATCTAGCCGTAGTTGCTACCTGGCTGAAGGCTATTGTTAGGAAAACTGTGGGCACCCAGACAGAGGTCCCACGCAAACATGTAGGCGTCCAGGCCTCTGGCTGCAGAGCGTGCCGGAGCCTGGCACTTGCAATGGAGGGTACCAGAGACAACACCTGTGTCAGATATAACAGGTGAATGATCTGCTCAGCCAGGTGGCTGAGTTGAAGGATGAAGTGGAGAGGTTGAGGAGCATCAAGCAGAGAGAGAGAGATTGACTGGTGGACCCACTCCCTGAGAGAAAGGAAACAGGTTGAGGCCCCACATAAATCAGAGGATCCCCTCCCCACTTGTCACCAGGTAGTAGGAGGGGGCTTCAGAGAAGAGGGGGAATAGAAACAGGTCCCTGCTTGAGGAAGCAGGCGAATCCCCTCCCGGCCTCCCTCATCTTCCCTGCTATCCTTGCACAACAGGTATGGGGTCCTGCAGGAGGAACTGGCTGTTGGAGAGGAGAATGGTTCACCCAGGCCAGAAATGCCAGAAAGACCGAGTCACCATAGACCCGGCAGCACAACTGGCTCCAAAAGGAAAAGCAGATGAGTCATTGTTGTGGGTGACTCCTGAGGAGGGCGAAGGGGCCAATACGCTGTCCTGACGCACTTCATGGGGAAGTCGGCTGCCTCCCTGGGGCATGTGTTAGGGACAAACTTCCTGCCGTAGTAAACCTCTCTGATTATTACCCCCTCTTAGTATTTCAGGTGGGTAGTGATGAAGTGGGTAGAAGAAGTTCAAAATCAATTAAAAGAGATTTCTAGAATCTTGGGACAGCTGCTTAAGGGATCAGGAATGCAAGCTGTGTTCTCCTCTATCCCTTCAGTGGCAATCATGAATGAGGACCTTAATAGGAAGAGACAACAGGTCAACTCATGGCTCTGGGACTGGTCTTATCAGCAGGGCTTTGCATTTTTTGATTATGGGCTGCTATACAAGACACTCAGCCTGCTGGTGGCAGGTGGGATGCACCTGTCCCAGAGAGGGGAAAGGATTTGGGGGCAAGAGTTAGCAGGGCTCATTGACAGTGCTTTAAACTTCATAAAAATATGAAGAGGGAAGGGGAGATGACTGGGCCTGTTAGGAATAAGCTCAAGGAAGGCATGCCAGGGCTTGAAGGATGATGGACTAGTGAGGACTCTCACTCTGCCATTTCATTTGAGAGAAGGGATAGACATTTAGAAATCATGGAAGCACCTGAGAAGGGTCTCACAGGAAGTGGGGCCCACACTCACAAAAAGGTGTTGGATTTATTAGCTCATCTGAAGTGCATCTCTACCAATGCACGCAGTATGAGCAACAAACAGGGGGAGCTTGAAGCCATGATGCACCAGGAAAACTATGACATAGTGGCTATCACAGAAACGTGGTGGGATGCCTCACATGACTGGAGTGCCACAGTTGACAGCTACAAGCTCTTCAGGAGGGATAGACAGGGAAGGAGAGGTGATGGAGTGGCCCTGTATGTTAGAGAATGCTATGAGAGCTCAGAAATGAAGTATAGTGATGACTGGGTTGAGAGTGTTTGGATTTGTGATGATAGGATTGAATTTTTATGGGTAAGAATCGGGGGGGAAGGCTAATAAGGCAGATGTCATGGTAGGGGTCTGTTATAGACCACCTGACAAGGATGAAGAAGCTGATGAAGTGTTCTACAGGCAGCTGGGTAAGGTCTCAGAATCGCTACCCCTTGTTCTTGTGGGGGACTTCAACTTACCAGATGTCTATTGGAAACACAATACAGCAGACAGGAACCAGTCACGGAGATTCCTGGATTGTGTGGAAGATAGATAACTTCCTAACACAACTAGTGACCAAGCCAATTAGGGAGGGCTCTCTACTAGACCTGCTGTTTGTGAACAGAGAAAGACCAGTGGGAGATGTGAAGGCTGGTGGCCGTCTTGGGCAAAGCGACCATGTGATGGTGGAGTTTTCACTCCTTAGGGAAGTAAGGAGGGAGGTCAGTAGAACTACCTCCTTGGACTTGAAGAAGGCGGACTTTGACATGTTTAGGAGATTGGTCGATAGCGTCCCTTGGGAGCTAGTCCTCAAAGACACAGGAGTCCAGGAAGGCTGGACATTCCTCAAGAGGGAAGTCCTCAAGGCACAGGAGCTAGCTGTTCCTGTGTACCGTAAAACAAGCCGGCGTGGTAGAAGGTCGGCCTGGCTAAGCAGAGAGCTTTGGGGAGAACTTAGACTTTCTTTTTTTACCTATCGGCTATGGAAAAAGGGGCAGGCAAATCAGGAAGAGTACAAGGTTGTTGCAAGGTTATGCAGGGAGAAAATTAGGAAGGCCAAAGTTCATCTAGAAC
>VWZK01015691.1:15804-71499 GCA_013396935.1 Baryphthengus martii | reverse complement strand
TTTTGGGGGGGGGGTGGAGGGTGGGAGGGGCTGGGGAGGGAGTAGTTGGAAGGAAGGCTATTGATTTACTGTTACTTTAATGGTGAGAACTGAACGACTCCACAGCAGCAAGGCTAAGGAGATTTTATGTGGAAGAAGAAATTTTCGATGTGTTGTATTTTTCCAGGACGGCGCTTTGTGCTTCGTACAAAGCAACAGAGAACACTGTATCTTCAAATCACCTTCTGCAGACAAGCTGGATTCAAAATAAATAACTTTTATTCATTATTGTAATAGAACTGTTGATGCACTCATTTGTTTAAACCTAAAAATCTGCTAAACTACTGTATCTCAGTATGCTGCTTCTTACAACCTGAATATCCAGCATCTTTTAAGAATGTTTCTCAAGCTTTTGGCTGTATTTTTTTTTCTCTACATAGATACCATAGTTCAGGTGAATGCACGGTCGTGTATGATTAGGAGATGTGTTAGAGATAAGTCACTTGCAGGGGAAAAAAAAGGGCATTTACAGTTCTTGTGTATAAAAATGAGATTTGTAGGATGCATGAAATTTCATTCTTTTATGGTAAATGACTTACAAAGGTATGTTAGAAGCAAAGGTAAATGAGTGCTGATTTTAAGTTTGTACCTTCTGAAACAAAAAAGGATGCAGTACATACAGTCCTGATGAATGACGTATGATGGATGACAGCGAGAGCAGTCAGAGCAAATGAAATTGTAATGAAGTTCCTCTTCTGGCTGCAGGAAATAGCTGTTATTTATCCTGTTTCCTAAGATGCCGCATGCATACTACTGCTATATACTTAAAAATCCTTTGGCAAGTCAGTAATGAATAAATGAACTTAAAGCTATTACAGCCCCCTTAGCATCAGGAGCGTAAGCCAGGGTATTTTTCCGTGCACTCTTTCCTGGATTTGGCAGAGGCGTTGTTGCAGAGATGCTAACCTGGACCGTTCAGATGAACACTTTTGATTCTTTCTCCTGGCAGGTGTACGAGGCAGTCCCATGCTACAGCGAGTGCAATCAGTATTCTTGGGTAGTAGAACCGTGGTCTCCATGCAAAATCAACAGCGAACAAAATTCCCTCCACTGCGGAGAAGGAATACAAACGAGGAAAGTCAGGTGCGTGAAGACAAAAGCACAGGTACTCCAGTTTAAAAAAAAGCTGATACGTACTTGCATAAAGCCGCAATACCTGGCCATCTGACATTGAATACGTTGCAGAGGCCCGTGTACTTCAAATGAAAAGAAACACGTGTTTTATGTGCAATGGTTTACAGGAAGAGCATCCCAGAGATGCAGCCTTGTGTTACAATCAAGACATCTTTCAGGAAAATGGAATGATGTTTAAATTAGAATTCTTCAACCTAAATGCCATACGTACATGAAGCCCCCTGAGGTGCAAAGCCTCCATATTCTGATTTGCTAACGTTTTCCCCAAGTAATGGCGCCGCGTGCACCAGAATGGCACTCGTTATTAGTGAATATTCATTCCCCGGGCACGGTGAAATGCTGAGATATTTCCAAATAATAATTGAGATGTTACTAGCAGAAGCACAAAGGATTGTTCTTGCTGGTTGTCATTTTCTGTTTGCTCATCTGCCAGCCGATCAAAGTTAAAATCCCTCTGTATGAAGTTTGAAATGTTTATTTAAAGCAGTTATTGAAATCTGTGAGTAACAAAAGCATGTTGTGCACGTAGCTGGGTTTGATTTGCATTAACATGATTAATTCTGGTTTTTGACCTGCCATGCTGCATATAGCTATCATTTCACATGTAGTGTCCTATATGGGGTCAAGCAGACCTGTTAATATCCATTGCTTCTGTAGTATGCTGATGACCTTCTAATTAAAATGTCTCTTTTCTGTGTAGGTGTGTACATACTGCTGAGGACCATGGAGGGGAGACTGTGCCCAACGCGCTGTGTAATCAGGCTGAAATCCCAGATATAATGCAGAAGTGTAGCTTGTACTGTCCCGGTGAGTGTGCGGTGTCTGACTGGGGACAGTGGAGCAAGTGTCCGCAGGTAGGTTCTGCTGCTTATGTCTCTGACAATGTTCCTCACGCATTGATCTTCTCTGTCCTTCAGGCCTTTCATAGGATAGTTATTTTCTAAGAAAGTAAATTATTTTCTAAGGGAAGGTAGGCCTCATGGATCCTGCCGGCATGGCTGAATCTGGAGATACTTACAGTTCTACAGAGACTGAGCTATAGAAAGTTAGTTAGCAAACCCCGTAGTTATTACTGTGACATTTGATTCCACTCGTCCTTCCATTTGGTCTACGGGAAAGGACCTGTGTAGGTACAGCGAGTGAAGGGATAAGTATTCTAGCTGCAGTAAGGGCTGTCTGCGGTAGGAAATATTTGCAGAGAAGAGCTGTGTGAGTGATACACGGCTGCTGTAACAACCTGCTGTTAAACCGTGCTGGTGGCACTCCGATGGACAGGTCTTAGGCCTGAGGGAATGACGGCTCTCCCTTCCCAACAGACACTATTTCTATCCAGTGTCTCCTTCTCCTCAAAACCTTGAGGGAAGATTTGAGGCAACAGCAGAGCACGGCAGCAAGATGCCTGAACAATTTGTTATATCATGAAATACTCAAAACTTTCTGAATTATGCAAGGACTCAAGGCACCGACAAATGCTCTGTGTTTTTCTGTGTGTGCAAAATGGAAAGAAGCTGCAAATTCTGTCATGTGAAAACTCTCTGGCCTGAAAGCATGTAATGTCAAACCTATTGTTTCTCCCTGATCAGAGTTGAAATAGGTGCCAGGTTTAATCTCAGGGTGTTGGTTTTTTTTTAATAGACTTGCTTGATGTATTTAAGTGACAAACACATATTCATTGCCCCTGTGTTAACAGGGCCATTATCAAAAGTCTGAGTGGTTATTGGACAGGTATTTATACTACTGCTGGCACAGGTAATTTCCTTCCATAATATTTTGTGTAGCATATCAATATACTCGGTAAGAACGTGTCAAATAAAATCTTGTGTTTCATTTCCTGCATTCACCTCCCCCTGAGCAGCATAGCTTTGAAGTATAACGCTCTTGCAGCTGATACAGATGCTTGGATGCCTTTCAAAGTCCCGCTGTGGTTGGGCTGTGTCTTTGCCATTGACTTTTTCTTTTTGCAGAGATAGATTTTCTTCATTTTAGCATGAAGTAAACTGATGCAGAGATCTTCAAGGATCAGTTGGGTATTGGGTATTTTTCAGGTGCCTTGGTGGCAGTCAGTTTGTCATGAAGGACTGCCAGAGGCTTTAAGCATCCCAGCATCCCTAAGACACCCCGAGGTTTGGCCTGAAGGCTCCTTTTTGGCAATGGTGAAGCCTCTGTAGCCCACAAAAGCGGGAGAGGGATGCCCAGATCTCATGGGCTGCACTCCATCAGGCAGTGTAGTTCTTGGCAGTTGCAGGGCTGAGTGCCACAGTCCCTGTGTCTCCTTGTACATCCTTTTGCCATGGTGGATGTTAATTCATAAATGGGAGGGCATCTGGATGCCAATGCAATTAACCGAACAATATGTTTCACAAGCTGTTCTGCAATGCTTTGTTGTGAAACTGAGATGACTGTGAGCTGGTGGAGCATGTGTTTAAATAGTTCTGTCCAGATACGTGGCAATAAACAACTTGAAGTTTTATGGATAGATAAAAGTCTCCCTTTGACGAGTTTACAGCAGTGCTGTCTCACTTTTATAGCTACTGTGACTATTTGTGTTTGGGTTTGAGAGGGGACCACCCAGCACAGGCCCTCCCTGGCTGCACATGCTTAACATCTGCAAGGCAAGCGCTGGGAGTGCAAGTGCTGTAAGTGCAGAACAGCTGTACCACCACGATGGTGTATCTTCAGTATCTAGGGGGTACAGGTATGATGGGGCAGGGATCGAAGGAAAAGTGGTGGCCAGGAGTCAGGCATTGCCAGCACCCGAGTAATTAATGCAGCCCTCCATCTCCTGAATCGCCACTGGGAAAGGTGGTCCTTGAGAATGGCCACAAGCTGGTGGAGTCAGTGGAGTTACAAAGGCAATGGAGCCTACAGAGGATCATCTGTAAGGGAAGAGTTATGTGTGGTCACTGGTTGCAAGTGAGAGCTATGGTCTGGACCTTTCCTGGAGACCCTAGGTATAGACACACGTGTATGGGAGTCTGCAGCTGGAGCTGAATCTCACGTTAAGTCTTTTGGTCAGACCTGTTGTGCCTTCAGCCTTGCAACAAATGTCTTCCTATGGAGCCCAAAACCAAAAAGTTTGTGTGCGTAGAACCTCTTGCTCGTTAGGGCTGTCTGTTTAATTGTGTTTGAGAGAATTTTACTCAATAGCTAGGATACTCGTGCATGGTTTCTGACTCATGTCAAACTGGAAGTAAATGCTTATCTTCTGAGGGTGGATAAAACGCTTTTTGCATATTCCTCGAAAATCCGTTTTCTAAGTATGACTCCTTTCTCTTCTACAAGTAATCCAAAAAAATCTGAAGGATCACACTCTTGCAAAGAAAAAGCAAAAGCGTAACTTCTGGCTGCTCTTTTTCAAGCACATTTTACATTTCATATAAAAATAGTTGGCACTCTCTTAGTTGTAGCACTCTTGTGAGGCAGCTGCCAAAGAGCGTTCCGGGAAATCTTCCTGTTTCTCTGGTCATGTTTGGCTTGCTGGAGATAAAGAGGATTTATGAAACTTGACAAATTCTAGTTTGTAAGAAATGAACAATCACCGTTTCAGCCTCATCTTTGCCTGAGTAGCTCTTTGATTTGAGATATTTACCTAAGATTTTGGTCAGGTGAGAATTCTTTTCCAGTCGCTTTGGTGTTCTGCTCATAATTTAGAGTGTTGATAATAAATTTATCTTGATAGCAGAATAAGTAATTCTTATCAGCTGAATATAAAAAGGCCTTTTAGATTATCCAGTGTAGCTTTTGTCAATATGCCATTGTACTCTGGATATTTTCTAGGGTATTACTCGATTTTTATCTTGTAGCAATATTCTTCCCATGTGAATTTTCCGCTTTTGGGATGGTAAATGATCTTGAATCATGTTGAAATCAATGAGTCATAAAGGTTGTGACTGCTTTGTCAATAGGACGTTTTTTTCTTCAATACATCTTTCTGTTAAAATGTTTTACTTTTCCTACTGTTTTTGTCTGCACTTCCCTTTTGCTTTTAAATATTGGTGTTTCCAGGGTGGTCTTCTGTAGTTTCAGATGCTCCCAGAATCCCTTTATGTGTGTTTTCCAAATGAATTGCAATTTTTGCATCTTTATGATAGTACTATTTAACACTGCTACCCAAACCTAAATTTGAATATTTCCTTGAATGGCACTTTGCAGTGACCCAGAAATGCAGCTGTCTGAAATGTAGTATTTTGAGGTTACTTTTGAGTTTTTGTGTCTTTACTGAATTCAAGAACGTCATAATTGCTGATTGAAAACTTCCCTGTTATTCTCACATTCTCTATTGTGAGAAGTAAATACAAAATGGTTTTCCTTCTGATTGAAGACTGTTTTTTGGCTCATAAAGTTTTCTTCTTTGTCGCTAAGTAACATCCACGTAACTTAAATATCGAGGCTTTAAAGCCATTTAAAATAACAGTTTGAAGCTTGCTAGTCAGGATAAAAAAAAATCATGAGCAAATTAGATCGACTTGCATTTTGCTTCAGAGATTTCATATTCATTCCAGCTACAATAGCGTGTTCAGTCAGACATCATCACTTGATTGCTCAAAGACCCAGCTAAACAATCTGGAAACTGAAATCCTATCATCTCTGTTACATATTCAGTGATCGGATAACACGCGCTACCTGCGGTGTCTCGACTTTGTATTCATCTGACTTGGAAATGTAATTAATTGACTTCAATTGAATTCATCAAAGCATTCTTAAAAAGAGTTAACATGCGAGTTGCACTACAAGTCCCTCCAATAATTATCTCAAATTTATTTTGCCGTGTGGATAGCTGTCGTAGCCCCCGTAGCCGATCGAGCGGCCTCCTCATTTGCCTCAGCTGTTGGCATTTCTAGCAGCTAATTCCAAGAGGTCTGAAATTAGTTAATTATAGGAGGTTACATGTCTAGTGAATCAGAACAGCTGTCCCTGTTTCGGTGAGCATTTTCCTCATGGATCAATAGCATCGTACAGTGCTCAGGACTTGTGACGATTGAGTTGTGGTTCTCTTGAATCTGTTGGGTGGGGGAAATGTAATACTGCAAAAACCGATGGTATTAAACGTGGCACCAGGCGATACAGCCAGCTCTCAGGTTTTGCAGTGACTTTCATCATAGGTGTGAGTCTGAGTCGATACGGTATGGAAATGTCAACTGGAAGGGAAATTGAGAACTCTTGTAGATGCTGGGGCTCGCTGCCTGCGTTACCAAAGCGTTCGTCATGACTAGTACCTTTATACGTGTTTTTGGAAGAGGACCTGTAGTATGGAGGGTGGATTGAAGAATGCAACTTGCACAGAATTGTATTTCTAGGTCAAGAGATGATTTATCTGGGTCAAGCATGAGAATTATGCTGGTCCAAGGCATTTTGGAAGAACCAACACTGCTCCTTATGCAAAGCTGTGACTTGATAGCTTTTTGAAAAAGTTGGTAACTGCTCTTTTTTTTTTTTTCAGATTCGTTCATTTATTTTTATTCTTCTTTATTAACAAATTTTTTTAAGTAATGGTTATATATGGAGGCAGATAAGGTTTCAGAACCTAGATGCATCTCAAAAAAGAAAATTTATGCGAACGCATTTTCATTTCAAAAGACTGCTCATGTTATTGTAAATGGCTTGTTAAATTGTTACAAAACATCCACATCAGCATGAACAATAGAACGGTTCATTGCACTGTTAAAAATAGTCAAGTCCTGTTGCTGCCAATGCATTTACCTTAGTTTGAGGTTGTACATTTTCCTTATGAATAGCCAGTTAAATACAGTGTGGCCAGCTATTTATAGTGCATTAGGCATTGTACAAGCTGTTTGATAAATTAAGCAGCTTAGAGGGCTCTCTGATGGGTTACAACCTTTGTGCTGTACAATTATGATGCACATGAAAGCCCAGATCTGTGGACAGCTTTTTAAATCCATCACAGAGAAGGTCTAATAGTGTATATTAGCGTGTGATACGTTAACCACTCTTAACTCTGGAACTTAGCACTCATAACCTCATGGTGTTATTTTATTTAGCATCCTTCTCTTCTAGAACAATGTCTGATCTGTTTTTTTTCTGGAGCAAAGGCTGGGTGCTTCATGTCCTCACTTTTCATGTTAGCTTAGAACAGTGACTGGTGGTCATGGTGGAAAAATCTGATTGCCTAAGCAAAGCAAAATGTTAAAAAAATGCAGTAATTAATAGTGCCAGTAATTCCTCCATAGAACCAACGTGATGGCTTTTATAATTTCTCGATGGTCCTTTGGTAAAAACTCAGATTCATACCTACTTTAACATTTTATGTACCTCTCATTGCTTCAGAATACTTTGTTTCTGTATTAGTTTATATAATCTAGTCTACAAATCTCTGACTCTTAACTGAGTTGGCACCTAATCTTGAAGGTACATAATGTTCTCCAGGCCTCAGACCTTCTATCTTCATGCATCACAGCTACCTCCATTTCTTAGGAATTGTTTCCTCTCTTACATAATCGTCATCCATATTCATCATCCTTTTTTGATCTGTAGAGTGGGTTCCAGCTGTCCAGATTAGAGGCAGAAATTGGGAAAAGCTTTTCTGCTTTCTAAGCAAGCACGAAACTCTGATGGTCCCCAAGCTGCAGGAAGAATCACTTGCCCTTCCAGGTACCACCAACCCTTTGACAGAACAGAGCCTCAGTTTTCCTGAAAAGATCAGGTGAAGGTGTCAAATCTGGATTGAGAGTTGCTCTTATTACAGTTTGCTGGAGGTATCCCTGGAGCTGAGACCCAAGCAAGAGGCTGAATTTCACCCCACCTTCTTTTTCTCTTTCCTCTACACGAGATCTGTGCAAGAGTTGCTCAATCTGATCCCAGCAGGGATCGGTGAGCTCTCTGTGTGTGGAGGGCTTCAGCACCTGCACGAGGTTCTGCATTGCGCTCAGTTCCACCATCACCTGCCTTTGACACTGCCCAAATCAATCTTAATAAATGGTTGCACTCTAATTCTGTTGTGCCCAATTCATACCTGTTGTTGCATACCAAATTCTCCAGCTATGGAAGCTAGTTTAGGCATTTATAACCACAGGTGTGAAAATAAGTAGCATGACCATAAAGAGATACCTCAAAAATACAAGTTGAAGTTAAACTCCCACTACTGAACACTGCCGTTGTATGTACCTACCAGCCTTTCCCTGAAGTGTTGTTGGCTGCCCCTTTCCCTCATTCTTTGTACTTCCACTGTAGAAGAAATGTGGGCTAACGCTGAGCACAAACCAGCTGTGATTAACTTACAGGAGGTAACAGCTGACTTAAGCTTTTTTAAATTTAGTTTTACATTAATCTATGATCAGTGAAAGTAGTCGTTATTACTAGAACAGTAGGAAGTAAAATAATGTCTTTGAAAGTACAGCATCTACTCAGTGGGAAGAGAGGAGTTGTAAATGAAGATACTCAGTAAAGGATTGCTGAATCACAGTGGGTTTTATTTATTTAAAAACCCCAAAATTGCAGACTCATATATGCTTGTGATAAGAAATTTGGATTATTAGTGGGGTAGAGCAGATCCAGTCTCGATTTGTGTATCTGGATGGCACCTTCGCTCTTTCGTACGGAAGAGTATTTGAACAGCCAAGTTGGTTTTGTCATTTTCTTCTTTGTGAGGTTATTCAGAATCAACCCCTTCCGTACTCTTGCCCAAATCTTAATTCTGGGTTATATTTCTTTCTTTTACTAGCTTTTCTGTAGTATTACTGACTGCTCTTTCTGTCCTGCCTCCGAAAAATATAACTTGCCATTGATGGTGATCCATTTTTCTGTCAGCATTTTTTAAGATCCAGCTTCAGGACTAGATAAATACCATTGGCAAGTGATGGCAGTGGTGACAATAGTGATGTAATATCTTCCTCCTGCTGTGCAGCTTACACTCTTCTCTTCATTATTGCTTTTTAATACCCTCAGCATCTCCCTGCTGGAAACAATCCCTCTTCCTTAACTTTCCCCCATTCACATCCCCTAATGACTTTGATTCAGCCAAGCCATTCCTCAACCTTTGCCACGTGGTAAATATTTATTTTTTTCCTGCCTGGGGTTTTGGAGGGGTCATGCAGAAGTTGTGCACCCAAGCCCATTGAGATTCCAGGATGACTGGATACTCAGCTCCCTCTTGCTCTTTGAAAATCCCGGCTTTCATCTTTTTCTTTGCAAGTCTTTCCCTCCTGCTGCTTATTCAGTTCCATATATATTTGGCTCAATTTTTTACATAGTTAACTTGAAAGAGTAAGGCCAGAAAATCAATTATAAAACTAAATTGACTTCTCAATTGACGTAAAGAGAAATTCAACAAATAATATTACAGGGTATTAGTTACAGTTTGCCGACTTTGAATTTTTGCATGTTTCCCGTGTACTCAGCTTGATTAAATGAACGCTTTTCTTACAGAGATTTTTTTTTTTTATTATTATTATTCAAAACTGGTAAAAGTGGGTAGCTTATCTCATCCTCTCTGGCTTCTGAACAACATGGCTCATCGGTGCAGGGAGAACGCTGGCTTCAGAGCTGCAGTAAATCACCGATTTATTTGGATATTGGCAAACACCAGGTAGATTTTGACCTTTGACACTGGCCTACTACCCACCAGGAGGACATCTGAGAGGGAAAGTGCTCCTGCTAGCCAGGAAAGCTGGGTGGCTGTATGACAGCGTGTGCAGCGCTTGAGCTGCATCAGTGCCCTGGAATTGAGCATGATGGGGTGCAAGATAGATGGGGGAAAATAACATTTTATTAAAAGAAGTTACTTATAGATAAGTGATGCATATTTTCTGTCTGCAGGTTCTTATTTTGAAGGGAGTAAAACCAGGTATTTCCAAGGTGGCACAGGCTTAACTTCTTTCACAGCATTCATTGATTTTTTTTTTTTTCTCTTTTGTAGCATAATGCAGAGAAAAATTAATTAGGAGCAGCTACTGAGATACCTTCTTTGATTTATTTTTTTTAATTTGTTTTGTTTTATTGGCAAATCATTTAAGTTATTAGTGTTAGTTGTGAGAATGAAGAATCAGATTAGTTGCAGAAAAGGCAGTAAACTATTGGTAAACACTTAGGATAGGTTTAATTTTCAGATAATTAAGAACAGTTGGGTGTTTTAAATGACCTTGGATATTCAAATAAGATTTCCATTTAAAATCATTTGACAAAGTGTGTGTTGGCAATAAGAACATAATAGAATTTCCTTCACATAGTGTAAGCATAAGGAAAATAGACCCTGACAATGTTTTTAAGACTGGACCAGACTTTTTTGCTGATATTTATTCTGTTTAGTTATGCTAACATCTGTGCAACTAATCCATCTTACAGCAGTCTGAGATCTAGATTTATGCTGCAGTGACATTACTTTTCTCTTTAATATTCACGATACAGGAATTACCGATACTTTCACTCCTGAAGGGTTCAGTGTTTGCAGGCAGTTCGTTGTGTGATAATAAGCCCGTGGCTTAAAGCTGTTAGTTCTTTTTTGTGATTAAAGTACTCTATAGAAGAATTATGTTTTAAATTCCCAAGCATTTATGAAAATACGTTTCTACATGCATTGTGGGTTTTTTTGTTTTCTTTCCTGTTCCTGAGCAATCTTTAGTCTTAATGAGAGACTGTTAGGAATTAAATAGCCCATCGTGGCTGTGAATGCCTTTAATAGGGATTTATTTCCATGAAGTTTGCTGTGACCACTTCCATGCACCCATTCTCCCTGTACTGGATTACGGGGAAAACTCTGCTGAGTTTCAACAGGTCAAAGCCCCTGCCCTTGGGCTGCTTTTGTGTCCCAGCATCAGCGCAGCACCGCGTTCTCCATGGCTCAGCCAGTGCTTAAGTAAACCAAGGGGAAAACATAAGAAATGTGTAGGCAGAGCCAGATGACATCTCTGTGTGACATCCAAAGAGAAGAGCTCTCTTCCTCTACAGAGGAGGGGTGAGCAGGAGGCTGCAGGAGGGCATTTGTAGGGATGAGCAGATGCTTTCCTCTACGTAAAGAGGTTGTTTCTTGCAAGGCTGAAAGCACGTGGACACTATTGCTAAGTCTGCAGACAGAAAGGAAACAGCCCCGTACCACGGTGCTAAGGGACTCAGGATGGAGGGTCTGTTAAAGTAAACCGTTTTTGAGCCTCTGATGTGCAAACACAAAGGAAAACCGGCCTCAGTTGGTTCATATTCACATGAAAATGTAAACAAGCAAATCCTGGTTTATAGGCTGTTGTACATCAGTATTTGTATCACATCCTTTCAAAAGTCACCCTGTCTTGTTGCCAGCATCAGAACTGATAACACAGTTATAAATGTCCTTCCTAGAAAGGAAAGCTTTACTGTAATATCAGTGATTACTTTAAAAAGCATTAATTGCACCAGAAATCCTACCCATTATTCACTACTATGGCATTTTACTAGAAATCTTGGAAAAGGTGGAAAGCAGAGCACTGCAAAATGGCACGGTCTTTATTCCATTGTCCCCAAGGGTCCTTACTAAAAGTTATGGAAATAAATAGTATAGAAATGCCTAAAATAGCCAAACTAGGGTGGACAGAAGATGGCTTTTAGTTCTTACCTTTGAACCACATTTCTTTTCCTTCATATGCTTTTAAGTATCTTTAGAACAGAAGTCTGATTACGCTGTAGCTCGGTACGGCCGTGGATGTGCATGTAACAACCCCAGGCGGTCGGTGTCTGTGTGGTTTACTAGGGTCTCTTGTACTGTCCATCACTTTTGTCTATATAGGTGTGTGATCCGAATATTATGCAAACCCGGACGCGACAAGTGCTAAGGTCTTCTGTCAGCACAAAGCCCTGCCCTGAAGAGTCACAAATGAAGCCCTGTATTCTTAACCAAAATTGCTTCCAGTATCAGTACAATTTAACAGGTAGGTGTAACTTCCCAATCTACTCTCAGCAGGAAGTGACATCACTTAATTTGCTGTTCTACCTTTCCAAATATCTTTGCATGAAAGCTTCAACTCCTTCAGGGCTTTCTCCTCTTGTGTTTTTTAGTTATGTTTGCTTGTGGTGTTGGTTAAAGTCCTGACATGAAAAGAGTTATGTGTAGACGTCACTGACTTTAGTGAAGTTAATTACATGCCTACATTTATTTTTTCTCTCCACAAGTTAGTGGAGAAATGCACAGTTTTTAGTTTAAATTGTTATTGCAGGTCCACTGGAAACAGGTTAAAAGGGATCTCTTCTTTTTGGTGGGTTAGCAAGAGAATTAATGATGAAATGCCAGTTAAGAGTATCATTTGTGTGATTCAGGTGAAGCAAATAATACCAAAACCAGTCTGGTTTGAAGACTGATATGGCTTATACAGACAGACAGGAGATATTCAGAACAAAATGCTTTATTTAGCACCTTAGAAGCAACTAAATCTGTTGCAAACAAACAAAAAAAAAGAAAAGAAAAATTCCTTTTGTTTTGACCAGCTCAAATAAATGAGAAAGGCAGAGAGAGGAGAGATCTAAGAGGAGTTTAGGGGCTGGTAGGAAGGGAGAATGAAGCGGGATCAAATGTTTGCATATAAACTCAGCCTATTTGAAACAAAAGCCCTAGAAACACGCAGGCGGCAGCACGATGCCTTTTTTTATCATCGCATTTCAGAAATGCAGAACATTTAGGTGTTCATGTTTATCAGAGATGGAAGACACAAAGTAATAGGTTTTCTTCTCTTATTCTTCCTATTTGGTGGTGGTATCTGGAAATCTTAGTGGTCTGTGCTATGCTTTTTGTTTATTTTAAATAGTGTTTTAAGGCTCGTTTCAGTTTAGTTGTATTCTGGACATTATAATTTCAGACAAGTAACAAGATAAGAATTTTCTTCTACTAGAAATACTGGTTTTATTTCATGAGTATTAGAGGTTTGTTTTAAATAATGGAAAGCTTTGCCTTGAGACAAGAAATAGGTTAAACCAGAGTTACCCTTCAGAAACTTTCTCAGCTACTTTATCAAAGTGGAATTTTACTTCAGACAATACAGTCTTGTAAATGCTCCAACTGGGTTGAACTGATACAGTTTATCAGTGTTAAACAGTGCACTCTGATGTTCCAGTTTTGTTAGGGGGATATCTGAGTGCAAAGCCAGCAATTTCTCCTCTGAGACTTGCTACGTTTCAAGAGCAACTTTCGTTTGTGGGGGGTTGTTCTTGGGTTTGGGATGCCCTGACGTGGGGAAGCACCGCACTAGGTGAAGATAACCTGCATGTTGAGTAAAAAGATATTGAAAGAGTGCGATGGCCGTGACCTGCAGCAGCACCACATCCTTTGCTTTGTGTCTGCAGGCTGGAGCGGGTGCCAGCTGGGAGCCAATGCCACCTGCGGGCACGGAGAGCGGCGGCGCCTCCTGAGCTGCCGGCGCAGTGACGGGGCCACTGTCAGCATGCAGCTCTGCCAGCGGGTGAGGATGGAACACACGTGTGTACAGGGCAAGGGAGCAATTGAGGATTCATTTTCTTTCCAGAAAGCCAGTGCCTTCTGATCCACACCAAGGCATCATCCATAGATGGTGGAGGAGTTGTGTTCGGTGCTGCGAGTGCAGCGGTTGGGTACTTTGGGGAACTGAAGCATCCGCAGGGTGTTAGTGGGTGGTATCACTCCTTGACTCAAATGCATGGGGCGTGGCTACCAACCCTCCACCATCCCAGTGGCTCCAGCACAGCCAGTGACCAAAGAGATTGTGCCCTACTAGAAGTTTGAGATTGTCCTTTCAGAATAAAACCCAAACACCAAAGGACTCTTGGGTGTGAAATGCTTCAACACAAAAACCACTTTTACCAGTTGCACCCTTGGGAAAAGTCCTTGTAAGCAGCGATGCTGGTGTTGTGCCGGAGTCGCTTCCAATTTTTCATTTCCTGACTTGGTAGCTGGCTATGACAGGAGGTGGCCAGGGGGACCTGGGGAGACTGACGCCCGTGTTTCCTTGTCACCTCACAGCTTGGCCTGGAGAAGCCCATGCAGACGAGCAGTCGATGCGTGGTGAGCTGTGCGGTGGACTGCCGGCTCTCGGCATGGTCAGCCTGGTCGCAATGCTCCCATACGTGTGGCGCCGGCGGTGAGTCCCCTCCTACCCCCTTTCCCCCTCTGACACCTCATCATTGCAGCACAGATGGGACCCCAGGCAGTGGGTACAGAGTGCACAGCCCTGAGCGGGGGTAGAGAGCACAGGGATCATTCTGAGCCACACTGAGCCCTTTGGAGGTAATGCTGGACACTCTTGAGGTCCTGAGGTGCTGGGGGTTTTGAATAAAACAGACTGTTTTCGAAGTACTCTAAAGAGAAAAATGCAATTTAGGCAACCAAGTGGAGAGGTGCCTGGAGGATTATTTTATTAATTAATTCAAACTCTCAGAATTTGGTCACAGGAAACAACCCTAGAGACAGGAGAAGTACACAGAGCAAGCAAAGGGCTGAGGAAAGTTACCAGATTCTTAAGAAATGGATAATTAACCAAATACAAATCCTCTGGTAAAGTTACTTTTAATAATATAATTATATCCCACTGAACTAAAACCACTGTTTTTCATCATTTAGTATGTGCCTCTGTCTCCATCATATATCCAGAGGTCCTTTAGTGCTTGTATGACTCTAGGAACTTCAACGAGGATTTCTCTAGCCAGTAATGTTCACCAGCATACAAAAAGTGAAAGGATTAGGACCTTTTTTAACTTTATATGATTTAAAAACCCCTTTGAGTATAAATACGAGGAAATGTGAAGGTTTTATTCAAAGTAAGCTTGTGATATTATTTCCCAGGCTTCTGATGTGCATTAGATGTACAGCTAATGGTCTTTAAGATTCAAGAGCCATAATGTATATTTGAATCAAATTCACTTAAGGTCAAAAAGGAAAAAGCTCTTAACTTCCATAAAGTGATTCCTTCAGATGGATTTCGGAGATCAAAGCATGCTACAGAAAAAGCTTAATATTTGCATTAGTGGTGTTCTTTCTTTGCTGAGCTTTTAGCTCTTTTGTAAAGTAGTGCTTTCTTAACAGGAATGAATAATTCATGGACAGTGTTTTAACAACAACACACTAGGAATACTATTAAGTCCAAATTTTATTTTTTCTTCAAAATCCACTTTGGAGTGTTAATGCTCATGTTGCTGAACAGACTTAAATTGTTTTTTTGAGCGTTCTGTCACTTACTAAAATAAACAGAGCTGCGTGTGCAAAAGCAGGTTGTAACTTCATTATGGCTTTTGGCGTGCTAAAGGAGCCACTCACACTATATAATGCCTGCAGATTTTTTCATCCTGAGCTCTTACATTTCATAGTTGGCAAAAGGATGTACTCAAGTAAAGGTACATCTTGTATTCTGCCTCTGATCCTGAAATGCTTATGCAAGTCCTAAAGACTGGTTAAAGAGGATATGGTTGCCAGTGCAAACAAGGAGCAAACAGTTACTTCATGTCCTCAATCAGAGCTGGGCTTCTGCAGAGGAAAACTGGAAACACCTGAGCCCTGCTGAAGCAGACCTTCCAGTGAGTGTCCTGGCTGTAGATGCCAAACCTTACTAAGGCTACTTGAACCGCACAGTCAAGCCCAAGCTCAGCTCAGTCTATGGGTCATCTTCTGGTCCTCAAAGGTCATAACTCCATTGTACTGCTAGCTAGAGAGCTGACTCATACAGTTTAGGCCAGAGATGTGTACAATTTAGAGCTGGAGTTACTATTTTGTGAACCTAAGGCAGCAAAGCAGCTGGGAAAGTCTTAGAAATTGTGTCATGAAGAAGCCAAGGTTTGCTCAGTCCTGCTGTATCATTTGAATAGCTTTGCAGAGACCCAAGAGTCTTCTGAATTTCGTCCCAAAGCAGGAGCGTCAATGAAACAAAAGTGCTTTGCATCCAAGTCATTCTGAGCACGTGGTTTATTTTACTGCAACCCCAGCCCTGATCTGAGTTTTGCTGCAGCAACCCTTGAGTGTGGAGCTACGCTGATACCAAACATCCATGATGGAGAGACCTTGGGACCAGTCCTGCAGCCCTGGCCTTTGTGTGGTTCCAACAGCAGAAACGCCATTACTTCAGCTTCTTCACTGACTTCCAGATGGTTATGCTTGATGATGGTATTAACAGAGAAGACATTAATTATGTACCCATCTACAGGTGGTACTTCACAGATGAATACAGTGAGGGTTTACTACCCAAAGGTTCATAGATTGCAGTACCTTTGAAATCATTGTGAGTTTCTCAGCAGGCATTTGTGAGAATAGGATGAAGCCTCACATTAGAGAGGGAGAACCAAAGGAAGACAATAAACGAGCTGTGGGAATCGACTGTAGTAAACACTCATTCGGCTTCCCTGTGCCAAATCAGTAATTGCCCACTATTTGATAAAGCTAAAATGTAGGACTTAGGTGCACGGTTCTCAGAAATAATTCGCAGCAAATTGGTTGTGTGCATCATTACTGTTTCTGCTCACAACAACAATCTGCTTTTCTGACTTTTCTTGGAGAGCGTGTGTGAAAGCCCTGCTGAAGTACTGTAAACGACTTCAAAGAGAAACATAATTTAGATATAATTCAGATCAAAACTTAATGTTGCTGGATTTATGCTTTCATGTGTTTCTTAACTCAGGCATTGTTGCTAACATTTTTATTCTGTCCCATCTCTTCCAGTAACAATTCGCTGTGATATATTTTAATGGATGGTCCCTTTCTCTTGCTCAGGTTTTGTTTTATAGAACAATGCATTTAAACGCGGAGTGGTGCTGCTGTGTGTGTGGCACTGACAGCTAATATGGTTCTGGTACACGGCAGCCAAAGGCGAATGTATTGATTTTTATAAATGATGATGAGTAAAGTAGATCTCTCTTTCCTGCCTGCGCTGAGCCTACGGAGATATGTAACTGATACTTGCCTGTTGCAGCTGTAGTTCTGGGCAGCCTCTGCTCAGGATGCTGGCTGGGGCTTTAGGTTATATATTAGGGTTCCTCATATCAGCTGCTGTACTGCTATGAAAAGATGTATAGTACTGCATTAATGGATGATGCTTCCACGGCCTGAATCAAAGTTACTGGAAAGCTATTCGGTGAGGATAATCCCCAGCAAGTTTTATTTCCTTTGATAAGGCAAATGAATACACGAGGATTGTGAATTTTTCTATGTAAACATATTCTAATCCCATGTGATTTTATCCTAAATTGCCTAACAGGAATGCTAAATAGTATAAACCCACCTAAACCCGTGCTTTACCCCATATAAAGCTGACTTCATCTGATGAAATACGAGGTTTACCTGAATTACTCAGGGTTGAACATGTTGCTGTGCCTTACTCAGTCCTCAGAGCCCAGAAGAGACTGTAGCAGGTTGCAGACATGCACCCCAACACCAGACTGCCTTATGGGACAGAGATGAGGGAGACAAGGATGTATAAGACTGAAAAATACAGTGGTGGCATTTTTCCCTGATTCATCACCAATTGGGGAAAACATTTTTGGTTTTGCCTCCTGAAGAAGAAACCGTCATGACTTTTTTTCACTTGCTGCTCAAACTCAGCAAGCTCCAGTCTGATGATGCTGGGAGACGTTGCTGGAAGAAGAGCCACCAGAACCTCTCCTCGAGCTGTGGATGCCCCAGCGTCTGCTGAAGGGACTAGCAGTAGGAGGTAGATGAAAAGCCCCATTTATCATGAGTCCCATCTGCTTGTGACTTAACCTAACCTGACCTCCAGGACTGCATTTAAGTGACTTGATCCCCACTCTAGTCTTGTGGTTGCCTGATAGGACTGTGTTTTATATGCTCTGCTCACAATCACCAAACAGATAACATCTTGTCTGTAATTTTGACTGGGATGAACCCTAGCAGGAATTTTAATCATTTCGATTTCAGCTGCAGCGCATTCACTTTCTGAGGGTAAAATGCAAGGAATGGTGAGATTTTTTTGTGGGTAAAAAAAAATCTTATTCGTCTGATTTGAAAATATGATCCTGTGTTTCTGAAATGAAAGTTTAGTCACTAATGCAAAACAGGTTTTTAAGTGATCAGCGTTGACAAGACTAACCTCTTTTTTCCCCTTTTCAAAACTAATGACAAATTTGAGGATACGAAGAAATACTTGCTTTCAGTTTCCAGCACACTTTGTCTCAATTTTTGTAGCATTTAACACTGCAGAATGGAATCAAGGGAATCAGAAATATGGTCAATTCACTAGGAAATTAAACAAAAATTCCCTGGGAAATTAAAGAAACAACTAGGACTAGTTTGACTCTTGCAGAGTTTGTGTTGGAAGCAAATTTATTTCAGATGTCATGAGATTCTGTTCTCCATAGGCAACAAAAGCTATTCAAAAAGTAAAGATGGGGAGTTTTTCTGCTACTTGAGCAGTAACTGAGCACCTACATAATGTTTGTGGCATGATAAGAAAAAAAAAAAATCGGAGTTTAAGAAAGCCATGGCAGTGATTGTGCAAAGAAAGATTTTTTTTTAAAATTCTTTCTTAGATTATTTGTTCACAGTGTAAAAAGAAAGTGATAAATGAGTCAAGCACCAGCTGACCATTGTGACTGTAGTGAGTTTAAATGGTTTGACTAACCAACTGCAGGAAAATAAAATAGAAATAAATACAGAAGGGTTGTTAATTCCTCTTAAAAGGAAAATTGTGTTTTCTATTCAGTGATCTTCCCATTTACATTTTACTAGGAAGATGTTAAGCGGAGTGTACAAAAGGAAATTATTTCTTTATTTAAAATAGCTTGATGAATGCTTCAGGCTTTCAAGTCCCTCCTAAGGAAATCGGATCTTTTAAACTTAGGAGATCTCCTTTTCCATAGCTGCCCTTTTGGGAGCTCGTGGCTGGTGAGGCCGCTGAGCTCCCTGACCTGGATGAGCCGCCTGGCCTGGAGCATTCCAAAAATCCCACACTCACAGGCTTCCAGCAGTTTCCCAAAGTGTCTTTTCCATTTCTTACCAGCCCTTAGTATTCATTGTTAAGAAGAATCCATCAAATGTGATGCAGTACTGGAGAGGCAGAAGCAGCTAATTTTGGCTGGCTGGGCAGGGGAGGGCTGCCGTAGCGGTTGCCAGCAGCAGGCTGGGGAATTTCACTTGCTCTGACCCCCAGTGAACCGCAGGAGTTTCTACTTTTCCTCTCAGCTGGTAGGATTTTTTTTTTCCACCTTCTAGTGTATCTGATTCTGTGATGGCTGAATGCACAGTCATGTGGATAAGAGCTTTTATCATCACTTCTGTTACAAACTCCCCGGGTCTGGGGGATTTGAATTGGAAAAGGAAGAAGTCTTAAAATTGGTTTAAATGGGTTTAAAAATGGAATTCAATGGGTCAGAGAAAGGGAATAGGATTGTAAAGGTAAGTGAGCTTGCTAAGGTATTCGTCAGTAGCTTTTTCAGGCGTGTCTGCTTTTAATTTATTTTTTTTTGCTAAAATGATTTTGGAAACCCTGCTCTGTGGACAGTCACGATGACAATTCTTTAGAGAGGTACTTAAACCCAGCTGCAGTACTATTAATAAAAAAGTGTGTGCATAAAAAGCTAGGAAAAGGGTCTGGCTGGGTATCACAAGGGTGTTTGTCCCCCTCCCCCAGGCTCCCCTCTGCTCACTCCTGCAATCCAACTGAGAGAGCTCCACTGCAACGCGTTCTTTCTTCCCTTTTTAGTGAGTTTGCAATTACCGCTGTCCTTGCATGCGTGTGCACTTTTTACCCAGACCTTTATATTTTTTTAGCTGCCTCTCAGTTCTACGCCCACTGGACGTCAAGACAGAAAAATTCTATCCCCGGCACAATCTTCTGCATCCTGTTGTATAAGGGCTTCTTTTTATTTTCCCCAGTTTTCTTTTTAATTGGAGCTGGGATTCTAATTGAAACATTTTGAGTGAAAACATTCCTGGACGTAAATGGACAGCAAAAGAGATGGAAATGGAATTGCTGTAACTTTAATGAATATATTCAGTTTTATTATTTCAAAAGTAGTAACATAATTGCTTTTTCCATTCAGTGGCTGAACAAGTTTTCACCAATAATAAATAGGATTTTAATGGAAATGGTAGAAATGGTTATGGACGATAATAGCCACTAGAGTGTTTGCAGTTTTCAAGTTAGATGCACATAATTGCTCATAAAAAGAAAATTTCATTTGTTAAAAATCTCTGGAAACTTATTAAATGTGTAATGTTAGAAATGATGCTGCCATAGGAATTATTTTCTTGTCATATTTAATAATCAGGATTTAGTCAAGTATTTAAATGTGTTGCACAAACAAGTAATCTATTTGGAAAACATGCAAAACCGTGTTTAAAAACAGTATTTGAAAATATCAGTGGCTACATCACTTAGACTTAGCGATTGCATCCATATTATCCAAATAGTCTTCCCAATTAATTGCTTTATTAACAGATTTTCAGGGTGGAAAATGAACTCGGAATACTGACAAATCACAACATCTGCCTGCCGTTCTTCCTCTGGGTCCTTCTTCACCGTGTCCTGTCTTCTCTCCTCGCCTAGGCCAGATGGTGCGTGGGCGCTCAGTGGTCCTGCGGGCAGCGGGCGAGGGCAGACCCTGCCCGGAGCAGCTCACCCAGCACAGGAGCTGCCCGGTGAAGCCCTGCTACAACTGGCTCTTGGGACCATGGTCTCCCTGCAGAGTCCAGGTACGGCTTTCTCCAGCGCTCCCCGAGGGCTCCTCGGCGTCTCCGTGACCGGGGTCGACTGGAAAAATCATCATTATATGGCAGAATTGATTGAGGCCGCCGTTTGTAGGTCAGAGGTGTCTCTCTGGCCGTTGAAGGAGCTGGTAAGATCCGTAGGAAAGCAGGGGGAGTTCAGGAGTGGTAAACCTCTGCACCTCATCTTCCAGCCATCAGCGGTGATTTATAGCAATACAGGTTCAAGTACTGTGAGCTTATAGAGGTATTAAAGGACATTTACAGAGTAAATGTGCTTGAATGGGCATAGTCATGGTGACCTATAATTTAATTATATAAAATAACTCTAACACAAAAATAGGCTAGATTTCAAGAGAGCATTTTTATCCTTTTTTTCTTTCCTTTTTTCTTCCCCTTGTATTTTTAAAGTACTGTATAGCAGGTCTTTCCCCACAAGGTCTCCGGTACAATAGTGTGAGTTATTGCATAAAGTGCTGCTTTCTACTTTCTCTTTAGCCCAGCTATCTTCTTAATGATCTAAAAATGGCTAGATTCCGTTGCTACATGCTGTAGGTATGCTCAGCACCTCTGCTGGGCACTGGAGTTGACCTTTTTTTCACTGGCAGTGACTTGCATCAGGCTTGAATTGACTTTTTTCCCCCTCTGTGCTTTTTCTTCTCTCCTTATCTGTGAGATCGCATTTCCAATATTAAAACATGTTAGTTGGTAACTCCATTTAAGCAGAGGTGAATCCTTCACAGTGAGATTTCTCAGGCAGAGTGAAGTCCACTCAAGCTGGTTAAAGCTGGTTCTGCAGAGATGGTGGTGGGAGCTGTATGGTTGAGGGAGGAGAGCCCTGTCTGGCCCCAGGGGACAGGGTGTCCTCACGGATCTGTGGCTGCTTCTCCGCACCGTACCATGTAGGAGATTGAAGCCAGTAATGCAGGTAAAGACACATCCCTTGTGTGTTCTGCTCTGCTCTCTGCCACGCTGCCAATACCTTGAATGCCTCTGTAGTTTTTAGATGCCGTAGATGGACGTGTAGTGAATACTGCAGGTGGCAAAACAGATACCCAGAATTTTCCCAGGTTTGCACAAGTGAAATCTGGCTCATGAAAGTCTTTGGACAGTCCAAGATCAGAGAAACAGGAATATATTTAGATTTGATATAATGAACAACAGCTCATTGCAAGCAGGGATGTGAATATGGTCCTTATATATACAGCACTCAGTATTTATATATGACAATAAAATGATAGCATCAGCTGGTATTTTGTCCAGCTAACATAAAGAAATTCTGTTAAACACTAAGGGAGAGACCTTCAACCGTAAGAACTAACATAGCTGATAAAAGAATTAGTAGGGAAGCTGAACTAACACCCCGGCATACTCCAGATAAATAACACATCGTACAGATTAAAAGTGTGTGCATCCAGAACCCAGCTACATTTCAGCTCAGAGCCAGTAATCGCAGCCTTCCCTAACCCAGATGCTATCCTGCGCTTTCAGTGAGATAGAGCCTGCTTCTCTCCTTAAATTACTGCAATATACTTTCTTTACCCTTTGCTTTCTTTTGGAGAGGAGCCATTTTATTCGTGTTCACTTCTCTTTTAATGAGGTGCTTAGGAATTAAATGGAGTTCATAAATACAGGGCGATTTATTCCTGCACTTTACTGGAAAAGAAGCTTAAGCTTACTTTCCAAAGAAAGCTTCCAGAAGTCCTGTTTTCAAGGATGCTTTGTGAAATAAGGTAAAGGTATCCTATGGTAAGAACAAAATGCGTATTGTGAAAGTGTCTTCCTGTAATGGGACAATTAATTATAAGGCTGAAATATTTCTTCCTTGTATTGTAAGACAACTGAGACTGCATTTCTTAATTGTAGAAGGACTATATGCTAAATTGACTTCATGTGAATAATTAGAGGTGTCTGCATGTTTAGGAATAGAGCCTTCTAAGTGTTTTGTATTGCTGATTTTCGTAGTACAGAAATCAGTGCGTTGCTCTCCGGGTAGTTACACGTCACAGGCACAGCTCCAGCGGGTGTGGGGCATCTCTGTTGCGTTCAGAGGGATACAAAACTTGAGAGATGGTCGATACCCCTCATTTTAAGGGGTTACATTTCATTAATAATTTTCCTACTGGTATTGAAGTGGTTTACCTTGATTAGCTTGGAAAAAAACATAATTAGCAGTGGCTGACACTGTTGATCATTTTTCTGTTAAAAGACTATAAGTGAAGTAGCTAGACTAGCTAGACATTATCAAGCACTAACTGCCTAACATTCATAAGAAGGCTAAGAACACTTCCTTTCTAACATGTTTTAAAAGCACTCCCTTATATGTGCTCACTCAGCGCTTCCTCACTAGAGAAAACTTCTACCTGATTAAATGCTCATCAACCTGTGAAAACATTGCCCAATCAACTCTTTAACTAAAATAATTGTGATCACCCAGGAACCCCAGTAGAACCTGAAAAGGGAAAACTTTTCTAAAGGCACGTCTGGGTAAAGCATCTCATTAGGGCTGTTATCTCTTGTCTTATTAGTGTGTTATATGTGGAAGGTTTTGGAGACTGAAATGAAGGTTTATGCAGTTGCCGATTGTGTTATCGTGTTGGTCACATCAAAAGATACCTGACTGTCAAAACACAGTCCTGGTGTTTTACTGGTGGTCAGTTGGAGCGAGGAGGGTGAGAGGTGGAAGCTCCGTTTGGGTGCTTCTGGAGGGGTCTGTACTGTATGTCCAGGCTATGCTTAGGGAACCCATGATGGATTCTGCATCCTCCATAGAGCCAACTTAGAAATTTTTAGGGCCAAATGGAGGGAATCCTCTCTGGAAGTCAAATCCCTGCAGATCTCCTGTAAGGAGCTCGGGACTCAAGAGGCAAGTTGTGGGTTCTAGGCAAACCTCAAATGATCACATCTTCCAAGGAACAGCATTTACAATACAGATTTCATCCCTGGAGTTTTGAATAAATGATCAATTCCCTGGCAGTTCTCTTCTGATTAGAAGCTCTTCCCTGCATCCTCAATGTGCCATTACTGCTGCGAACTTCCACTGATTCCATGCTTATTAATTAGACCTTCAAGTGTATAATTTTGGGAACATGAATAATTTGGAACGTAAGGAAGTGCTCCTGCATTGCTCGTGTCCTGCATAGCTTGTGACCTTGCCAAATACACCAAAAAACGTCTCCTCCTATAAATGTCAGGATGGCTTTTTATCTTTTAAGTTAATTAAATTGGTTGTAAAAGCACACCTTAAAAAAAGGCAAGCAAATAGACGCCGCTGTTAGAAAGCAAACCTTTATCTTTAGGATTGTTTGAGAGTTCATGGTTTCTATTCAATTTTTTTATTCTAAACATTTTAAGACATGAACGTGTTTCCAGTGTTGCATGTGGACTTCTACAGTGGAGACTATTGTGCCAAAAAAAGTATTGTTTTCAGCTCTATGCGTTTATATCTCAGTATTCATATAACTAGTTGTGTATTGATACATATATAAATACTGGTACATTGTTTAGAGAAGAGTATTTTCTAAAACTTTGTGGACCTCTCCAGTCATTTCATCATCCCCTGAGGCACTTTGAGCTGAAAATACACTGCAGTTTGATTAGTGCCCATTTCCCCTGAGAATTTTCTCCACATTGTCTTCTGTTTCCACCAGCCATTTCTAAAAGCTCTAACCCAATTGACAGCTACATGAGTTACTCACACACCGTTAATCTCAGACTGCAATAGAAATTCCGGTGGTGAAGCAGTAATTTAGAACAGTAAGTTACATCCTGACTAAAGTGAAACACAATGTTAAAAACTTGAAATCTGGCTGCATATAGTAAATCTACACTAATACTTCTCCAAGGTGCTTTTGGTTAGCAACTGCTCTGCATCCAGCTAGTTATGCTTTGATTTCCATTTCATTGTGGGTCTGCAACAGAAGGGATGGAGAGAATGACAAAGCTCCCAGGTGTGTGCAGGAGAAGAGCCATTCCTGAGATTCCTGCTAGCAAACCCACTGCTGAATGAATGCTCTTGGTAGGAACCATTCTGTTCTGCAGGTGAAGTCCATTATTTTAAAAGAATCCCTTGATTATATAAAAGCAGCGTTTCATCCTTCTTCTTCAGTTTTATTTATGGGGTTTGGTAAAGTGCCCTTTCCTCAAGGCTTCAGGCAAACATTCATACAGCATCACATCTCAAATACCATTACAGCTCTGTTTTTCAGACAAGAATGAACTGATTCTGGCCTCTAGGAATAGCTTTGGTGCTTCGGCTCTTAGGGGATCCTCAGCCTTTGATCGTCGCTTTAGCCAAACGATACTGATTTTGAGGTAAAGGAAGTCTTCTTCAGCCAGTAGTTTGGTGTTTGACTAAATATTTCAGAACTGGGCTGACAAGCATGAAGTGGCTCAGATGGAGTCTCCTACTGCTTGTTCAGTTGAGGATCAGGGCTAACAGGTGATGGTTGACTTTGGGTGATGTTTTCGTAGAGTATGTGACTGTGTTACGTATTATGAGCTGGATGAGCTGGTGGTCTCTATGTGCTCCAGAACCAATAGCTCCCTTTAATAAATTACACAGCCTAGTGTGCAGTAACTCTTGCAGTTTAATAAAATGTACTGGAGGATTTTTGCTCTTGCAGGGTTTAAACCAGGTAAGTGCTCCAGTTGGGCTGTATCATCAAGAGAAATGAGTGAAAATGTCTGGCTTTTTTATCAACAGGTTCTGCTCTTGGCTTCTTTAGAGAAGGGGAAAAAATTCTGTGTTTGTGTAACTGGACACTAATTAAGAATCACTCAATTCACTAGCTCTAGTAAAAGACATGAAGGGCTGACCCCAAAAACAATATTCATCTTTTATAGTACTCATCTTTTCTCCAGATTTGGTTATGATACACTTTTCTGTGTGGCTCTGCCCCTACCTCTGAGCTTCTGTAGAGAGGAGTACAGAGGAGTTCTCCATCTGTCTTCCCATAGCTGGGGACACTTGCAGTCCAAAGACCAAATTTGCATCTTTGAAGTCTTTTTATGTGGAATCAGCTGTGATTCTTCTGTCATCTGCTGACCTCAACAATGTATGTCTCTGTTCCCTTCTATCATTTTGTAGGGTGGACAGTGTGGAGATGGATTGCAAGTCCGCAACCTCACCTGTGTAGTGCACGATGCATCTGTCTCTGCTTCATCCAAACCAGTAGAAAATGCTTTATGTGGTGAGCTGCCATCGAAGGAGAGTGTGCTGCAGTTACCGTGCTCTGTGCCTTGCCCAGGTAAGGTCGTTGGGAAGTCACGGTGTGTTTCCGCCTGTGATAGCTGCCCGAGATGGAGATGCTTCCATAACTCTTGAGTCCTGTCAAGCAGTTGTAGTAAGAATGTGTACTTCACCAAATCAGGTGAAACCTCAATCTGCTGTTTCTAGATCACCTGAAAAAGACTTCTGTTTTCTGAGAGCTATGAGATTCCCCACGAAGCAGAAAAACCTGAATATTGCATGCCACTGAGTAATAAACAGTGTTAAAGCCACTGTATGCTTAGGTTGTCCTTGTTCTTTAAAGTTGATTCCTTTGAAAACCCGTGATTTATTTTTTTAATGTGCAGGTGACTGCCACCTGACAGAGTGGTCAGAGTGGAGTTCCTGTGAGCTCACCTGCATCAATGGCAGGAGCTTCGAGACAACCGGGCGCCAGTCTCGATCCAGGGCATTTATCGTTCAATCTCCTGAGAACCGGGAGAGCTGCTCTGGACAAGCGATGGAAACACGGCCTTGCTCAGGTAGTGTGGCCACAGCGCTGCTTCCTCTTATTCCAGAGTTTATTCTGGTTCTGTTGCAAGGTGAAGACTTAACTGGTGTTGATATTGCAGGAGGGAAGTGTTATGACTACCTGTGGAAAACCAGTCTTTGGCGAGACAACGTACGCACAGTGTGGTGTCAGCGCTCTGATGGAATAAATGTCACAGGTATACCCACGAATTGTCAAGCACATGGAATGAAAAGTCCCCATCCAGTTTTTTCCTTCTGCATCAGTTGCTCCACAGGAAGTTGGTCGTGCTTCGTAACTCCTCCAGAATTTCAGTTCAGATTTGTGCGTAGGAAAGACAGATTGGGAGTTCACCAGCCTTGCTGTCAAGTCAACATCACACATGTATTACATGAGAGTATTTGGGCGAGTTGCCCCTCCTGCTAGGTTGGTCACGGGAAGAAGTGAGTGTACATACACTGAAAGGGCTGCCTGGGCTGGTTTGCACAGCTGTTAGTGCAACCTTCCTGTCACTGTGGAGAACAGAAGAGAACATCACACGTGTGGTGGAGAGCCCAGCTTCTGTATCTCTTCTTCTGTTCAACACACAGGAATCTCAAATCGCTCAAACTGAGATTCCTGCTGTTGCTGTGACCTACAAATTCTGCCTGCGCAGGATGAAAAGGGAAATTCGTGGTCAGCACTTTGAAGCTCCGCGAGAGATTGACAAAGGCAGGAAGGCTTGCGCATCTATAGGATCTCTCTCAGTATGCTTAGGGTGGATGAGGAGAGAATAGAAATGAAAATGCATATGTTCTTATCTAGTTCTATTTATAATGACTAGTTAAGATAATAACTAAAGTTTTATGTGCAAAGGTTGCCGAGCAGGGAAGAACTCATTAACATGTTTTTATTCCTATAGAAGGACAGACTCCCCCAAGTGACGATGGGCAAAGGCCTTATGTGGATTATGTCTTCTTCTGTAGATAAGACATTAATGAGGACATAGAAGATCTGCATCTAATTCCAGATTCTGTCCCCAGCTTCCTATGTGGCCTGTGGCAAAGTGCTTAAATCTGTATATCTCTGTTCTCCATTAACAAGATGGGTATGATGATAATTCCCTGCCTTGTTAAGGCAAATTAATTAATGCAGTGCCTACAGATATTATGCTAATGCTCTCAATAGACTAGTATTTAACTATATAAAATAAGCAAGCAAGCACTTCTTCCCCTATGGTGATCCAAGTCAAAAATATTTTAGGACATGCCCTTGGAGAAACTCAGTATTTTCTCTTACAGGAGGTTGTCCTCTTCGGACGAAACCTGCAGAAGTTCGGCAGTGCAGCCCACCTTGCAGAAAACCATTCTCCTACTGCACACAGGTAATTGCTCGCTGCAGAATATTGTTGAGAAATTAACACCACAAAATCTATTTAACTAGCTTCTATATCTTAAATGCGTTCCAGAAAACAGTTTAGTGTATCCATGGTACCACCTCGAGGAAGTTGTGGGAATTTCAGTCTGAAAGGAATCCGCAAACCTGCTCAAATGACTGATGGAGTATTTAGGTGGTGTTGCAAGTTTGGGTTTGTTCTGTGGAGGGGTTTTGAAGACACTTGGTTTGATTTTCATTGAATCCTATTGTACTGTCCTGTAGAAAATAGACTGTCTAAAACTTCTGTAAAAGAGGAGATAAAAGAGTATGTCCTCTCCTGCTCCTTCAGGGACACAGAAAGCCCCTGTGAGTATAGGGAAGCCGTAGCAGTGTGATCCCACTATCCCTGTAGTGCCTTCTAAAGCAAAACCTGAAAGTGATGGGTTTTGTCCCTTCCTGCAGGACCAACTCCAGAGCAAGAGCTTCCCAAAGTGCCTTATCCATGTCAGTACTGTGGTGGGATACAAAACCCAGAACCCTTAAAACAGCCAAGACCAGATGAGGTATTTTGAAAATAGCCTCTACAGCTCTCAGTTTTGGCTGAGGAATTACCATTGTAAACTAGCCCATGGGCAACTGATGGCGGTCATGAGAGTGCTCAGAGCCTACAGGAACAGAAAACTGATAATTTATTAGCTATAAAAACTCGTTGAGACTTCACCTTTTGTACAAAAAAGCTCACAATCACGTCTGTCAATGAGTGAGGGATGTTGTGGAGGCAAAACTGATGTTGAGAGTTAAATTCTTATCACAGTTTGTGAATCAGTCACCTGTTTGGATTGTGTCTGAGGATATCGGACCTTCACACAGACGTTGTAGTTATAAGATAACTAGCAGAGAAAAACAGTCTAAATATGCTATTTTAAAGTCCAGAAAATGGGGTATCTAGTTAGCAAGCCACAGATTTCTAAGAAACCTCTTGAAGAAATTGCTTAGACTGATGGAGGGCAGTGGATATTTGGCCCTAAGAAAACAAGCTTCATTTCAGATAGCCCTGTGAAATATTGAGGTGGAACTACGTGGGGAGGGTTTGGATCTGAAGTGGGATTGTTTCTTATCTGTCTCTTCTAATGCCCAGCAGGGTCAGTGTCAATACCAGTTTTCCCAAGAGGAGTTTAGACGAAGCCACAGATGTCTGTTATTAAGCCTGTTAGGACAAAACCAGGCTCCTCTGTAATTACTGACTAATTACTGACTGTTCACAACCAATTCCCCAAATATATTGTGGCTTTTTGAATGGAAATGGGTTTGCGGGCACCAGTTCTTGGCTTGCTTGGTTTGATGGTGGTGATAAGTTGCATGTGCAGGATATACCTTGCAGTTTCTTCATAGTTTACCTACAATTTGCACTGTTCTGTGAGAGAATACTGTTTGGTTTAATACTAAATTCCCTTTTATCACCTAGAGAGGAGTCTGCGGCTGTGAGCGAGGATATACAGAAATAATGAGATCAAATGGTTTCCTGGATTACTGTGTGAAGGTACCAGGTTTAGAAGATAAGAAAGCTGATGTTAAGACCATTGCTGGAAAAAATAAACCTGTCAACTCAAAAATGCATGACATTTTCAAAGGATGGTCTATTCAACCTTTTAATCCAGGTGAAAAACTTAAATATGAATGGAATAAATTGTCTTTACAGTGTTTTTGTAGAAGAAAGGTACAAGCTTTGTAGATCATAACATCAGAGATTGTCTGGGAACTGCAGAGCAGCCTCCCAGTTTCTAACTCGCATGCCATCTTTCATTCCTTTGTGCCTATACAGAGTAATCACAGTCTCTTAGGTTGAGAGATAGCAAAGACAGAATGAAGCAATAATATTCTGCAAAAGTACAGTCATATGTGATTTGGGGGGATGCTTAGAACTATTATCTGATAGTGTTTCCAGAAGTAATATGTTTGCACCAGGGAAGATACTGATCAGTAGTGCTTCAGAAGATTCAGAGCAGAAAGTACTTAAGATTTCATTAAAGAAAACATGGGTTGTTTTTTTTGTCACATTTCAAAAGTATATGAAAAAAAACCCCAGGGTAGAAAGTGTAGAGTTTGGAATTTTAAGCATTGACACTAAGACGTTGTTAAACGCCCCAGAAAAAGCAATCAGGCTGCTGCTGCGCCCAAGCGGTGCATCCCACACCAGTCTTGAATTTCCACTTCCCCGTTGGAACCGCATACTGGATGTGCCCAGACTGATCCACGGGACCGGTCCTGTAGCTGTCGTTGCCGATTCCCCTTTTGACCGTTATTTTGCAAGGTTAATTTATTAAGAATAAATTTATGAAATGCAAATAGTACTTTCAAATGAGAGAGGAAGATGTCGGACGCATCAAATTTTGCTGAAACGCGTTAGCTCTCCCCATATTCTCAAATCCTGGCAGTGCAGTCTTCCCTTCGTCTGTTACCTGGCGTTGCATTTGTTTCCTATTAGTTCATCATGAGCACGAGACTTTAGAAAACATGTAACGAAAGGTTCTGTTATGGGATCCAGGGAGCCATAATTCTGTCTGATATATGTGATCACGCTTTGAATGTTACATTTACATATTTGATTTGCATGCAGCAGTTAACCTTTGCGTTGACAGTCTCCGAGCTCGCAGAGCTCGGTCCAAAGCCTTTTAAAGTTGGCTGCTTCTTGATCAAACTCATCATCCAGAAGCCCACGCAGTTCACCAGCAGTTTGAGTCACAGGTTTGGGGTTAATTGCCTTTTTGTCAGCATCCGTGGCCCCCTGTGGGCTCTCTTACTTAGATGTCATCTCTTCAGCTGGTACCTGCACGGGGTTAGGAAAAGGGAAAGAGGTGTAGGTGGATGCTGCAATCTCTTCTTTTTAACTCCACATTCAAGGCTGCAGCTCTGAAAGCTTCTGGTGGGCTTGACCCCTCCGTGCGGCATCTGTGAGCCAGCTCTCCCCCAGGGACTACAAGACTACAAGAAACAGGGACTGAGGATCTTTCACAGAACATGGTGGTGTTTAATTTTAGGGCAGAAATGTTATAGAAACAATACATGGGAAAAGAATAAACGTGCTTTATGGATGCTAAGTGTATCTGCAATGCCATGACATCCTGCTGGTAGCTCTTCAGTCTCTATGTGCCCTTCAGACCCCAGCTCAAGGCTGATGCTCTTTGAAGCGCTCCCCTTTGTCTAACTTCTTGACAAAATATGTAATTACTCTCCTTAAACAGGCTCTCAGGCTTACTAGTCTAGGGGTTTGCAATAATTACTGCTAGCTGAGCCACAAAACTGCCGTTACCTACCAGTTACGCTCTTGATGGCAGGTCTGTGGTGAATGCTCCCTGTATGAATGGCATTTACCGCCCTTCAGTACCATGGTCCTTGACATTTGTGTGTGTCTAAGGACAGATCCGTTAGTAAAAGTATACGTGCCTTTCTCTAATTAGTTTGTGATTTCCCTTCCTGATTATAGTTTGGAACACAAATTTTGTTACAATAAAATGAGGCTGATATTTTTGTTCTTTTAATGCTCTGCAGGAGTGCACAGAACTGATTTTGAATTGGGCTGTGTTTTTCCTTTCTTTACCACGCTCTGGGAGGCCAGAGTTCAGGTACAGAAACTTTTCTCAGGTTGAGAGGCAATTTAAATAGCATTGTTTAAATTGTAGGACGACATGATCCAATGCCTTTATGTTGGGCTGGAGAGCATAGCTGCCTTCGCAGCAGACACGGTGGGATGCCTTTGTATGACAGTGGCAGTTCCTTTGCAGGACTGCTAAATGTTTCTTGGCCATCTCCACTTGAGAGGGTAACAAATTTCATACCCAGACTTCAGGAAGAAAAAAAGAAAAAAAAAAAAAAAAAAGAAGAAAAAAAAAAAAAAGTCCAGATCTGACACACAGAGCTCTTCTCACATGGGAGATAGGCTGTAAGTGTTTCAAGAAGAGGAGAAAATCTGTGAGAGAGACTTTCCACAAAGCCTGGAACAAAAAAAAAGGAAAGAATAGGATCTGATTAAATGTGTTTCCCTTTGAAAAAAATCATCACTCAAACATAAAATGTAAAAGAGACTCAGGTTGTCCGTGAAGTAACTCCCGACTCGCATGACTGAGTTTGAAATGGCCTCTGTCAAACCATGTCTGTGGGTGCGACGCGGGTTCGTATCCTGCCTCCAGTAGGTATTAATGGCTCTGCTGATGGGAATCGGCTCAGAATACTGCTGCATGGAAAAAATACCATCACTTCTCCCTGAAAGGAAAGCTGTACAGCCAGAACGGAGCAAGAAACAGAAATACTGATCTTCTAAAAATTATTATTATTATTGTAAAGCTGGTACTTAAGGACCCGTCCAAATAATGTATTTTGAGACCATCAGAAGGAAATATTTCAACACCCTCAAGCTCACACGTGGATGGAGGAGTTTCCTGCAAGGGTTGCAGAGTGGGTCTCCTGTTGTTGCAACCCAAACAGTCCTGTCAAGAGCTTTACCTTGTCTTAAAGCCAGTTATGTTTCCTCCTCCTGTGGCCCAACTGGAAAGCTCTTGCACAACTTTATCCCTCTTACTCATTCAAAGCATGTTCTTGTTTATATTCTAAGCCGAATTTATTCTCATTTATTGTCCAAATGTTTTTCAGCTCTAAGCAGCTTGTTCACTTGTGCTAGCTGGTGTTCACCCCAACTGACCCCCAAGTATTTACAGAGAACAATCCCATCCCTTCTCAGTCCTCTTTTCTTTTGGCCAAACATATCAGGTGTTACCTGCATTTCTGTCTGGGTCAGCTCAACCTTGAACTGCCTTTGCCAGAGCAGCCACTGGGGCTCCTGAGCTGCTGTACTGTAGTTATCACAGAATTATGGAATGCTTTGGGTTGGAAGGGACCTTAAAGATCCCATGCCATGGGCAGGGACACCTCCCACTAGAGGAGGTTGCTCAAAGCCCCATCCAGCCTGGCCTTGAGCACTTTCAGGGAGGGGGCATCCACAACCTCTCTGGGCAACCTGCTCCATTCTCACCACCCTTGTAGTGAAAAATTTCTTCCTTATATCTATCTAATCTAAATCTACCCTCCTAGCTTAAAGCCATTACCCCTTGTCCTACAAACCTGTCCTTGTAAAAAGTCCTTCCCCATCTTTCCTGTAGGCCCCTTTTAGGTACTGAAGGGCTGCAGTAAGGTCTTCCTGGAGTCTTTTCCAGGCTTGACAACCCCAATGCCCTCAGCCTGTCTTTTTAGGAGAGGCAATCTAGCCTTCTGATCGTCTTTGTGGCCTCCTATGGACTTTCTCCAAGATGTTCGTGTACTTGTTATGTTTGGCACCCCAGAGCTAAATGAAGTACTCCAGGTGAGATCTCACCAGAGTGGAGCAGAGGGGCAGAATCACCTCCCTTGACCCAGCAATTTTAATGCAGCCCAGGATGCAGTAGGCGAGCCGTGTATCATCACCGATGCTACCGATTTTGCTGGTGTTCTTTCTCCTTACTTAGTCTCTTAAAAGTGTGTGTAGTTTAGAATAAAGTTCTTTATTCTCCTCATTTCTCCCTCTGTTCTTTTTCCTCATTTTCCAACAGATGGTAAACTGAAGATGTGGGTGTACGGAGTATCAGCTGGTGGGTTCCTCATCATAATTTTCCTGATTTTTACATCCTACCTGATGTGGTGAGTATGGATGTATTTTGTCCTTAAATAAAGATAATTTGCTTTTTTATTTAAACAATCCATAATACCTCACAACACTCTGTGTGGTGGAGATTTAATCCTCGAGGAAGGGATGGAGCTTGGTTTACTTCACTGCTTTCATTTGGCCCCTCCTCAGAGTAATTTAAAATTCTTCAAATTGTAAATGTTAACGGACATAATTGTGAAGAAGTACAGTGGCCATGCAGGGAGAGAATTCCTTTTGATTATCAATAGCCCCTTATATTTATTCAGACTTCTGCTGTGATTAGAAAGGGCTTTTTATTGTATTCTTTAAAAAAAAAAAAAGATAAAGTAAAACTGAAAAAGGGCAAGGAGACTGATTGGATCGAGGAGCTGGCTTCCGCTCAAGGAAGGACTAAATAGAATAGGGGCATTCAGTTGGAAAATGATGTTTGATGTGGGAATACAATAGAGATCTATGAAATCATGAATGGAGTAGAAAAGGGCGCTAGGGAATTTTTATTTCCCACAATATAAGAAGTAGGAGGCATCTGATGAAGTGATCGTTTAAAAATAAACAAAAGATTTTATTTTTCACACGGTGCATTATTACCTTGTGAGTTTACCGCTGCCGGGGATTGTGCATGCCAGGAAGATAAATGGATTCAAAGATGGCATAACACTTCACAGGAGATTGGGTCTCTTGGTGTTAATTGTGGTTTTCTGGATGTACGCTCCAGCTCAGGAAATCCCTAAATAGGTTTTTGCAGTGAATATATCAGGTGGAAATATGTCCTGTGTCTAAAGCTGCTGTTATCAGCCACTATTAGAGACAGGGTACTAGATGTACCGAAGCCCTGTTCTACACCGTCGTGTCGGTGGTGGTGGGCTCTGCTGGTGGAGGAGATGTCTGCCCTCCTCCAAAGCAGCAGTCGCCCTGGGCAGGGCTGATAGGCCTGGCTCAACAGTGTTGCACTTTCTGGTTGGAATATTTGGAAAGGCGTTGCCATTGATGCATCTTGGAGGATATGAAAGGAGCCATGTCCGGAGTCCACGTGTACTGCAGCTCCCACAGCTGTCCCTGTAGACAAAGTTGCTGACCTGGGCTTTACAAACATAAACGGTGCCGCGGCCCCAACCCCTGTCAGACCAGGGCAGGCAACCACAGAGTCACAACTGTGACCTCACAGCATCGTTGCCCGTTTTCAGCCAAAATCACTTTATTTTCTCTCGCTTTCTTAGTATTTCTCTGTCTCTCTCTTCAATTAGAAGCTTAAATAACAGCATCTGAATGCTACTTAGGAGTTGCAGCTTCCTTATTTTCCAAGCCCTGTAGCTGCCAGTTCTCTGTGACTTCACAGTTGAGCATACAGAGGACTTTTTAAATAACATTACGTAGTTCTCCATCACTCTGAGGCTCAATAATAACTACTGTTGCTTCAGTACCATGCCAAAGAAAAAATAAGAATATCTCACTCCTGGACAGTTCATATCTCAGTTTTTCTCTGAGGTGTTCCTTGTTTTGTCAGCTGCGAGAAGACATAGGAGAAGAATATGCTTTATTTCCTCTCCAGATGAAGAGCACAGTTGGCTGCCTATTTTTGGCAGGCTGTGTGTCCCTACCACACATGTAACAGACTCAAGCAGGTCCATGTGGCTTTTCTTGAAAGTGGTCACTGTACTGCAGCATCACCTAATTGCAAAATGAAATAGCCAGTGTGGGAAGTTGAATTTTTGTTGCAAGTTCGGATTTGGATGATGTTTCTGAGCTCATGACAGCTTATAATTTTGGCTCCTGAACTATTTTTCTTTTTCTTGCAGCAAAAAAACAAAGCAGCATCAAAGCACTCCTCCGCAGCAGAAGCCTCTAACCTTAGCCTATGATGGAGACATTGACATGTAACATAAAAAAGAAATCCAAATGTAGACATCAGCTGCCTTAACTGCTTTCTTTTTTGGAACTCTCCGACTTCTCAGTTTTTTGAGGAATCTCCTGATGTGTAATATACCAGGCAGAACAGAAGTATTGCAAGCTTAAAATTTTGCCACCTCTTTATCAAAAGAAAATGGAGTCAAAGATTTGGATTTTGTGCAACTTTTCTGAAGAGGCCAGAAAATACATCTCTTCCTGTTGAGCAATGGGAATAAAAAAAAATTAAAAAAAAAAAAGAGAGAATCTACAGACATCAAAAAGAATTAGTAAAAAAAAAAAGGCATGACAATCCAGAGGAAAATGTGACATTTACTGTAAATGACAAGTTTGACACAGCATCATTATGCACTATATTAGTGCAGGGTTCTTTATTCTTCACATATTTCAACAATGAGTTTTCTAGTATTTACATTTCGTTCAAAGACTTTAAAACCAGATCATGTATTTTGAGAAATGCAAGGAAGAATGAGTTGAAGTGTCTGAAGTTACCAGGTTTTTTAAAGTTTCTTCCTTCTTATCCTGTTTTCTAGTCTGGAATATGATTTTACTTCATTTCCACCTACAGGACAGAATAAGGATTGTTATGAAAAAGGTGGTTTCTTAACCAAGAATATTTTTTAAAGAGTTGAGTAGATAGTGTTTTGACGAATGGCTAGAGGATTTGATTGTTTAAAAAGTATTTTAAATTAAATTAAACCATGTAGATACATTAAGGCCAGTTTGAATTGTTATTCATTTTAATTAAAACAAACTCTGCTTTTGTATTTAACTTTTCTTATCTGAAATATTTATAAATTCTTTTTTTGAATTTAATTACCTGACCTCATTTAATATACATCAAACACAAATGCAGTTTGTAGAAGGTCTTGCTTTTTAAAACGTTTCAAAACCACTGAGAAGTTACATGTCGTAAACATCTGGGAACATTTGAAGAGGGTAAGTGTTTATAATAGTGTGTGTCGCAAGTAAGAAAGTGCCATCTTGTGGTATTGACTTGTATTTATAAGCAAATAAAATGCTAAAGAGAGTGAGAAAATTGCTTCTGGTATGTTGAATTAAATGTGTGTAAACAACATTCGTTATTAGTCTGTTACTGTGTCTGAGATGGGACTCGGATTTCAAACAATTCTGGCATGTTTTGTGCTGTAATGATTAGCGAAAGAAACAGTGCAGACAAGTACAAGTCAAGAGAATAATTATACAGCTGGAGAATGCTTGGTCTTATTTTTAGCTCAATGCTGCTGTTTATGCCAGTGATTAGAATTATCAGCCTAGAACCTTCTCAATCTGCAGTTACGTCAGAGCCGATCGTCACAAGAGAAAGGTGTACACTAGGGCTCAAGTCAGTGCTCACCTTGTTCTGTTGCCATTCACAGCTTTGTTTGACTATTATGTTTTCATTGAAAAAATGCTGGTGTTGTAGATAGGGTTTTCTCCCCAGGTCAAGATCCCACCCAGCCCGCATTTCTCCTGCAGCACTGATTTGAGAGGATACTGTGTCATCAAAGCAAGGTCAGGAACGGGCTTTCTCTTCCTGCATTTAAAAAAAAAGGCTGATGGAATTGGGAGGGAAAATTCTGTCACTTATTTCTGGCCCTGGAGATGTTCTGCTGGCCCTGTTTGCTACCTTAGATCTATAACTGTTTGTGTATAAAAAGCAGAATCTGTTGCTCCACCGTAACATCGAGATCCTAAATCTTTTTTTTAACAGTGCCCTGTACTGAACCTTTGTGTAACGTGTAGAGCAAGAGTTACAAGGGGAGTAATGATCTAGCGCTATTAGGAAGAATACTGCCAAGTCTTAATATATTTTGTCTGCAGTCTATGATGTGAGGAGAATGGTACTCTCTGAATAATGAAGGAATAAACTCAGTTAAGCTATTCAAAAAGACATCAGAGTGAGAAAGGTGGTGTAATAATAACAAAAAAAATGAAAGCTTCAACGTGTGGTTGTTGCCCCTCAACCACAGGTCCAAACCATGATGTCGAGCGCAGGAGACGCACCTGTAGCATGAGCTGTCATGGGGAGGCAAAGAGCGAAGTGTGTTTATGCTGAGCAGATGGATCTGGAGTTGTGCTTCAGTTTGGTGGCCTTCATACAGTCTATGATGTCCCACTTGTGCTGTAGCACCTTCGGGCCAAGGCCCCCCAGGGTCTCCAGAGGACCGTGGTTCATACTGGGGCTGGGCACTACCTGCGAGTGGCGGGTTGCCCGGGGCACTGGCACGTGGGACAACATCTGCTGCAGAGCTGTTGCAGTTCAGTAAAGCCCTTTAGGGAATTAATGCAGCTGCTTGACTTTTGTAAAATAAAACAAAACAGAGGGGAAGGCTCATGAGGCTGCTGCTAGAGACGGCCGCTGCCAGCTGTGCGCCCACATCTGCTCGTGATCCAGCTTGGACAGCGCGGCGATGCAAATGTCACGATGTAATTGCATTTATTTGATAATTTGGGCTTGAATTAAGCTGTGAAATTGAACTGAGGAGCTGGTGGCCCTGCGGGGTCCACTAGGCTGAGAATGAAGCGTAATGCAAAAGAAGGAATTGGTTGTTTAGACGGATACCAAGATTTATTGCTGTTTGTAAGAGCCCTGGATATCCCGCTGGGAGGGCTGCTCAGCCTCCCGTGGGAGCACTGAATGTCAATTTCTACCTGTCTGAGTCCAAAGACATTCATGGTGTGGAAGAGGGATTACTCCCAATTCTTGCCAATTTGGAGTTTCTAAAATTTATGCTGAAGGAGCTGGTGCTGACCCCTGCCAAAGACAGGAGAGACATCTTGGTCCTGTTCAGGAGGCGATTCCTATACCCCCAACTAGGGCGTCCCATTAAGACACGTATGTGATAGTGAGTAAGAGCATCTGAGGGTGAAGAGTTTGCCAACTGCCCTGGCAACGTGTCTTGGTAGTTAATAGCCAGGTAACGAAAGAATCTGCATTTTGTCATCTGTGGTTTCAACACTTGATTTCAATGTCCACTAGCAGGTGTCTTGTACTTTGCTATTGCAGCTGTAAAATGTGCAACTCTTTTTTTTTTTTTTTTTTTTTTTTAGATTTATCATCTGTGGCATTTTCTTTCCTCCATTCAAAGTCTCCCTAACACACAACAGGAAAACAAAATAGTAGCAACTGAAGTAAGACCCCACAGAAAACAAATTACCAAGGAGTAGTGAAGCGTTGCGTGCCTGCATCATTCCTGCAGTCATTTTGGTGATGCTCAGAAATGACATTTTTGCATGCACAGGTACCATGTTTATGCACATCTTTGTGCCTCAGCAGTGGAAACATCTAGGATTTTCTATAAGGTATGTAATATCAAACTATATTTTTCCTGCAGAAATATCCTGAAGTTTTGGGGAGCTTTCACGATAGGGCTGAATCCCAATTGTACTCCTCTCCCCTCCAGCAACCACAGCAGAAGTGTTGCTGAACACTTGAATTGTGGGTCCTGCAGTCAAGAGCAAAAACTGTAATTTTCTTTCCTCTGGAAGCAGAGGAGTGTAAAAATTCCTCCCAGGTAATGTAGCTAAAGACTTGTAAATTAGCTTGTGCTCGTATTCATATGTTTCAAGATGAGCCTTATTGTGTAGTTTTCTTTGCTGAAGTGCACTTACATTCAGGGCCAGTTTCATAAGGAAATGAAAAAAAGTTTTATCTTGGAAAAAAAAAAATCGGCTGAGTGCTTCTGTTTTGGCTTAGTCCTGATAAGTATGAAGTTATTATTAAACATCAGAGCATTTGCTGCTAACGTGACAGAGCTGGTTTCTTGAAAGACTTATTTCTTCTAAATATTTAACCTGATTTGCATTTACAAATGGAAGGTGAAATGTAGTTTAAATATCATTTCGGAGCTTGTTTTCAATTGGGAGGTAGTAACATGAAAAAAAAAAGATCTAACTCAGGATTTTTTGGAAGCTGCATCAGGATACCTGATGTATTAACGTGCCTCGGGACAGATTACGGTTCCGTCTGGTTTAAAATGTAATTTCAATGAATTAACTTCCACATCTTACAGCTGTGACATGCGCCTGTCCTGGACAGGAGCTTGATTTATATTATCTTTATGAAGATGTATCTGCACGCATACTATTACGCGCCATCAATATGCATGGGTTATTTGATTCCCAGAGCCACGACCTGACAGGTGACTCTGTTACTGTCATTTAACTGCTGACACGACTCGTGCCGCTGGCCATGCCGTTCAGCTGCTCTGAGGTGACACGACCCGGCTCGTAACACAACAGGTCACACCTCCTGCTTCTCTCAGACCTGGAAGATAAAGAAAGTCGCCTGTAACTCCTCCTGGTCTTGCTGCATCTGTGGGGAACGGCATCTCCCCGGGTCGCTGCAGTCATCCCGGCGTGGATGGCGATGGGATGTGTTAGGGGGGTCGTTACCCGTCGAGAAAGTTGTACAGCTGTGAGATTGCCTTAGAGAGGTCTGTCTGACCCCTTGGGATAACTAGGACTAGACGTATGAGCATAAAAAAAAAAACTGAGGAATTCACCTGAACTACTGTTAAATAAATGGGATCGCATGCAGTCATTTCTTCTTCCCACCTGGTGGAGAGAAATGAGTCTCCCTGTGAAGTCTGATAGCACAGGACCCCACTGTCCCTTGAAAGGGGATGTTATTTGGCCACACTTTGTGATCGGGCTACATTTACACTTGGGGAGAAAAGACCAGATTTAAATGAATAGTTGTAATGGTAATCATGGCTGTGGGATGCTTTCGGCATGTATTTTTAATGCATACCCTTTTATCCTCCAATCTAATACAGTTTATTCTTATTTTTAAATGTAAACATACGGCATAACAGTCACCTAGAAAATGTCTGAGAGAAAAATCCAGAAACCCCATATTTGCACTTGGTAATTATGCTCATTTACTTTGATTACATGCTTTTTATAATACGTATGGAATGGACTCTAGGTGGATACAAGGGTTAAAGCAATTTATGGGATTTATCCTGTCTATGAAAAGATGTTTTGACGGAATGAAAAAATCAGATTCAATTTCCTCTGATAAGGAAGAATGTTAATTTTCTCCTCTGCTTTATGAAAGTTCACCTGCATGTTATGAATATTGTGGTTGTTTCATGCCAATATGACATTTGGAAAAAACCTCTTCAAACATAATAACAGTGAAGAATCTTTCAACAGTGTGAGGATGAAGTGGAGCACCAAGCATTAATTTTGCAGATGAGGAAGATGTCAGGTGTAATTTTATATTTTTTTTGGATGCAATCTGAGTTCTACCCCATGTAAGCAGACTTCAGGTAGCTTTTCTGCAAACTGAGTGGATAGATGAAGCCCAGAAATGACGTTTCCAGGCTGCTGCCATTGCCCAGTGATCACCACACTGCATGGCAGCAGGATTAGGCCAAGGAATGATGCAGAGTTTCCGCTCAGCATTACAACGATCCACGTGTACCATGGGAAATGTGGTCTGTGGCTGCAGCAGAAGGGTTAAGCTTCTTGGCTTGTGTTCATTGGGTAGACCGAGTGTATCCAAATTTATTTAAGTGGAGTAGTTGGGGTCTAGCTGAAGATGAAAATACAGGTTGGTTTCAATGACAGGATGTGGCAGAGGTTTAATCAATCATCTTCCGTACTTTGAGAAAAACCAATGCAGAAAGTCCACAGTGTCAGTTGACATCAGTGGTTTTCCTATTTGTAGTGGATGTTTTAAGTCTTTTCTCTGATGAAACAAAAGCCTTGTCTTCAGATGAGCAATCCAAAGCAGGACATTTCTCTATGACAGAGTGGTTTTTTCTTCCAGTGTGCGCTATGTAGAACTTGTGCCCAGCTGAAGCACCAGTGACTGTGTTTCCACCACTATAGGTGAACTGTTTGTTTTGAGAGGTGTAAGAAACACTTTTACTGAAACCCAGATCGTGTGTCTGAGCCATCTCTCCCAGTGACAGACAAGCTGAGGGACTGCAAGGGAAAGTCACAGCAGCAACAGGTCGTACCAGAACGACTCACAGGGATCTGTTGTTTCCTGTAACAGCCCCCCATCACATTTTTAACTGGGCAAAATACTTCATCTTCCAGTGTCTTGATAGTCCTGGAGCAGAGGAAATGGGCTTTTATATCTCAGTCCCAGTCCCAGCTCTGGTTTCTATTGCAATGGGCTGTGCATGATGGACTCAGCAGAGGAACATCAGAGATGTACATCTATAGAAGCTCCACCCGGTGAGTGAAGGCTGCACTCTGTGGTGGCAGCAATGGCATCCAGGTAGGTTTCTCATAGCTGGAAAGCATCAGGAGATCGCTACTTCTTCAGTAGTGGCTGGTGGAAAGTATTGCTTCGTATACTGAATGCAATCAGCCGATGGAGCCTGTTAAAGGCTGAATTGAGATGAAAAGCTGTAATGCAGATGTGTCACATCCCAGTTGTGCTGTCACTCTGTTCCTTTGCATGATATGGCAGATCCACAGCAATTATTTTTAATGCAATCTCTATTACTGAAAAGCAGTAGCTTGAAATATTTACTGTTTTATTTGCTTCATGCCAAGTGAGATTTCACTCGGTTTGTCATTAAAACCACTGTCCTCTTCTGAGGAAAGAGGGTATATTTACATAAACCGCTCTCCAGTAATTCTGTTTTTTTACAGGAGTAGAAACTGGCATAATTTCTTAATCTCATCAAGCTTTGACCACAAAAATCTGTGCTGATGAGCCCACGGTACTGAAGGCAGATGTAAGGGAAGGGAGTACAAATCTGTTCAGTGCACTCAGCAGGCTGTGGAAAGGCCAAAGGGATCAAACTCCCATTCCTTTGTCACTCCTGTGTACAGGCAATGGATCATCTTTGACCAAAAAAAACCCACCCTAAAACCAACGGAAGGAAAACCCTTGTCAGTTTTGCAAAGTCGTGCAGTATTTTTAATATGCTGAAAGAAATCAGTTTTGAAATGAAGAGCCACCGTCTGGAATGAGTCTGCTGGATCCCCTCCGCAGTCCCTGCTGCACGCAGTTATGATTCCCTTTTACAGAGATCATACAACCGGCTGAATTGACAACCCTGCTCACAAATCATGAGGGATGGCTCTTCCAGATAATGAAAACTTTTGAGTATTTTTCCGTAGAATGCTAGTGCTTTTACTCTTCATCATCTTATCTCCATCACTGTGACAGGCAGGAAAGTACACCTCTAAAAACCAGAAAGTGGCCTGTCTCACCTAATCATGGGAACCTGGGAAGTGATGTTTGGGGAGGGGAGGGGGGAGCCAAATGCTGTGAAATTTGAAATGAAATGGGGAGTGTTGCGGCGCTGACTGTAGGACCAGCTCCCTCCCAGGTCTCGGCTGCAGCCTGCAGGACTGGCGTGAAACTTGTTTGTCCGGTCATTGTCCTACAGAGAAAGGTATGTTCGTTTATCAAGGCTACAGAAATGCTAAATACACACCCAGACCAGCATTAAGACTCCCCTATTTAGTCACTGGTCCTCTTCTCCCTAACCCTTCTGCTGTTCAAGGCACGTGCCTCTTTTTAACCTGGGAAACAGCCTGGCTTTATGTCACAGGTGCAACAGGTCTGTGGGTGCGACTGTTTGAGTACTGCTGCCAGGACTGTGTTAAAACCTAATTTAAACACAGAAATCTGGAAATAAACGCCACTGCCGATGGAGGGGCCGGTGGCTGCCGGCCGCGGGCTGGGCCAGCAGCGGTGCCGGCTGGGCCAGCGCTGGGAGCTTTGGAAAAGAAATCTCCCTATTAAAACGCTGATGGTGCCTGGAGCTGCTGCTTGGTGCAGTCAAGCATGTTCTGTGTTTTGCATTTTGTTTAATACTAGACACTTTGTCTGGCCTCTTCTGCTACTTGCTTTATTTCTATTAATTATCTTTGATTTCCTTTTGCTTGCTTATCAACTTCGCTTACTTTTTTTCTGTAAAACTTCAGGTCAGCTTTCTAAAGCAAAAAAAAAAGTGGATCTTTTTTCTCCCTTGCTGACACTGGAACAATGAATATGGATCAGAATTTTCATTTCCTTTTTTTACCACATCCATTTACTTGATAGAACAAACTTGCCAGCCTAGTTTTACTTTGATAAACCTAATAAGGAAAAAGCACTTTCCAGCTTCATATTATTTAATGCCTTGTTTGTGACTTCAGCATCCCTTATACAGGTTTAAAGACAATTTATTCTTTATTGCCCTCAAGTCATTTCGGGAGAGCACTTGTGTTTTTCTCGACATAAAAATGTCCCCCTATAACATAATGAATATTAAATAGATGCTTGAATGGAAATGAAACGCTGTGCTCTCACCTGACAGCTCCATTTGTTGCAGCACTGCCAGGAGACAACCAAAATGTCAGCGTCGTCCAGCCGTGGATGTGGGGCCCCGCTCCTGAATTATTTCATCAAATGACCAATTTCATGAATGGACCTAGATGGTGGTGTGAAATCTCTTCCACGGGGAGTATGTCCTGCTTTCCTAAGGAGTTCATTTCTTGCCCAGCTGAAAGCAGACCCTGGCTGCAAAAATACAGAGCTGGTTTCTGCTCCTGCGTTGCTGCCTGAGTGGAGCAGTGCTGGCCCAGCGTGGCTCTTCCAGCATGTGTACGGTGAAAAGTCTGGGTTAATTTATATGGGTGATATGTTGCTCTTTGTGAGACTGATAATTCTGCTGGTTTGATATCACTAGGGAACAGGGATCAGACCCCTGCTCTGCCTGCAGCTGCCCAGGGAGATCCAGAGGCCGATGCACGGTGATTCTGGCACCTGCCGACCCTTACTGGGGAAGGAGCTGCGGATGAGTGGAGGAGGGATCCATGGGCTCCTTGCAGAGCTGTGCTGGACTCTTCTACCCCTTTCTGTGGCAATCCATGTGTGGGTAGGCTGTGAGCGCTGGTGGGAACTCAATGATCTTAAAGGTCTTTTCCAACCTGAACAATTCTATGAGGTAAGTGGTGGTGAGATAGCTGCAGGCAGAGCTGCAGATCATCACCCATGAGCTCTCCCCCTGGCAGGAGAGCTCAGCTGTTGTGTTACGTGTTTGTCCCTGTGAGTTACTCCTTACAGAAAGCAAAGGGGCTGGCTGGGAGTTTTTTCTTCTACTGCCAAGACAACAAACAGGCATTCTCTCACTCTGAAGGAGTATTAGTGGGAGGTGAAATCAGCTCCTTCCTCATTCCTAGACACAGATGACAGTCGTGGAAGTGTTACCTTCTCTAAGCTATAATGTATTCAATCACTCTTCTTGCCCGCAGCCATCACTGAGGCATGGGCTTTCCCATTCCTTGAGGACACATTCAGCTGCTCACCATGCAGAGGGTGAAGGACAGGAACTTGCTCACAAGGCAGCGCTTCATTTTAATGCTGGCATGCTCACTAGTATTCACGTTCACAAGGTTTACCAACAACTTACTTTTATTTTCCCTCTCAAGTATATGACGTTTTTAATATTTAGAAGGCAGTTTTGCTTTCAAGGTTATGACAGAGCAAAGCAAATTCATCTGGAGACTCAGCAGCTAAGCATGGACTGAAAACAGGGCATTAATCCCTAACTATGGTGCAGAATTGCTGGCAGCAGTACAGCGTGGGTATCAGCAGTACGTATTGACGCCTGTCTCACGGCTGGCCGTGTCTTCCCAGTTTCTGCAGGGCCTGCTTTGCACAGGCTGGGATTGTATATGGATCTTCACTGGGAGATTTCTTTAATTCCTTTTTTCCTCCAACACTTTACTAGTCAATTATTCCAGTGTGGATATTTTACACGTGTAGCTGTGAGCATACGTTTAAGTGTTTGCAGGATCAGAAGGGAAATGCAACTCATTTTTTAGCTGTTTGCTCCCTCATTTAGCTCACGGATGGACTTTGCTGCTCCTTTCAGATGTGCTGTCTCACTCTGGTTGCTCTCCCTTCCCTGGGTTATGCTTTTTCCAAAGACAAATGCAGGTCTAGTCCAAGTGACGCTACGAGTCATTGGATGACTAAAGATGATGGTGTCGTTTCGAGGCAGCAGCAGATGTCTGCAGTGGCCTTTCTGTGCTGCAGCCGGTGTAATGAAGAAGACGGGGTGGTTTGTGTAGTGTGGTGCAGACTGGATTTATTATTCTCTTTTCTCTATGTATTTCTCTGACCAGTGTGTTGTGTGAATTCATATTGCATTTGATTTTGTTCCGTTTGGGAACTGATGGAAAGAAGGCTGTGCTAACAGTGTGCAATACAAGTGCCCTTACTCAGTCAAACGTGCTCCTGTTATGATAACCACTTTTCCATGTGGGAAGGATTTATTTTTAAGGACTAGAAAAATGACTATATTTGCACTACCTACAAATACAAGGGGGACAACCAGATTAATTATTGCTTGCTTTGGCAAAAATGGCTAGGTAATGACGCAGAGCAAATAGCATAAATCTGCCCAAGATTATTTTAACTAATGCATTCTCTCGACTGAAATAAAGAACTATCCAGTGCCTGTATTGGGTAGGGGAGCTCCCCCAGCCACCCACAAGAGGAAATGTGACTGCTTCAACCACATCACCTTGGTCTGCTCTGAGACAGCTTCATGCTCTTCACTGTCCTGTGCCTCACTTGCCTGGCAGTTCTGCATTTCATTTCATGGGCATGAAAAAATGGGCAATATTCTGACTGTCCCTCATTAGTAAATAATTAAACTCTATAATTAGGCAATAATAGATCTGATCAAGCTAATGTACTAAGATCTAGACAACTGTTAGCCGAAATAATGTATATTCAGTGTTAAAATACATATACTGCAATAAACCCAGTGTGAATTCTCAAAGCAAATGAAGATTCATGGTGATTCCCTGCACCAGTCAGGACTACAAAAAAAACCAAACAGGTGAGGAAATATCCACACTCAATAGAGACACATCCTACTGCAATTTGTCAAGTCTGCTGAAAGTGATGCTGCAGTCAGGAGCAGCTTTGCTTTGCCTCAAGGCCAGGCTGGACTTCACGCAGAGCCTGTGCGCCTGTGCTTGTTTGCGTACCCTGATGAATCGCTTCATTTTTATTTTTAATGGTTTCTTAGTTCTTCTGAAGATCCTTAAAGAAGTCTGGGAAGTCTTATTCAGCCTGGAGAAGAGAAGGCTCTGAGGAGTCCTTCTTGTGGACTTCAGTATCTGAAGGGGGCCTACAAGGAAGCCGGTGAGGGACTTTTTAGGATGTTGGGTAGTGACAGGACAAGAGGGAATGGATCCAAACTAGAGGAGGGTAGGTTTAGATTGGACGTTAGGAAAAAGTTCTTCACCATGAGGTGGTGGAAGCCCCATCCCTGGAAGTTTTTAAGGCTGGTTTAGATGGGACTCTGAGCAACCTGGTCTAGTGGGAGGTGTCCCTGCCCATGGCAGAGGGGTTGGAACTTGATGATCTTTAAGATTCCTTCCAACCCTGACAATTCTATGATTCTAAGTTGAACCTTGGCTGTGTTGTGTGTCTCATCGTGTGGCCACGGGACATCACTTCTCAGGGTGAAAATTGCTGCTGGGAGATGGGTGAGAGCTGCTCTTGTCACTCATGCGTACAGATGGGATCGCAGAGTGGGTAGTGGAGATGGAGACTGATGTGGGGTCATCCTGGGCAGCTGTGGAGAAGCCCCTGTCCCTTGAGGAGGTGTATTTAGAGCAGCAAAAAGGGTTATGCTCAGAAGCAGGCAGTGAAGTCAGCCCTGGTATGGTAAGTGTCACTAGAAAGACAGCAGAGCTCAGCATCTGCATCACTTCTGGTGCTGTTCGGTGTTAACACTTTTTTCTAGCTGCTGTTTCTTTCTAAAGCATCGGGCTTGACACGTGGCAAGACCAGCTACAACGTGGGTTCCAGTTGCAGTATCCTGGCACCGATGCAAAGACGGGATCTGCCCTCTCAACTCTGACTTTGGGGTGCATATGAAGGCACGGCAAAGCCCAAAATGCGGCATTAGTTGCTTTCAAGTCTATGTGTCATCATGAAACTAAAAGGCAGTAGTAAAGCAGCTTCCTCCTTTTACTCCGTTCCCTCCCCCATAAGCGACTGTAGAGCTGTTTTGCAGCCTTGCCGTGATGGCAATAAGCCTTTATCTGAACAAATTGATCCTGAGATACTGTGGTTTGTACCTTGTTTGCTGCTGCCTTGCCTGTTGTTTCTACCCTGGCTCTGAGCAAGTACAAATAATGAATTAACTGCTGGATAAGCCCTGTGCTCCCCTGAGCAATTATTCTGGCTTCTGCCATAGCAGACTCAATTTGTCCTGCAATAAGTACAATTTTCTGAGAAGTTAGTTCTGGTTCAGGTACTAAACATCCACATCTGTGCGGCGTGGGTATTTTGGGGGGGAAGCCGGTTGTGAATCAAGCTGTCAGATTGGCACGTGAAAAAGAGCATCTTTGGAGTGCCATGGTTCTTCTGGGGATGCAAATGTGCTCCCAGCTGTGTGTGGCATTAATTCAATTAGCAGAGAGAGGAATAGTATGAAATATGCAATGATCTTGAGCACTTGGGTAGTGCGTTACCAACCTTTGTTTCCTCATTTCCAGAAGATCGGCACTAAAGCTTTAACATGAATTTAAATCTCAAACATGTAAAATTTGTTTGCAGGAGGTGCTGCGGGCTAGAAATGGAGGTGCTGGTTAAGAAGGTTATCTCGTACATCTGCTAATTAGTTCTGGGCAAGAAGTGCCATTAGACAGAAAGAAAATGATGCCAAATGGTGTGTTTTGAGCAGCAGCCGGCGTGCAGCAGGCAGGCACCTGTAAGCCTTATGCATACCCCTGGCCACCACCCGAAAGAGCAAATGATAGTGGTGACTGGGAGACCCCAGTCTGGAGATACTGACCTGCTCAGGGCTTTTCTCCCTGCGTTTCAGCTTCAGGGTGCTCAGACACAGTGTAAAACAGGGCAGGGTTAGACACAAATTTCTTTATCTTACTGTGCATCTGGTTTATTCACATTAGCGAGTAGGCTTCGCTCATTTTCCTGTTGCAACGAAATGACGGGATGACATTTCAAAGTCCTAACAGTTGGAAGCAGCGAGACTGGGGTGACAGTAGGGATCTGCACAGCATCTGGCAATGGCTTCAGGACTTGGAAGGTCTTTTAAGTAATTCCAAGCAATGTTCTGAGATAGAAAGTAATGAGATGTACCAAAGGGCTTTAAGGTTGTGTGTAAAGAACGTGGTGACCCTACTCCAGTGTCCTGATGAGCCACTGGTTGCTTTTGTTGGTGGGAAATACCTGGAATAACGAATGACATGGTGTTCTTTGTGTGTGCCTTTTCTGTGCCCGTTTGCTCTCCTACCCCATCAAGTTGAGTAGCTGAATCTGGCCATTTCCTCTCATTAGCAGGAGCAGCCTGGAGCAGGCTTCCCAGGGAAGTGATTGAGTCACCATCCCTGGATGCATTTAAAAGACTTGTAGATGTGGAGCTGAGGGACATGGTTTAGTAGTGAACTTGGGAGTGCTGGGTTAATGGTTGGACTCGGTGAGCTTAAAGGTCTTTTCCAACCTACATGATTCTAAGATTCTATGAAGGGCAGATGGGAACAGATGCTAAGTTTCATGTCTTCCCTCAAACATCCTGGCCCTGGATTGGGCAAGAAATGTGGCAAATTGCCTTTTTGCTTGGTCTAGTGAGGATCATGAGAGCTTCTGCGCTAGTCATTGTAACCACGGTTTCCTTCTTTGCATTCCATTTTGCTGAGTCAAAATTACCTGGTGAGGTAAAACAAACGATCTCTGTGAACAGTGGTAACTATCTGCATAACTGGTCTTCATCACCAGTGGAACCTTTGCACATCTCCAGAACACTACTGATGCCTAGGGTGCACGTACCCCATACATAAACAACTTTCCCAGTGTCACGTTGTTGTCCAAAATGCAAAGCCCACCTCTGGGAGGTGCTGGCAGTGAGATTTTACGGCCTCGTGCCCATTCTTTAAATAGACGTAGGATTGCAGTCAGTGTTTTCTCCTGTTTACTCATTTTGAATATATTATTAAGTGTTTATTGGTACCAAAAGAACGTTATTAAATAGCATGCCAACTGCAGATGGAAACTATATTGATGGTGGCTTGTGGCACAGGAGATGTGTGAATTTTATTAACGTTGTCATTTCCAATCCCCAGCATCATAAAGGACGTGGACGTTTTCTATTACAGTCACAGATCTACCTGAACGTTACTAAAGCCATCGTAGTGTGGGAAATTAGGTATAAACTGAAAAATAATTAAAGGCCTGGTGACAACTTGATAACACTGAATAATTAAAATGTTGGTAACAAATCCTGAATTTTAATTTTCTCGCTATAGCTGATACTAGCAATTGAGATCAAAAGCATCCTCAGTGCTTTAGGAAAGCTCACTTACGTATGTATTATTTAAGGGGGTGGAAGGAAAAAAGATGAAAACCATAGCTCTGGGTTAGGTCTGCTAACAGCTCAGGAATCACGTTAAATCCTGCAGATGGGAATGTGCCAGAGCCAAACGAGCTGCTCCCCTCTGGTGCTCTTCAAACAGCATTAAGCTGCAGGAGGTACCTTCAGCAGCCCAGGCAACGTTCTTTCTATTTAGGATGCACTCCTGAGGCAGTACGTGAGTGGAAGTGATATGGGGCATTCATTTTAAAGCAGATGGCCACTGGACGGGGGCGAACAGGAGATCTGCAGCGTGGACGTGGGCTCTACAAAGATGAGCCCGATGGCACGAGCCACGGATTGTGGCTACGCTCAGAGAAAAGAGATGGCTGGGTTACACTGGAACTGCTTCATTTGCTTTTCCTTCTTGGGATTTTTTGAAGCAGTTGTCTTCTTGATGCATTGAGTTTGCTGAGATGTTCGGTGACTTTTCATGACTCCTCACACCTGCCTGGAGCTGCGTGTCACCTCCTGATTCAGTGATCGGACCCTTTCTGGGGTAAGTAGCTAAAATCTGCTTGAGGGGGGAAGGAAATGAGGTTTTTATGGCCATACAGGAGAGCAAAGACAGAAGGAGGGAGCCGGGATTGTCAGGGCCTGTCGTCACCTCAGTAGTCGTGAAGGGCTTATGTACAATAAGAACTGCAGTTTCTGTGATGATGGCTTAAATAGCATTGTTGCCTGAAAAGATATTAAGTAAGTACCTTAACATTGCCCAGAGTTCGTGCTGCGTGTTTTAATCTGTACAGGTAGCTGGGGTTGCCTCCAAGGGCTGCTGGGGCTGATTCTACACCCCTCTATTGGCCAGGGCCACCCCAGGAGGGTGCCACGAGGTCTGCAGGGGCAGCTCTGCTCGGTGCTGCATTATGAGGTGTAAACCCCACCTAGACCTGGCCCGGGTGTGGGACTCGGTGAGGAGCCCAACAGAAATTGTTCATAGCTGCAGGGAATGGCAGGAGTGCGAAGAGCTTCTAGAAGATCCTTTTATATTTGTGTATATTCAGGTAAAAAGAAATTAAGCATTGAGATTTACAATGGCACGCAGCTTACAAACCGGAAAATATGCGAGGTGACAGAAGGTTGCCTATTGCAGCAAAATAATCCCTTTTTTTTTCTTTGAATATCCTGTGTATCTATCCATATGCACACATTAAATTTTAAAATTAACTCCTATTTTCTCCCTTTGCTGAAACTAGTCATTACTGTGTAGGGTTTTTTTTTGTCTAATGAGGCCATATGATAATAATACTCTGACATCATTTCAAAGGCCCATTTAAATAATGTTGTTGGAGGCTACAGGCTGCATGATGACCCCGAAGAGCTGAAAAGCCGAGCGTCTCCCTCGCTGCCCTTCTCCTGTTGGCGGTGCATTACTCGAAGGCAGCGCAAAGAGACTCGTGTGAGCGATGCCTTTCCGTGGCAGTGCTTCTTCCCCTGCGTGCCTATCATGTCGTTGCAATCGTCTCTGTGTGTGTTGATTGATCGGCTTTATCGAACGGAATTTGGCAGTGAGCACAGTGTTGCTATCTCACATGAGACTGGGCTCAGCTGCAGACAAGGTGAGGAGCAAGTTGCAAGTTGAGGCTCTGGTTGCAAGTTTAGGACTGGAAGTGAGTGCCTTATCTCCTCTGTTATCTCATTCGCTTCCGATCCCTTGTCGATTATCTTAATATCCTTCGTATCCTACCTGACCCCTCGTTTGGAAACTCTTTGAATCAGATCTTGGCTTTGCTATTCAGTCTTCATTTGGATTTCCTGCTAAAAACCACATTGTAACTAATAAACAGAAGCGGGAAGCATTTCTGTAGGACTGGGACGCTACGGGATACTTGAGATGAGACTTCACAGCCCATGCCCAGCTGCCTTCCCAAAGACTAGGAGATCTTGGGATGAAATAAAGCACAAATACCTTACAAAGCAGAGAATCTGCACTGAGCAAAAGGAAGAGCTGTTGGGAAGCAGAGAGGAAAAGAAAACCAACTTTGCTAAGGTCTTGCAGTACACCAGCAGCTCCTCTACTGCATGGCATCCTGTCTTCCCCAGCAAACCGATACGCACTTTTCATGAGTTTCTTAAATATTTCCATAATTTAAGCAGTCTCGCCTAAGAGCTGCTGCTGGACCAGATGGGACGGGGAATGCAGAGCTGCAACAAGGCTGCAGGAGGCACCCGAGGCTATGCCCACATCGAGGCGAGGCCCTGTCAGCCGTGAGCACATCTCAGCCGGCATCCTGGCCCCGTGGCAGGGACAGGATCCTGCGAGTTCTCCCTGCTACATTTTGGGGATATCTGCAGATGCTGGGGGAAGCTTGGCCCCAGGAGGAGCAGCGGTAATTAGAGGGGTGCATTCTGCGCATCATCCGCTCCGGCTGCGCGGCTCGTGCCAAGGGCAGGATGAAGGTGTGTTTTCAAGGCAAGATTTTTTTCACTGGATTTGGCTCTGCTGTAAGAGCCAAGCAGCACAGCAGCAGATTGTAAAGGGACTCGGGGCCCTGTAACTCTATCAGTTTTGATCAATTTTTCAGTCGAGTTAGTAATACACCAGAGAGCATGTCAACGTGCTTTATGGAGGTCTGCAAGTGCCTACCACGGCTAATCCATAAAGCTCAAATGGTTTCCTGGAAAACAGACATTTTGTTGTCACCATGAGGAGACTACTAAGTAGTAGGAGAAAAAAAAAAAAAGTAAAAGAAATATAGATGGAGGCTGCAGTACCTGCTGGAGCTGCTGGGAACAGTTCATCAGGAAGCTTCTGAAGGAGAGGCTCAAGGCAGCTGCCTGCGGTGTCCGACAGCCAGAGAATGCAGGAAAATGACCATGGCTGCCAAGCCAGCGCCCCTTCAACCCTGACCCCTGTAACCCTTCCATCCTCTTCTCACTCAGGAAGAGCAATTGCAACTTTCTTTACCTTTAATGAAACAGCAGTCAGTATTTAGCAATTCATGGAGATACCGTTTAAAACACAAACCTGCCTCCCTGCCTCTGCCCCTCCAGTCCTTAAAACGTGATTTGCTAGAAACTGGTGACATTACCTTTATGCTTTAAGCATATTTAGTAAGAAAGATACATCACCACTTAAATCGTTCTCCCAATTTTCTGAATTTATCATTATAACATAAAATTATTTTCCTTTCAGGATATTTACCAAAGCAGATTTCCCATCTGAGCTGGTTAGCAGCCCACAACCCTGACTCCCCTTCCCCTCCTCTCCTCCAACCACTGAAAGCTTTTATGAAATCGTTTTTAAGTGAACCCATTTTCGGACTTCTTTCCAAGCATCTTCTGTGTTTTGAACCCTGGAGTCCATGTTAGGTACCCCACCATACCCCAGAAGCTGAAATTTCACTGCTGAATATTTGCTATGAGAGGTTTTTTTTTCCACATTCACCTGTCTCTGGAAACAGGGAATTAATAAAAGCACCAAATATCCTGACAAGATAAAATAATGAGTGGGTGCTCACTGCAGAAGCCAAAGGTGAAGAGAGACAAGAGCTGAAGATCACTTTATAGCTGGAGCCCTCCTCACTCTTACCGCCCGCCCTCAGCATTGCTTATACATTGCATGGATTCCCACAGCCTGTATGTGCTCATGGTATATACATCTATAGAGCACTTCTGCCCTGGAGAGCAGGGCTGAGCCTGCCTACACCTCTGCCAAATCTTTCTGACTTTAGCTCTCTTATTGAGAGGAGAAAGACGGATTTCAAAGAAGGAGGAAAAAAATTGCCCAGAGATTTGACTATTGAGCCAGAGGAAAATCTCCTGGCCTTTTTACACAGTTACTGTTCCAAAGCATGGCCATTTTCAGAGATTACTGGTTTGCTGAATATCCTTTTTTTCCCCCCACTGTGTTCAATATATAAAGCACTTTTCCTTTCCACAGTCTATAAAAGACGACTAATCTGCAAACGGAAAGCCAAGTCTTTCACTCTTCCTTCTGCTGTGTCTTGATGCAAAGAATATTTGGCAAGCAGTAATCACATCGTAACTGTTGCCTAAAGCCTGATTCGTACAGGATGAAAAGTCAGAGAGTGTTAAGTTTCCAGATGACCTCTGTCAGCTCCTAAAAAGAAAAAAGCAAAGACAACAACAGAGCCTGTTAGCAGGGAAGGCCAGCTCAGGCACAACTAAGTGGTTTAAGATCCAGGTTTAAGAGAAAGAGCAGAAAAGTGTCCTTGTATCTCCATCTAGTGGCCTTTGGTGAAATAATTCTGTAGTCCTTTTTTTTTTTTCCTTTTTTTTTTTTTTGGTTATTTTCTCTACCTGGTAATGCAATCTGCTAAATGACAGATAAGCACGTTCTGAAGCTTGCATCAGAACTGCTGGGATGAGGGAAGGCTGCTTGATTTGGTGTATTTTTTTTTTTATTCATTTTTTTATAAATATTCCTCAGTAAATTTTTGGGCTTTCAAAGTGAGGTGTTTTCATCTCCGCTCACTTTGTGGCCAGAACCACAAAGCAGCTCTAAAGGGACCAACGGGCATGTTTGCTGCATGGTATAAATACCAGGGCTTGAGAGATGGCAGAACTTACTGCAAATTAGAAGGGAACATCCACCCAGCTTTCATAGAAGTGTTAATTTAGCAAAGGCTATTTTTTTTAAGAGCAGGACAAACTAGAAGGACTCACAGAAGATCCACCAAAGCTTCTATGAAAGGTGACCACCCCCACTGGACTCATTGCTCTCTCACCCTTTGCTCTCTGTTTATCCACAAAAGAGTGACTCGAGATCTTATTTCCGTTGATGGGATAAAAAGAAATATTCCAGATTTTTTTGTAACAGATTTTTTCCCAGCAGAGTGGCTTCTCCTGGGGTACCTTGGCTGCTCAGGGTGTTCAGGTCTCTTCCCCTCAGAGGTGGTGCGGTGTCACTCACGATGGCTGGGCTCAGTCCTGCTTTGAGAGGAGGTGAGTAAACGGAATTTGAATTCTGATCCCTCTTTTCAGGTGCAATTGAAATGTAATCAATAACATCAATATTTCAGTGCTGCTTTTGTGTTATCTGCTCCCTGAGCTCTCTATGGCCCTTGTGGGAGCTGAGCACCCCTGTATCTCTGGATCTGCCAGTGCTTTGCACCACCTTGCAACGTGCTGTGATTAATGCAACCTGCCCAGCTCTAACTCCTGCAGCCTTACTTGCTCCCAGCTTCAGGCTGCTGGTGAGCCCCTCTGAAGCACAGGAGCATCAATTTAGCACATCAGCACCACTGAGAGACCTTAACATAAAGCAAAGCTCCTGTGGCGCTGAGTTCCTCTGGATGTACCCCCTCCTCAATCACCTGTGAGGATCCCTGAGCACAGCCTTTTTTTCTTACCAAAAAACTCCTGTCCCTTTTAGTCTGTGCTCTTGAACCAGAAAAGCTTCTCAAGGCTCAATCTCCATGGTCTTACTATTTGCACTGCTGACTTTGAGCTAGGGACAAAATCTCTTTCGCTGGCACTTCTCTGCATTTCCATAAAAAGGCGTTTGCAGATGCCTTGGATTTGGAAAGTTGTACCTGTCAGGTGTGTTTAATCCTGCCCCCAGCACATTATGGCAGCAGCAGCACAGATACAACCAGGGAAATTTAAATTCTGAGAGTGTTTTCTGAGCTCAAGACCCATGAGCTCTTGAGAGGTAAAAGGCACACTTCACTGTACCTGTCTCTTTGCTCTCAGAGATTTTTTTTTTTTTTTTGAACACTGTGTGGTCTGTAGAGCAAAAGCTGGTCTTCACCTGGAATCAAAGAGCCGTTTCTGAAGGCGGTGACGTTGGATTCTCCCTCTGCCTTTGCTTTAGCTCTATAATTACAGCTACATGAGGTATGACCTCTAGTCAAATAGTTTGAAAAGGATGTTTTAAAAGGTCTGGAAGAGCTGCACCAGCAGCCAGGCTTTAATAAAAAGTCAGGAAGGGCT
>VWZK01015691.1:0-15712 GCA_013396935.1 Baryphthengus martii | reverse complement strand
TTCATTTTTTTTTTGGAAGTTGAATCAAAATGTGGCTGGAGCAGCTGGGCTTAGCAGCAATGAGTGCTGTTGCCCCTGGGGAGGGGTGGGTTCTGCTTCTGATGTCATTTTTTTCAGTATTCAACAGAAGTCATATTCTCTTTCCTATAGGAAAATAAAACTGTATACACATATAAAACCAAATACTTATTGCTCAAATTTCAAGATCTACTGCTGCTCAGGAACTGTTAAATATATAATAGGATTAATGCAGAACAAAAATTCTTCTTTTGATGAGAAATTCTGTCTTTAGCTATCAGGAAAATGGATGCTACAAAACTGCGGGTCATCTTTCTGTGTACCACAACTTGCCTAACGCAGAATAACGTGTTTGCACCAAATTTCTCACTTAGGAGACTACAGAAACTGCTGGTTATACCTTAGGAGCTTTGTCTAGCAAACGGAAAATATCTAACTGATGAAAACAATTTAATTAAAAAAAAACACGAGAAAGAAAGAAAGAAAGAAAAGCTACTGTAGAAGAGAAGAGCTCTGCTCTGCTCACAAGAAAATCGAAGTTGCATTATACGGGCCTGAATCAGTTGTTCTAAGTGGAGCTGGAGGAGTTTCAAAAAATAAACGAGTAAGGCCATGAGGATCTCTGTAAAAATGCCAAGGGCCTTCCTGACATTCATCAGCCTAAAAGCTGATCGGTATTTGGAGGATACATTCACGGGAATTTGATTTCCAAATACCCAGACTTTCTTGCCTGGAGGTGCAGGTCCGAGGCTTCTCTTGGTGGGCTGACGGCGATGGACCCTCGAGGGGGCTTGGTGCTGTGGACAATACCAGCCCGGAGCAGGCTCATCCCTGGGAGAAGTGAATGACCTATTTCTGTGGGATCAGCCCAAACCCGACCTCCACAGCCACAGCCTGCGGAGAAAAACACTGTTGCTTTGTTTTTCTTCTCGCACTGCGACCCGCCTCTAGCTTTAGCCATCCTTTCACTGATCAAAAGCCCAGCTTTTTCAAGTTGCACGAAAACACAGTTTAGCACAGATTTAGTCACAAGCTTGCCAGAACAACCCAAAGCACAACGTGTGAAGGGAACATCCTCCAAAGCCACCCCGCCGCCAATTCCCGACGGAGCGGGCAGCTGCCCACAATGTGCTGTTGTTTCCAGTGCCAGGAAAACAAAGGCTGTTGTTGTAGGCTAATGCCGGCTCACTTGTGGCATGAGCCTACGTGGGCTCTTGGAGCTGGAGGGGGGGTACACACGAGGAGGGGTCAGGGAGGGGTGTCAGCCCCCACTGGATGTACAAGGATGTTTCCAAGGGCTGTGCAGCTCCTGGATGCTGGAGGTTTCTCTACAGCTCTTCTTGCTCCAGGGAGGTATGGCTTTCCACTGGGACCTGCAGGGCGTCCAACCCTGCTAGTGGCATGGGGGGGTGGAGGGCTGCCTGGGCCGGAGCGGGCAATGTGGCTTAACTGGGACAAGGTGGAAGCAGCTGGGGGACATGAGGGAACTGAGGCTGCAGTGTGGAGCTCAGCTGAGAAACGCCAGGTATCATCTGCTGGTGTACAGTTTGGTGTCTGGGGGCTGGCGTCTCTGGTGGAAATATTTAAGGATGGAAATGGCTGCTGTAAAATCACTGCCTGTGTGGTCAAACAGCATCAAAAGCCAAATCTGCCTTTCAGAGCTAGAAAAGGGGTGCTGGTATTTCCTTGTCTTTGATTTGAATATTTGGTTAAAAGTAGCAATGCGGCCATTTCTATCTTACCGTGCTGCTGCCATCGTGCTTTGGGGTAGAGATAACTTAAATCCATTTGGAAGCCAAATCTGATGTAAACCAAGACAGGTCACTTGATGACCACTTGATGACCCACTTGAGGACATGATCCCTGGCCTCGGTGAGCCATGAGGAGCAGGCAGTGTTTTGGTGGAGGGATCTCAGCAAGGGAGGAGGTTTTATTTGTCATCTGCTAAATTGGTTCTGCCTTCAGTGAAAGGGAGTGGAGAGGATTCTAATGCTGTGCTTTCCACCACCAGACCTCACGGGGCTATACAAAGTCTCTACATCCTTTCTATTTTATTTTTGTGATACTAGAGTTTAGTGAAAAGGAGCATCACTCTTGTGGCTGTCCTAGTTCTTGGCAGGAGAAAAGGCTGAATCCAAGTGCAGGGAGCACCCAGGATTTTCTGTATTTGTGACAGTGACCGCTGAACCTCCCGTTGTGCCATCCCATCCCAGGTGAACTCCAAGCCACCGCTGGCTTGGCCAGATGCCCTCCAAAAGTGTTTCTTTGCTTTCTAAGCCCTGTGGTTAGCAAGCAGAGTGGGAGCAGGCTGGGCTCACTGCCCTCTGCCCCAGCTGCCCATCTCCCTTGCAGGGCAGGGACAGGGGGGTGCCAGGCTGCCTGCTCCCTTGGCAGCTACTGCTGTTATGCTCCATTTCTCCCTAAACTGGAGAAGTTAAAATCATTTGCTCAGATCTTTGGGCAGCCAGCAAGCCTGTCTTCTCTCTGGAGTAAATGAGGCTCTCCCAGTGAATTCCCAAGTCCATCCATCAAGCAGCAGCATGGCAAGGATGCAGGAGAGCAGCTCGTCCTGCCCAGAGCAGCGAGTATGAAGGAGATACAGGGTTCAAAGCAGACTAAAAAGCAGATGAAACTGTCCCCCATCTCTGCCTGGTGCCAACTGACACCCCTCTGCCACTCCCAGTCAATTTTTGAAGGTTTGAAAGTCTCAAATCAGTCCTTTTTTTTTTTTTCTTCTCCCCTTGGAAACAGCCCAGCTCCCGTGCAATGAGGACAGCCCCGCAGACGTCAGGCCTTGGGCATCGCCCGCCCCGGCTCCTCGCTCGTTCCCCGCGGAGCTCAGGTTTCCCCTTCTCGCTCCAGTGACGCTGCCTGTCCCAACAGGTGCCGGCAGAGCTGGGGCTGCCCGCCGGAGTCACCACCAGTGTCACGGTGGGTTGAGTGGCCGGCACGGAGCACGGCGGCAGGTGGACATGCTAACGTAGGTGTTAGGAACCTCGCTAATCCCCAGCCCCGTGTCCAGCCACCGTGTCCCACCACAGCACCCGGCCGGACCATGGACCCAGCCCCAGAGATGAAGAGGTAGGTGGATTTTGGAAGCGAGCGAGGGTGTACGGTTCCCTGCCGTCCGGCTGGGTGGCAAAGCGAGCCCCTGCTGTCCCTGTGTCGCAGATGGATGTGTGTAAGGTGGGAGTAACAGCAGATCTGCCCATGACCTGGGAGGGGTGAGGGGCTAAGCTAGCCTTTGTGAGAAGAACTTTATCCCCTTCGCAGCCTGAGTTTAGTTGTAATGAAGTCATGAGTTAGGAGGTTGTTCTTGCAGTTTGTGTTGTTAGAAACATCTTGAATTTAATGACTTTTTTTGACTTGGAGATGTTGTATCACTTAAAGCGACGCTATGAATTCCTGTCCCTGCAATCCGTAATGCAATCTGCTCAGTTCATGGAGGGAAAGAAGTTTAACTTTGCTAATGGTGAGCTTTGACTTAGACAGGAGCAGTGGCAGGACCAGCTGCCCACGAGCATCTCGTTCTCTGTCAGTCACCGCTTTGGTCCTGCTGTGGGATATCAGGCTCTCGGGATAGACAGCACCAGCCCGAAGTATTGCACTCAATTTGCACATCTGCACTAGATTTTGAGCCAGGTTTTAGAGCAAGTATATCTGTTCCTAGCAATAATCAAACCCGTTTTACCTTCCCAGGAACAAATGTTAGTTAATCTTAAAAACCTTCTCTGTTTTTTTTTCTCCCCTCTCTGGGGAAAAATAGCAAAATTTGTGGAAGTATTATCTTGGCATCATCTGCCCCAGTGAACTTGTGCTGCAGTCTATCCAGGTGACCTGGCAGGTCTTCTTGGATGGCTGGAAATGTTTGACCGGTCAGAAATGGTAGTGTCCCAGGACCCTGAGAGTTTTTTCTCTCTGTGCAGGGGAAGCCACACTACGCCTCGGCATTTTAGTGGGAGATTTATTCTGAAGACTGTCTTGCTCAGTTCAGTCAGCTGAGAGGAACAAAATAATCCTCTGCTTTGACAGGCAGAGATTGAAGGGGTCAGAGGTTTGACTGGAAATTGGAGAGACTGGCCCACAGCCAAGCTGGAGTTTATGGAGGTGGGCCGAGCTCAGGCTTATTACTGCTGAAATTCTGTGAGGTCTTTTCTGGGGAGAGGTGAGGTCAAGCTGGTGGAACTAAGACCTTTGACCTGCCTTGTGGAAGCCAGGTACGTGACTTTGGCAGTGAACTCAGATGAAATCAACTAGTCTTGCATGACTCTGGCAGCACCCCAGTGTCTCTGAGACGTCTGGAACGTCGTAATCTTTTCCTGCCTTCATCGACCAAAGCAGTGCGTTATTTGCATGTGTGGCCATTTCCTTGCTACTGCTGGTGCAGTCGTTACATGTTTGTATCACAAAGCCCCACTACAAGACTCCCTTCTTTCTTTTCCACCCCCTGGCTTGTTTTTTCTACACACGGGAGTTTTTTCCTTGGCATCGGGGACTCAGGGGCTGCTTGTCATGAAGCATTTTCTATCAGCAAAGCTTTGGGAGTGTCAAGGTGTCTAAACTCAGGTTATAGAGAAATATCACCCCTACCTCTTCCTGTGCATCTTGATATTGAAATGTGGTTACCAAGAAGATGACTATTCCCCTTGCACAGATAGCCTCACCCCAACACTTCCTTTGTAGAAGTGATGCCCTTGCTCCAATTTAATTTCATCCCTTTCTTTTGCTAGTGGCACCTCACCCCTGTTTTACAAATGAGGCATATTGTCAAAGGAAAGTGGAGATGAGACTTCTTTGCTGGAAGTCTTCACCAAAAAAAAAAAAAAGAGCTAAAAATGAAAACGTGACTGAATGAAAACACTTATGGTCATTTGACTTTTTCCCTTTGAGTCCTGGGATACCCACTGTAATATTTGCAGCCAGGAAAATCTGAAGTTAAAAAAAAAAAAATAAAATCAAAGCTAAAAGGTCACTGAAACATTGAGCCAAGAGCAGATCTTCTAGCACTTCAGATGCTGAAGCTTACTACAGTCTTTTCCTAATTTCACTGCTCTCTACTTTATAGATGATTAAACCTTTCACAGAGTGTGTAATACCAGTTGGTCCAGTGCCTTCTGCTGTATTGACTGGTTAATGATTGTTCAGAGGTAGGAAAATCTTCCAGGACACATCTCAGACAAGCACTGGTGCAGGTGACCAGTCCGCTGCTGATATTTACAGGTGATCAGCTAACCAAGAAGTTTTGATTTTCTTTAGTCTAGTGAAAGAAAATAAATAGCATTGATTATCAGGTGAGGAAAATTTGTCCTGGAGCATCTTCCTTTTGCTCTGCATTTTCAATGCAGATTCAAAAAAGAGTACAGGTTCTTCAAATAACTGAAGTGCTATACTTTCCTTACAGGAATAGGTTCCCCAGCATGAACTTTGAAGCAGAGATTCTGACAACTCCACATGATAATTCAGGTATTTGGGAGAGAAAAAAAACCAAACATTAAGTAAAATGCCCACTCAGCTTGCTATCTTTATAAACATGTTTTAATTCTTTTGGAGTTAGAGGTTGGTTTCAGAAAAAAAAAAGAAAAAAAAGAAAGAAACAGGAAGCTAAACTGATTGCAATCTGGGTGATTTCAGGTTTCTGTTAGGGTATAGTTCAAGGTTTGGAGGGTAGATGCTGATATCTTTACCTTCAATAGGGCTGGACATAGGGTCTCCATACATACCTACCAGAAACACAACTGCCAAAGACAATTTTTTTCGTATTGAATGTTGCCTTTCCAGTGCTGATCTCACCCGTTGAGGCCGGCACTAAGATTACCTTCCTCCTGCAGCCCGCTGCCTGAGACAGACCCAGAGCCGGTACTCAGCCGCGTGACATCTTCTCGTGAGCACCAAGTCTTAGTCTGATTGTTGCTCTTCAGACCCAAGCAGCTGGTCAGAGCTTGTGCTCTGGCAGCATTGCTGACAGGAGAATGAGACAGCGGGAAAGCCAGGGTTTTTTTGCAATAATTGCTTACAACCCTTGAATGGCCCTGGGTGTTGGTTTAGAGCTGGAAATCTTGGCCTCAGCCACCCACGTTTGAGCATGAGCCCATTCAGATGAAATGTTTATGCTATCAGGTGCCCTCCTGGCCACTAGCTGCAGTTCCCAGGGGAGAGTTCACCTCTCTGGCAGTGCATTGCAGCGCCGTGCTTGCAGGAGTTGGAAATGAGGTGCATGGATTGACTATTTTTGCTTCAGGTGCAGATGGCAGTTTTCAGGTGATTTCAGTGACACCCTCCAGCATGTGTGTGAGCTACAGCCCCTGCAGGTTTGGACCTCCTGTGCAATTTCCTTCACCTTCTTGCCTTGAGTCTTCCAGAAAAACACTCCAGTTACCTCCCTGTAAAACCAAACATGTAAACTGAATACTCCGTATCTGCCTAAGAATTTTGGAGACATTTTCCTCAGGATGACTTGTGGTAATGTAGCACCTAACAAATACGCTGATGTCAAAGGGCATCTGAGAATAGTTCTGAAATCCTGAGTGTGAACAGGTTAGAAAGTTTTCACATGAACCCACCTGCACGGATGGCTTCTGGGCCATGGATCCTCCCTACCATCTTCCCAAATCTCTGGCTTCTGTTGCGTCGGGTTGGTTTCACAAGGTGGGTGCTTTGATCCTTCACTTGCCTTAAATCTACTGACACACAATTCATATTTGTTTCTCAAGAGCTGTATATGATCCCTTCCATGAGAAGTCTTACGGCTGAGGAGTATGTAGAGGCCTTTAAGTTGTTTTTGGATCATTCAACAGAGCACCAGTGCATGGATGAATTCAACAAGGAAGAAATGCCCAACATCATGGCTGGGTAAGGAGCCCTTCCACGGAGGGGGGAAAGCCATCTGTTATCCTGGGAGGGCAACCTGCATACAACGGTCAGCGAACATGTTTAAGGATTTTCTGGGGCAGAAATGAACTCTTAATGCTTTTCAGTTTTAAGTCCCATAAGTCTTTAGGATATTCTGTTTAATGACTCTAGAATATGTACTTTTTCAATTACTACACTGTGCTGCCTCTCAGCTTATGTTGAGGAAAAGAATCAAGACCTCATTTTCATGTCTATCTCTTTTCATTAGCTGATTTTCCAAGGATTAAAGTTGTTTGTTTTGTTGCTTTTGGGTTTGTTTTTTGTTGTTGTTGTTTTGTTTTTTTTCCAAAAGAAAGCTTTCTTGTGCTCTCTGCCTGCTTTTGGGACTTCATCACACATCAGTGCAAACAGAAACACATCTCTAATTCTCTTCTAGTGACTAATTCTTGGCTTTCTCAATCCCCTAAGACCTCCCTATTTCTATCCTAAGTCGATTTGCATAGCTTAGGTACCAAATGATAATCAGTTTTGTGAAGTATTGATGTAATATATTAAGCCTGGATGACTGCAGATAGTTTCAGAACAGCCTAGATCTAAACTCCAAGAAAGCCCTTTCAAGTTTGAATATGATAGAAACTGTATTCTCCATTGAGAAAAAAATTCAGGCAGGCAAATTTTTATTCTCCAGATCACACATATATATAAAAGTAAGCAACATAATAATTAAAAAATAATTTGTATTGGGAAATTGAAAAAATATTTATGCGAGTTTTAAATTATGCAAAACTTTGCAGCTTCCTACGATGTTGGTTGTGGGTCAAAGGGCCTTAACCCTCATTAGGGCTAAGACTCCTTGACTAGCTTGTACCCTCCACGATTTACTACTAGTTCCCCTCTGGTTGAGTCATTGCTGTGGTGTCTTCTAAGGTTGTGTACGGGAAACTCCCCTGCACAGCCCATACCTGAGAGCAGAATAAGTCCATAAAGCATGTCAGAGCAAGGAGGTGCCTTGAGCCTGGGCTTCTCATCCTTGAGCCAAGCTGGTTTTAAATATTCTGCTAGGAATCACACGATCAGGACTTTTTGGTCTTTTCAGAAGTAATTCTTTTAAGATTAAAAGTATTGAAAATTCTGACCTTCCCTCCTAATTTCAAATCAAGATTAATGTTGAAAAAAGAAAAGATTCTCAGTTAGATGGGTAGCCTGACTTTTCACTTTTTCTGAGTATTTATATCCAATATTGAAAAACCAAACTTGTCTCCTGAGGGTGCAGAGGTTTTGCCCCAGCTCACCTTGTCTTTGCATCCCCAGCGGTGCCCATTGTAGCCAGGCACAGCCCCGCTGCCCACAAAGGGAACCCTTCGCCCTGGGGTTTCCCGAGGACTTTTTGCACGATGCCAAGCCAAGGCCCGAAGAAAACTCTCTGGCAGAGGATGAGAAACACTATATCCTGGTGCCTACTGTACTTTGAGACCTGAGCTTGCTAATACGGGGCTGGCTCCCACCACACAGCTGGTTATAGCTTGGCTCCAAAGGGTTGCTCGTATTTCTATCATGTGGCACCCAAGCTACTAGAATTAAAACACGGATTCGTGTGACATACATAGTGTGGTTAAGTAAGTGACGTGTATTTGTAATTTCAGTCTCGGCAACGGAAAATCGACTATAAATGTCCTGGGCATTGGAAGCGGCACAGGTAAGGAGCTTAGCGATAGTGAAGTTTTGAAACGGGAATAAGGACTGAGGCATCTGTAGTGGCGCGTCTCCTTGAAGCAGAGCATGGCAAAACAAGGTGTGGAGCTGAGATGAGAGCGATGCTCCTCCCTGTTCTTCCTCATCTCCCTTCTGAAATGCTACTACTCAAATCTTGCTGAGAAGTGAGATGAGAGTGGTGATTTTAGCTTATTCTCTGCTTCTTGAGGACTCTCCTCCGACTTCATGCATCTCAAAACAAGGAGTCCTACTCCTGGTTAGGTAGCAGAGCATTTTCAAATCTCATCAGAGAGAATTAGAGACATCTGAGAGGTTTGTTCCACCCAAAGTCCTGTCTTAGACTATTTTACCTGAAGGAGTCTCTCCTTCTACTTTGCTTTTAGGGATGCCAGAGGCCAAAGCTGGGCAATGCTCCGCTCCAGGTGCAAAACCACAACATTTAGCATGCGGCTGTGTCGGCATTTTCAAGCCATGTTTCTTACTACTCTGTTTTTGTCTAGTGTTAAGGAGGGTTTAAAGGCAAATAATATTTCCCCTCAGAGAAAAATCCACCTTTTGGAAAAATAGCTTAAAAGCAGTTTTAAATGCGTTTGAGATTTTGTGTTGTTTTTTTTGTTTTTTTTTTTTTAAAAAGTGATGAAACATCCAACTGTGCTCCTAGGGAAAGTGGGAGAAAAAAAAAACCAGAAAAGAAGTGGCAGTTTGATTTGTTAGAGTTTGCTATTGCTTTAAAAAGTATGTTGAGCTGAATTTTAAGTGTTAATACTTCTGAACGGAAGATTTTTTTCTCAGTTTTTTTGTTTTGTTTTGTTTTTTTTTCTTCTTTTCCTAATAAGAGAAAAGTAGCATTGAATTGTTTTTGCCAGTTGGGAATACATTGGCACATACGAGAAAACAAACAGGAAGAAATAATCAGTTCTCAATCACACTATTTTCATTAAGTAATATAAAAACTGAAACTCTGACTCCAAGAAAACACAAGGGGAAAATGACCTTTTTGCACTGTCCTCATTTTTCCCTATTTCCTGTTCAGAAGGTGTTTTAACAAAAAAGTGAAAACTGGGCAAACTGCCCCTCGTGGAGGATGGGACAGGAGTACAGACTCACACCCCCCTCGACTTGCTCATGGTTGCAAGAGCTGAACTTTTGCAGCTGGGAAGGGAGTGAGCTGGGATGGCATTGAGCTAAGAAGTTATATTTGATCCCTGACCTTTCCAGGCTTGGATTCTGATTTCACAGAGCCCCCGGAATTAGTTTAGTTGATGAAAATATTAATGGGGATTAGCGACCAACTCCACATCCTAAAAGACTGTTATCTGGTCCAGATCACATGTTCTCATCCACTTCGTATTTTCCCAGGGCTGGAGTACCCCACTGTGATTAGTGCTGAAGGGTTGCTGCTGGCAGACAAGCCTGAGCAGACAAATTCCTGCTCTCAAGTGCTGTATTGTACCGCTTGTTTTTGCAGACACTCCAGTTGAGGACTTTATTACCTGCTCTTGCGAAGGCTGAATTAGGGCGTTTTTACAGAGATGGAGCAAAATCAAAAACCCAAACAGCTTTTAAAATAGCCATCTGCTGTTGATATTCCCATTTGTTACCATCAGTGGCTCCAGGGCATGGGGTGGTGATGCTCTGCCTCCTGCCTGCGGTGAGTCTGCAGGGAGTCCAAGTCAGCACCTTTAATTGCTGGTGCTCCCCACCCAGGGCACATACTAACTGACATATAAGACTATCTAAACTGATTTGACCTCTTGCTATAGATGTCTTCCTTCCTGTCAGCAATATTGTTCCATGCATCCACTTTCAAGTGATGCAGCCTCAGCCTCGTTCCTTGTGCCTTTGGCCAGCACTGCACCACTGCCACTGCATTCCTCATGGGTCTTACATATTTTTTCCTCCAATTTCAAAAGACTTATCCTTCCTTGGATGCTCCTGTAATGCTGGCATGGCTGATATTTCCCTCCTTAAATTCTATTTACTGCAACACCTGCCAAAGATGATTACTTTTTTCATAGCTGGTACATCAGCTGAAAGGCTGGGGAAGATGCAGTATCTCGTATCAAGTCCTCTGCGTCTGACATTTGCAAGGGCAGAACTATTTTTAGACCCTATCATCAGCTACAGACAGGATTGTCACAAAGGTTCACTCAAGGTGGTCACCTCTACTGTTTATTTCCGTAGCTCCACATGAACCAGATGGACTTTGTACACTTGGTGTACTGTGGCCTTTCTGAAAGAAACAAGAGTGACCTGCATCACCTCCAAAGAGGCTGGGAACTCCCTAGGACAGAAGGATAGACTGCTGCTTGTTCCTCCAGAACTTAGCAACAGAGGAGCACTACTAGCTAAATTGGCAGGGTACCTACACACAAGTAGATTACCCAGAGCTGAGACCATGTCGCTGGTCTCCAAAGAGGGAAGACCCAAGGTACTGCATGTCAATGGGTCTTTCCACTTGCAGTGCAAGTACCCAGGTCTCCAAACCGTGTCATACCAGCACCAGAGCAGCCATCACCTCCCTGGAGCAGTACCAACGACATGGACCACCCTGTGCCATGTTGAAGTTGCACAGATGTGCCAACTCCCTCCTTGCTCCCATTCAAACTTGATGCTTTTGTTGAAAATTAATGCTTCATGGTTGTTTTTTTTTTAAAACATTGATCTTTGATTATTTTGACCCGTCCGTCCTGTGACACAGAGCATTGCCATTAGCTGTTGCTGCACTGTTATTTATCTCTTTCTTGTTCTTAGTCCTATCTGCAAATATTCGTTACTGCGAGCAGTAAGGTATCATGGTAAGGCTGGGTTAGATGCCACCATGCAAAGTGCAAGGTAGAGAGGGCCTCGCATCTACCTGGGGCATTTTCCAGCGGCAGAGGTGGCAGGTGCACCTTTCACCACATGTATATGCTTTCTAAAGTAATGCATTGGTGCTTATTGACTAGGTGAACAGGATTTGAAAATGATCAGGATACTGCAGGCTGCACACCCAGGGGTCCTTATTGACAACGAAATCGTGGAGCCCAACCCGCAGCATGTGGCAGCTTACAAAGGTAAGGCTATGTATATATATCTGCCTGCCTGCCCGGGGTATAGCGAGGACCAGTCTTTTGAACAACGAGTTTTTCTGCTGTTTTGTGGAATTCGTGGTTTTCTCCTACTTTTTTCAAAACAGAGTTGGTGAAACAAGCTCCAGACCTGCAGAATGTCTCTTTTATTTGGCACCAGCTGACTTCCGCGGAGTACGAACAACAGGTGAAAGAGAAAGGCACACATAAGAAATTTGATTTCATCCATATGATCCAGGTAATGGAGTGTTGCTTTAATATAGGAGTATTTGCTTTAACTGCTCCCTTCATTTCTGCTGTGTGCATGAACTTAGGGGGACCAGAGCCAAGCACCGTCCTCCCATGAGCAGTAACTGCTGTAGCAGCTCTACAAACACCAAACCTCATTCCTTATCCATCCTGGTTTTGGTCTCCAGTTTGTACTGGCTTAACCGGGCATGGTGGGTAATAAAACAGCTCAAGTCTCAGTCACAAGTCGCACAGAAACCAACAATTCTGCTTTGCTGCTGAAAAACCCCTTGAACTTTATGCCTTATCAGAGTAGTTTGGATGGCACCGAAGAGAGAGGGTAGTGAATGGACACCTGTGTCAGGTTTGGGGACGGAAATGCTGCTGCTCTGTCTCTGATACTGATGACACTGATGTTATATGTGCCAATTGTATTTTGTAAGAAATCTGTTATTCTCTTACTTTAGTGGCTTCTACTTAACTTTTCTTCTATTTAATTTCTCTTTCATTTCACAAGAGCTGATTTAACAACCATAAAGTATTTCAGAAGTTTGATGGCTTGGTCAAGGATTAAGTTACAAATTCCGAGGGCAGCCTTTGAGATGAGCGCTGCCTTGTCCTAGTGCAAATTCCTCAGTGTGTGGAAGAGGTCCAGCCTGCCCACAGCCCAGACACGACCCAGAAATGCCTCTGGTGATAAAAACCATCCCCAGGCACCAGAGGACTCCCCTCTGCACATATCTTCCAACCACAAAACTGCACCGAGCTTGAAGAGCAACTATGGGCAAGTCAGTGTCTGGCTGGTGGCTGAGGCTGAGCAGAGGATCCCTGGGTCTCATCCTAGCCTGTTGGTGCCTGTGGAGAGCTAGTGATGCTCATTCCTGTGGGACATCCCTAAATATGCATGTTGAGTCAGGACAGGCTGGGAAACAACTGGGACAACTCTATAGAGAAAGGATTTAAGCCTTTGAAGGACCATTGCGCTGTGGAGGAGGAATAATGGCTGCGTGTAACTCTGTCCCTTCTAGATGCTGTACCGTGTGGAGGATATTCCCAATACTATCAAGTTTTTCCATAGCTGCCTTGACCATCACGGTAAACTCCTGATCATAATTTTATCAGGTAAGAGGGACCTTTTATTTTTTGCTTCATTGCTGTTGTTTTGAAGAGCTTTGAAGTTTGAGAGCCACAAATACTTGTCTTTGAATTTTAGTAGTGCTCATTCTACAGTAAATATATAAAACAAATGCTGTATTTCATAGGAAGCATGCTATTTGGGGCTTAGCTTCTTGGACCCCGATATCTGATGGGACCACTTGTACCTAGACTTCGTGCTCTTGCTTCCCTACTTAGGAAGTAGATGAATTGCTCCGTATTTCAAAGATACCTGCTGCTGTGAAATTACTGGCTATAGAGAAGTGTGGCTGCTCATGAGTGAGCGTCAATCCTTCTTTATGGTGAAATCAGCACTGAAAAAACACAACCCAAGCTCTGGGATGACCCATCTTTGGGGTTCTTCCCTCCACACAATGATGTCCCAGAAACCAGCTAGACAACAGGCACTGCCAAGAGCAGTGGGCTTTATGGCAGGACAGGAAAAAGAGGCACTTAACAAAATCAGGGCATTTGTTAAAAAAAAAAAAAAAAAAAAGGAGCATTTTCTGTAGTGTGCCATTCATGAATCCCTGGCTTTATCCATGTGCTTTATCCATGTGGATAAATGGCCCCACGTTTACCATTAAAAATCTGTCTCACATTGCTGGAGGCTGTTTCCCTTGCTAAGTGGGACTCACTTTTCCAGTTATGTATTCTCCAATGTGCACTTAAAATTGAGGTTCCATGTATAAAAATGTGTGTGCTATTCTAGCAAAAGGATGCTTAATAGGTAGCACGAATGTGCAGGCTCAGGGCCTTGGTACCTCTGTGAGTAGTCCTCCTTCTGGGCAAATCCAGTGCCAGAGACTGTCTCCCAGGAGTTTACTTTAAACAGGAGAGTTTTGGAAGGAGGACTGAGGGAGATCACAGTTTTACCCCTCTCCAGGCACAGGTACTTATGAGTGGACTCAAGTAAGGGGAAAGCTCCTCTGCTCCTGGCAAGGTCTGGCCCTTCAAAGAGAGAGCATTTCAAACTCTTTTAGTAGTTGTTTTAGCTGGTGCTTGACTGCCTTGGCTTTGCAAAAGTAACCTTTCCTCGTGCTCTGGCAGACAGTAGCGGATGGGCCAGCTTATGGAAGAAGTACAGACACTGCTTGCCTTCCACTGACAGTGGCCACTACATCACTTCCAACGGCATCACGGACGTTTTGAAGAGACTTGGTGTTGAATACCGTGTTTATGAGTTCCCGTCGGGCTGGGATATCACTGAGTGCTTTATCGAGGGGAACCCAGTCGGAGGCCGCATGATGGATTTCCTGACGGGGACAAAAAACTTCCTGGACACGGCCTCCCCGGGGCTGCGGCGGCGGCTGCAGGAGGCTCTCTGCCAGCCTGAGTGCAGCAGTAAAAAGGACGGGAGGATCATCTTCAGCAACAACTTGAGTATGATTGTGGTTGAATCCTAGAGTCTGGACCAACTGCAGAAGACGTGTTAGGGTGGATACGGGGGCAATGCAGTCGTAGAAGGGGGTAGCGTAGAAAGAAAGCAATTAGCAGGCAAGAAGGCAGGAAAGTGGAGCTCAAAATGCAGCCTCCCATCCGCAGCCAGGGTCGGTGGACATGACAACACTGGGTATGAATTCTTTGCCCCACTGAGGTCAACGGGGCCAAGATTTCACCCTGGCTATTTAGTCTACCCCGAGGACCTTTTCCAGAAAGTAAAGATCTCCATCTCACTAAAGCCTACGTGGACTTGTTTTTTAACAGTATGCATCCTATCTGTGCTTTTTGACTCTGGGATTTCCACTTTTCTATATAGCCAGCACGTTTACATACCTAAAGACTCGTCAATATGACCAGGTGCTGCTTTGCAGCCGGGAGGAGGCTGCAGCCGCTGCGCTGGCTGCGTACAGACCCACTGCTTCCAGGGCAAAACCAGCAAGGTGTCCTTAGCGCTTTGCACCCAAGTAATGTACCGCACTGCACCCAGAGCTGAGCTGTGAGTTGCTCTGTGCTAGGCTATTTCACATGGTTTTATCAGCAGTGGCATTTACTGCCCCAAGCGTCTCCGCGTCTCGCAATATAGACATGTCTTTAAAATTTATCAGCCTTTTTGTTTGGAGAATTTTTGGAAGCCAGGATGATACTTGCCCTGTGCTCTTTCAGGTAGATATTAATTTTGTTACTTTCTTACTACTGTTTTTCTCCATATAAAATAAAAGCAATCTTAAACCAAAAAAATGTCACATCGTATTCTGTATGCGCAGGCTGACGGAAAATGAAGAGTGAAGAGCTTATTTAGTTAAAACAGCAACAAACCAGCAAAATACTGTTTTATGGAAACATTAAGGGTTTCTTATAAGTGAGAAAGATGAGTCTGAGACTGTGGAAGAGTTGAGTGCGAGTTGCAGCTCATCCTTGTGCTGCAGCCACGGGAGGCGGCTTCGCTCACTCAAAGCAGCGTCGCTGCAGCACAGCACCTACCTTACTTAAATAGAATGTCTGTGATTAAGGTGTTAATGTAGATAAGTTACAACTATGGCCACAGGGTCCTGAGTTGTTCAGAGGGCTAAAGAAGGTGCTTCCAGCTGGAAAGGCAGCCCCTGCACGGGAGACCAGTGAGGTTTGGTGCTGCATTTGAGGCAGGAAAGGGCTTGAAGTCCCACCTGCCTCGTTGCAAATAGCTCTCAAGGCAGGAAGCACCAGCTCAGGTGGAAAACACCTGCAGGCACACAGCC